>JAVTVJ010000634.1:0-312500 GCA_034509425.1 Eopsaltria australis | reverse complement strand
TATCCTTCAGCTGTAGGTCTTCCACACATACTAATAATTCAAAAGGAATTAGATTAAACAGTTCAAGTGTTTTGACTGTTGAAGAAAACTTGTCATAATGCCTATGGTCCATTTTAGTTAGGGAGAAGTTTGGGCTAGATTATATCATTGGCAAAACACTCACATGGCCACTGAGAGAGTGCTTAAATGCAAATAGGAAGTTCACAATAGTTCTACAGTGTCTTCTGTTTCTGCATCCTTGACTTTCCTGGGAAGATAATGGGAAAAGAGAATTAAAAGTTTGAAAGTTTTTAGTGTGCTTCTTGCAATAAAAAGAAATCATTTCATTTCCTCCCAGAGGAAGAAATACTCATTTGTTGGTTGAGTACAATATATTCTGCATTCATGGGATTTTGGTGAGAACGCTATTTTGGGAAGAACTGTCCTCCTTAAGATTTATTTTCTTGCTTTCTTTTCTTGTGCCTACCCAAATAGACCAGGTTTCTTTTTATTACAAATATAACTTGCAATAATTTATTGTCTAATTATTGCAAGTACTTTCAATTGTTAATTTATTGTCTAATTATTACAAGTCAAATTTATTGTTAAGTATTTCCCCAATATGATGGGATGTGATTTAAGAGTAGATCACATGCTCATAAACGATCATTGCATCTCCAGTCTTTCAGCTCAGATACTGAATATTTTAGTCATTATGACCTAAAAACTATTGTCTCTGAGTCCATCAGCTGTCCCACATTTTATGGCAGAATTCAGTTTATCAGATTTCCTTAAGGAGAAGCCTCCTCTGCCTGTATTTTCCACAGTCCAGGAACACAACATCAGGAAGAGTTAGGAAGCTAGGTTTTTTTGTATGCATATCTAAAAGTTAAGTCTAAAATATTCTGACAGTACAATTATCAGTATTAAAATTAAAGCAAGTAATAAGATAATTTTTGCTTACAAGTCCAAAAATCTCTCAAATTCAGTCTCCTTAGTGGCTTGCTAAATCACCTTAAAAAGAAAATCAGTTTTACTTATTTTTAATTTTCTTTTTAATATTACATAGCCATATAATCACAAGAGATTCCTGTGTATTCATCAACACTCTGTCCATGTCTATGTGCATTGCATATGAGTAACAAAACCTTCGGACTTCTAGAAATCACCACTTCCAGGTTTTTAGGCTGATTTTTAAAAACCAATCTTTATCATACACCTTTTATTACAAGGTAGATTAGCATGAAGCTTTTCTTACTTGAATCCAATACTGCATGATTTTTAATTACTCTGAAGCATTATGAATGTACATTCTCCAAAGAGAAGAACTATTAAATAATCTTTATACTTATTTGATCCAGGAACTTAAGGTTATTTGATAACAGTGCCAGGTGTCTGGACATTAACCTGTATAAATCAGTCCCATTGTACCATACCAACCCTGTATGCACTTCTATTAAGATGTAGTGTCTTCATTTATTTTTGAACTAAAAACACTTTTGTGGTTATAATAATTGTATACATTTGCACAAGTAGATCAGAATGAGGTTATTCCAATTCTGGCAGTAATTATGTGCATAGCTACAAGGCTTGACATGCAGAAATTAGAACACCTCTAAATTCAGCTCTGTGTGATACAAAGCCAGCAGAAGCAAATCAGCTTTGCCTTTATTTGTCTGTGAAGCTAAGCCTACTTTCTTTTGTCTTTGGGTAAAATATTTTCGTCTTTGGACAAAAAAAAGATAGCTGGAGTTTATAACTTGCAAGTTTTAATGTCTCTTTTAATCAGTTGGGTCAGCTGGTTTCTTGAGGCAACATTCATAAGCACCTAAGTTGTTGCTCCTTATATTCTGCTCTTGTCCGGATTTTTACAGTGTGCTATGTTGATACTTGGTAGCAAAGGTTCTCATAGATTTCATGTAAACATAGTCCATGTTTGTCTAACAGGCCAAGGATTGTTTTGTTCCTTTGGCATTGTTTGTCATTCCTTTCCCGAAGGCAGAGAAGGTTGATGGACTGGGTTTCTCACCTATGGAATTGGAGAGGTGGTAACCTCATTGTCCAATCCATGATGGTATACAAAAAGGTATATAAATGTAAGAATAAAGAGAGCCTGGGCTCTTCTTCTCTGCTGCCCAGCCTTTGTGGCTCTGTGACCTGACTGAGTGCCTGATTCTTTCGTGTCCAACCGTGCAACATCTGGTGGCCCATATGGGGAACTGCGACAAATTTCAGGTAAACTCAGGTAAACTCAGGTGAAAAAAAATTGAAAATTAATTATGGGAATCCCTGAGATGTCCCCGAGCAACACTTTGGCATTGGAAGTGCTTGACATATTCTTAGAAAGCAAGAATATAAATGTCTGCAGGTCAAATTTAGAGCAATTATATTTTTCCTCCAAGGAGATAGGTTTTTTCCATGATGATTACAACGTCCTGTCTAAATCAACATGGATGTTTGTGGGGAAAGCATTGAGAGGTGTGCTATCGGAGACATATAGTCAAACGATGGCTAAATTACTAGTAACTTGGAGACAGGTGAATTCTGTTATCCAAAGACAGGAGAGCTCCTCCGGCAGGATTACGCCTGCCAGCGCGCTCGGAGGATTCTCTGAGCTGTGTGGGGGAGCGAAGGAAGAAGAGTGTGGCTCGCAGCCAGCGTCTGAGCCCGAAACCCTTGGCCCAGATAGTGAGGGCGGGGGTGGCTCCCCCCCAGAGAGCATTTGGTTTGATAGCCTGCTGATCTCCAAGGAGAGATTGGCTTTGGAAAGTCCCACGGAGCCGGCATGGACAGGTCTGCTCCTCCCCGACTCCGGGGAGCAGGCAGAGCAGGGGTCACGGCCACCCCACGCAGTGGGGGAGGCAGGGCAGCAAGAAATGCCCCCTCCCTGCGCCTTTCCACTGCTAGGCAAAAAGGGGGGGTGGAAAGCCAGCGCGGTGGAATATCCAAATTGCAGCCTTCTTGTGAGTTGCCCCCCTGGCGCGGTGGGGGCGGAAATCGGGCCAGCGTCTGATGCTGATGACGTATCCAGCGAGGAGTCAGGCGATGATGCTGCTCGCCCGCCCCCTCCCGCAGGGGCCGGGGGGGCACTGCAATCCCCAGCCTGCCCACCGCCTGTGAATGTGGTGGCGCCAGGCGTGGCAGTGCTCAGGCGAGTGCTGAGTCGGGGTCCGGGGGCTCCAAAGCGGGGAACACAGAAAGCACTGCCGGGACCACACCACCGGCTCCGGCTGCAGCAGAAGGCGTGGCAGAATCCCAGCGGGCGGATCCCGCACTTGGGGTCCATGCTCTCTGCGGCACCCTGATGGGCATGGTTTCTTCCCCCCCTGCTCCCGGCCAGGCAGCGCAACTCCGCCCACCCCCATCCAGGTTCTTTGCTTCGCCGCGGCACTGCACAGCCGTGCCAGAGTAGCCTCCGCTTCCCACAGCCCAGTTCCCTCCCAGCAGGAGCCGGGGGAGCAGGACCGAGCCCCACCCCGCCCTGCAGTGGTGGACAGCGCAGGCTCCAATAGCGATGACTCAGCAGTTTTGTCCACGGGACATTTCAAACAATCAAAAGCTGGAAAGGAAGCGAGTCCCAAAGTGTTTCTTTTTGGTGCAGGCAGTGAAGCAGCGAGGAAGCTGCGGTCATCCCACGACCACAGATCCTGGGAGGGCGGGTCTGCGTCCGATAGTCTCTGGACCCTGCCGGAGTGCAGGGTGATGGTATACGCCAGAGATAAGGCGAAATTCTGGGCAGATGTTAAGGCAAAAGTAGAGGAAATTTATGATTGTCCTAAAGCCCGTCACAGTGAGGCGTGTGCCAGCAGATCTCAAAGCCCTGTGCCAGCTCAAGTCCCTGTGATAAGCCAGGGACAGAACACAGCAGGTGCTGCAGAATCGTGGCAAGGGTTGCATGCCTTTCCTGTGTTCATCGGTGCTGGTCAGAATAGCTATGAGACTTTATCATGGAAGTCCTTGATGGAAGTTAGGCAGCAGGCTGGAAAATATGGTTTAGGCTCCAAAGAAGTTATGCAGCTCATAAGAGTGTTTTCATGGTGCCTTGTTAGTGCCAGGTGATATTAGAAGCTTGGCTCGTGTTCTCTTTCAGCCTGTCGAATATGATATATTTGAATCAAAGTGGCATCAGATAGCAGCCAGGACGGTAGCATACAATGCCACATTGAACCAGCAGGATCCCAGACGTGGGGTTGGAGTGGATCTCCTGATGGGACTTGGTAATTTTGAAGACCCTAAAAGACAGGTTGCAGTGAGTCGTGCTGTGCTGGATCAATGCCGAGAGACAGGCGTGGCAGCATTGATTCAAACCATTGAGATGGCTGCTCCTGCAGAGCAATTTGTGGATATGACCCAGCAGAATGATGAGTCCTTCTTACAGTTTGCAAATAGGCTCACTGCTTCTGTTGAGAGACAAGTGGACAACCCAACTGCAAGAGAGCTGTTAATTAAGCAGCTGCCAAGGATTCATTGCTCTTGTGAGTGTCAGACCTTTATTGAAGCACTCCCCGGTGACCCTTCTATAATGCAGAGGGTTGAAGCCTGTAAAAATGTAGGCACTGCCGGTCGTAAGGTGGTTGCCATGGCTGCTGCCCCGCAGCCAGCCTGGTCAGGGGCGCAAGGTGGGCAGTGGAAGCAGAGGAGTGTTCAGGACAGAAATAAACCAAGAAAGAAAGTGCAGAAAGGCAGGATTCTCATATTTCTCTGTCCAAAGTGTGGAAAACCAAACCACACTGCAAAGGACTGCAAGGCTGCAGTTCCTGTCAAGGGTCAGTTTACATCGAGCTCGGGAAATGGGTGACGGAGCATGCAGGGGAGACGTGCGCAGACACAAATGTCTCTCCAAACCCCAGAGCCGATGGAGATTTGCTGGGCCGCCTCGCAGCCAGCACCAGCGGCTCAGCAGGGGTGGATGTCTGCACGGCAGCAACAGTAGTCTTAGAGTCGTGCGCAGTGCACAAGTTCCTTCTAGATGCTTTTGGTCCCTTGGGCGGTGACATGAGTGCTTTCCTCATGGGGAGATCTAGCGCCACCATTCAGGGTATCATTGTGCATCTGGGACTCATTGATGCGGATTATACAGGACGCATCTTTGCCATGGTTTCCACACCCAACCCCCCCAGTAACAATTCCTGAAAAAACATGAATTGCTCAACTTGTCCCTTTTAAGTCTTTTGTTCACAGGACAGAATCGAGATCATGAGGAGACGACTGCTTTGGTTCCACTGGACCACCTCAGGTTCACTGGATGGCTGTCATGACTGAACAACGTCCTGAAATGCGGTGCACCTTGTTGATTCCTGATGCTACGCCGCCAGAGATCTCTCTCCGCGGGCTTCTTGACAGCGGTGCGTACGTCACAATTCTCTCTCTAGCCACTTGGCCTCCGCAGTGGCCGTTGGACCAAGTGGGGGCATCTGTAGCGGGATTGGGAGGGATGAAGCGCTGCTACGTGAGCCAGAAGCCTGTGGTAATAACGAACTCGGAGGGACAGACAGCCGTGATTAGGCCTCATGTTACTGAAACTGGTTTTAACCTCTGGGGGAGGGATGTCATGGCTGCATGGGGGGTGTGCATCGGGACGGATTTTCACTTGGGGCCACTGCATTGAAGGATGCAGTGTGTCTTGCGCCTCCTATACGGTGGCTGTCGGACAAACCAGTCTGTCAAGAATAATGGCTCCTCCCTAAAGATAAACTAGAAGCCCTTCACAAGTGTGTTCATCACCACTCCAGATTTGCATCCCACAGGTATCATTGGCCAATGGAGTGACAAATGGTCTGATTCTTTGCATGTGCTCAAATGGGTCTTCTTGCCCCATCAGCTGCAGAAGATGACAACTGCATTGTTTGAGCTGATTGCTGGCTTGATAGTCAAATGCCGACAACAGTGTTTGCAACTGATGGGTGCAGATCCTGCAAAAATTGTACTACTGGTACAGCGGGAAGATTTTGACTGGAGCTTCAAAAACAGTGTTTCACTGCAAAGTGCTCTAGAAAATTTTTCAGGGCAGATCATGTATCATCTGCCCAGCCACCAGTTGCTACAAGTGGCAAAGCTCACAGAGATTTCTCTGAGACCCAAACAGTCAGGAACCGGTGCAAGGACCAACAGTCTTTACTGACGGTTCAGGCAGAACCGGAAAGGCCATTGTGACTTGGAGGGATGGATCTGAGTGGCAGGTTCTGGAAGGTCATGAGGTTGGCTCAGCGCAATTGGTTGAATTGAGGGCTGCTCTTATGGCATTTCAAAGATTTTCCCAACAACCTTTCAATCTGGTCACGGATTCCGCCTATGTGGCTGACATAGCAAAGCGGTTGAGTTATTCCGTTTTGAAGAAGGTCGACAATGTTGATCTGTTTCATTTGCTGAAGGCCCTGTGGTGTGTCATTCAGGAATGGGTTCATCCCTACTATGTTCTGCATGTAAGGAGTCATACCAATTTGCCAGGATTCATAGCGGAAGGTAACGCGAGGGCTGACAAGTTGGCTAACCCAGCGTGGGTAGCACCTCAGCCTGATACACTCACACAGGCCAAAGCATCGCATGGTTTTTTCCATCAGAACGCACATACACTGCAGAAGCAGTTTCCGTTGACGCCAACTGAGGCCCATGACATTGTCGAGTCGTGTGATGACTGTCATGCACTGGCCATGCATTTACCAGCGGGGGTAAACCCCAGGGGCCTTAGGGCCTCGGAGATTTGGCAGACTGACGTCACACAAGTTGCCAAATTTGGCCGGCTCAAGTATGTGCATGCCACAGTGGACACCTGCTCCTCTGCCACGTGGGCTGCCGCTCACACTGGAGAGAAGGGCCGTGATGTCATTGCCCACTGGAGGCAGGCCTTTGCTGTTCTAGGCACACCTTCTACTGTGAAGACCGACATCGGTCCTGCTTACGTCTCGAAAGAGGTGAGGCAGTTCCTGCAGTTGTGGGGTGTGTCACACAAGTTTGGTATTCCTCATTCTCTGATTGGTCAAATTATTGCAGAGCGTGCTCATGGCACTCTGAAGAAGGTGCTTCAAAAACAAAAACGGGGAATGCAGGATGAAACCCCGCACAGTCAGTTGGCAAAAGCTTTGTATACCATTAATCGCCTTACAGTACTGCAGAACTCCAATAATCCTGTCATTTTGAACCACCATCTCTCGTTGCAGGCTTCGGATGAGGCACAGCAGCCTCAAGCGAAGGTTCGGGTGAGAAATTTAGTCACCAAACAGTGGGAAGGTCCCTATGACCTTATCGCTTTGGGGCGCGGTATGCTTTTGTATCCACAGATACTGGGGCGTACTGGGTACCTGCAAGGTGTGTCCGTCCTGAACAGCGATCACAGAGGAAAAATCCGGCCTACAAGCAGGGTAGAAGCCATGACCAGAATGAAAGTGATCAAGTGGGTGGAACATCGAGTAATGACTCTGATGGTGAGAGTGTTCGCTTCGATAGTCCCTCCACAAACATAGGATGAACATTGTTCATTTTTCTTTCTTCCTTTTTCTCTTTTTTTTAAGGAAAAGGGGTGAGATGTCGCTCTGATTTTTACAGTGTGCTATGTTGATACTTGGTAGCAAAGGTTCTCATAGATTTCATGTAAACATAGTCCATGTTTGTCTAACCGGCCAAGGATTGTTTTGTTCCTTTGGCATTGTTTGTCATTCCTTTCCCGAAGGCAGAGAAGGTTGATGGACTGGGTTTCTCACCTATGGAATTGGAGAGGTGGTAACCTCATTGTCCAATCCATGATGGTATACAAAAAGGTATATAAATGTAAGAATAAAGAGAGCCTGGGCTCTTCTTCTCTGCTGCCCAGCCTTTGTGGCTCTGTGACCTGACTGAGTGCCTGATTCTTTTGTGTCCAACCGTGCGACATTCTGCTGCTAATATTTGTGTCAAATTTTTGCCATCCAGCTTAAACAAAATACCCAGGCCCTGTTCTTGGTCACTATGAGGGATAGTACAAAGGCAGCATAGCACAAAAGAAAACCACCTCAAAACATCCCATGTGGTGGTGCTTGAGGCCCCGAAGGGCTCGGTCCCCCCCTGAGAAGCTGTGGAATAAAGATGCCCAAGTTTAAAGTCTCCCCTTGGGAGGAGACACAGGTGGTTTGCCCCCCAAGTGGGCTGAGTTTCTCAGAGGTGGTTCCCTTTTCCCCCATTAGTTTAAGCACCTGCCACTCTCCCACCAATCATTCTCGTGTTCTAGAAAGTTCTGTTTCATTCAGTAGTTGATTGAATCCCCCAGTTGTCTGTTACCCCCCCTTCTCCCCGCTCTATCCCCTGTTGGTCCTGGTCCCCTGGTCCCTCCCTGGTTCCTCCCTCCTGGTGTTTGATGATTGGATAATGCCCTCACAATAAAAGTCTGTGCTCTGAGCTGTTCGGGGTCTTCTGATCCTAGACGCCCAGAGTGCAGTTGGACCCCACGCCTCTGTGTCTCTATTGCTCTAGCCAGAAGATCCCTCCCTATCCCTCCGGCCTCTATAGAGATAGCTTGCTCTCTAAGAGCTACCTGCGGCTGGGAATGCACAGATTCCCGTGGCAGCGAACCAGCGCTCCGGCGGTCAGGGATGCTTGCTGCAGCTGCCGACGGGTCACTAGCCAAAGACCCTGGAGCTAGCTGTCCAGCCCAAACAGTGACCACTAGCTGACCACTGGTGGTCACTGCGGAGTGACCTTAGCCACGTGGTGGTCGAGCGCATTTGGAGCAGCTGATGCCCTGAGGAATGCGTCTCCGGTTTTACGGGGCTCATTCCTGAGGGGGACCAAGTAACTCCCCGGAAGACGAAGACAGAGGAGCCTTGGTCGTGCCGGAGCCAGGATTCCAGGAGTTTTCAGTTGGTGCCAACTGGGAGCTGCTTCGGGGTCCAGGACCAGAAGCCAGAGGCGCTGCACAGGGATCATATGGGTCCACTTAGGTAGTTTGTGTAGAGCTCCCTTGCACCAACCCCCTTCCCTTTTTCCTGGATCCTGAGACTAATTTGTGATGCGAAATGGGAATCAAACTTAGTCGCTCACAATGGGAGGTTTATGTCCAAGTTAAAATTACCCTGGGTTCGGGAGCGGGAAAGTACAGAAAAGGGATTCTAAAAAAGTTTATTAAGTGGATTTTTGTTAACATTCAATCTGTTTCTGTAAAGTCAGTAACTACCTTAAGTTTTTGGGATAAAGTTCGGGAAAAGTTAGTAACATATGTTCAGGGGACCAGAAAGTTTCTAAGTTCTTTTTGTTACTTATTTTAATTCGTGATGCTTTAACAGAAAAGGAAAAAAGTTTGGGGATCCCAGTTAATCCCATCCCCCTTTCCCCAAGCCCTTGTTCCTCTCACCTCTCCATCCCACAGTGGGAGAAATCGCGGCGGGTACCCCACTTGTCAGTGCAGGGGGCTTCCCCTAACGAGCAGCTGCGCTGCCGCCGCCCTGATCCACCTCTATTTCCCCTGCACCCCGACTGTTCCGGGACTGGCCACCCCATTTCGGACTCTTCCTTTACCCTCTTTCCTAATCCCCCATTCCCAGTCGCACCCACTGCAATCCCCCCCAGTTACAGTATCAGCTCGCAAAATCGCGGCGCGGGTTTGCATGAAGCCAACCGCGCAGTGGGCTGCAGTATGCCGGGGTTTCGGGACTGCGGTGTGAGTTTGAATGCTGACCGCGCGGCGAGCTTCGGGGCGGTGGGGTTTCGAAATCGCAGTGCGGGTTTGAAAGATGCCGGCTGCGAGACGGGCTGCGATACTGTGGTATTTCACAATCGCAGCGCAAGTTTGAATGCTGTCCGCAAGACGGGCTGCAGTACGTTCGTGTTACGCAATACTGGGGCAAGCCAAGATGGCACTGGCCACGTGGCGCCCAGCACTGCATGTGCGGCCCAAGATAGCGCTGACTGCATGGCAGGGAGCACCACCCCAGAGAACATGTGCGCAGGTGCCCTTGCCTCCCTTAACTCCACCCCCAGACTGTGTCGCCTCTCTTCAGGTCTCTCCCAAACCGCGTCCAGTCCCTGCCTTGTCATCGGAAATTCCCCCTCAGCCCTGACTGCGGTTACCACCCCCGTGCACGCGACCTCCACCCCCCACACGAGTGCCTCCGCCCAGTCCACCAGCGACACCTTCCCTGGTTACCGACCACACCCAAGCCCCTGCGCCGCCTCTGCCGAGGCGGGGGGGGCCAGGGCCCTCGCGCCGCTTGTGCCGAGGTGGGGAGGGCCTGGCCCGGCCGAAGCTCCCGCACCGCTTGTGACGTGGCGGGGGGGCCCCGGCCCGAGGCCAAAACCTGCCAGGAGCCTAACCATATAGAACCCAGAACTCTGACCATAGTGGCTTATGCTGTGGAGGGGGAACGGGGAGCCTGTATTCCAGGTACCATCCCAGCAGTCCATGACACTGGCTCGCACCAAAGAGAAGTGGCTTGGAAACGGAGAAAAAAGAAAAAAGAGCAACCAAATAATGAAAATAAAAATCAAAAGCCAACTGATTCCTAGACTGCAACATAACTTAAATCGCACTGCCCAAAGTGTTGAAGTCTTCCTACGAAGCCAAGGCTGAATCACCCAGCAACAGCTACCACAACTGCAACCGCCTGCATCTACTCCAGCTTCATCCTGCACGGCAAAGAGGTCACCAAAGCTAAGGACAGCCTGATCTGTAGGCCACAAAAGGTGGCCTCCAGAGAATTCTGGACATTGAGTTTCCCCATATTTTTACATTTTGTGTTCCTTTAGTTATCCTTATAGTTGTGTATACTACCCCTATTCTTCCCCTATATGTTTTCCCTTATCCCATATCCCATCCCCAGGAGAACTGAGGAGAAGCCGACCAGTTTTAAGCTCAACAATATTTTTTTTAAGAGTGTTTCATAAGTCCTAGCAGTTACTTTTATTATGCCTTTGAAGTTGCTTTAAAACCCTTTTATTTCCACTTATACAACCCACCTTTTTTTGTAGCAAAGATGGGGGAATTGTTGTGGTGGTTCCAAGTCCCCAGAAAAGCCTTTTCCCCCCCACTAGGAAGCCCAGGGCTGGGGACTCCCCTGGGGCAGAGCCAGGGGTGGTTTGCCTTGTGGGTGGGCCGGGCTTCCCGGGGGCTGGCTACCCTGTCCCCAGCTGCCACTCTCCTGTCTTATCACCTTTAGGCTCCAGAACTCAGTACTTGATTGTATTATCCCCTGCCAGTCTCCCCTTCTCCTCCCCCTTCCTTTCCCAGTTGGTTCCAGTCCCCTGATCCCTCCCTGGTTCCTCCCCTGAGCCCATCAGTGATTGGTTTGTAATCCCTCAATAAAAGTCTGACGCAGAAGGTGCTCCAGGTCTTTCACCTGGGTGCCCAGAGAGCTGGCAACACGGTGTCTCTATTATCCCGGGTGAAGGAACCCTCCCACGATACTCCGGCTCTTTGGTTACAGTGGCCACCGTATAGGGGGACGCGGCCTGCGGTAAGGGGCGTGAGTCCCAACAGCAGTGAACCCGCTCAGGTTGGGGACGCTGGCTTGTAAACGCCGTAGGGCTGCAGTCTGAGACCCTGGTGGGCAGCTGGCTGGCCCAAGCCAACGGCCACAGAGGGACAGCTGCTTCTCCATAGTCTTTACCATAGCCTGTTGGGAATCTCAACTCCTGTGCCTGGAGCACCTCCTCCCCCTCCTTCTCCATTGACCTTGGTGTCTGCAGAGGTGTTCCTCTCATGTATTCTCACCCTGCTCTTCTCTTGCCACCATTCAATTTTTTTTAAAAAAAAATTATTTTTCCTTGTTAAATATGTTTTCACAGAGGTGTTACTGCCATTCTTGGTTGTCCTAGCCTTCGCTAGCAGTATGTTCTTGGAGCCAGCTGGAATTTGCTTTCAGACATGGGGGAAGCTTCTAGCAACTTCTCGCAGAAGCCACTCCTGTAACCTCCCCACTATGAAAACCTTGCCACACAAACCCAATATACATGTCAATGCAAATAAATGAATGTAAAGAACTGATGGCAGCTGCTAAATTCTATCAAAGTGTTATTGCATCTGAACATCTAAAACTTCTGCATTTTTACAAGTGAAAGAAAATAGCATTGCCAATGCATTCAGCCAAAGTCAGTGCACCACGAGAAGAAATGAAATGCAAGGTTTCTTGCTTGTCAGGTGGTAATATTGGGTCCAGAATACAGCTAAACTGACATGGTTGGAGGGCCCTTGAGCTTTTGGTAAAATGGACTGTTTAGTGGAGGGATTACATTGTCATGGAGAGCAAAGAACTGAGCTTCCTCATGGCATGAAAAAAGAAATTTAAATGAAGCATTGATAGTCCTGTTTTCTTTAGCCCTGAAGAATTTACGTTACAATTAAGCTCCATAGTGAATACTGGGTTTGAACTGAATTTCTGATTTGCCATGATCTCCTTTGGGAGATTTAGGAAAATAAAATCTTCCCTCTTTCTATCATTAATATTAATCACACAGGATAAAATGTCAGACTCTAGGCATGGTCAAGTGGCTTGGAGAGACAAACTCCAGGTTTTGTGAATTCAGGTGTTACGGTCTTTGGTTTTGGACCTCACTTTTCTGCCAGAGGTTGATACAAAGAGCAGAAAGGCAGTATGTCATTCCAGTTGGGTGCCCCAGTTTTAGATAGCTGGAAGAAAAACCCAAATGACCAAGTGTGCGTTAAAAGAGTTGTTTGGTGTGGTGCAGGAGAGCTTTGGCCTTGGTATTTTTCCTTTCCCCTTGCAATGATAACTTCATGCAGCAGTGTCTTGTGAAGAGCAACAACATCCTGATCTTTACCAAGCTACCTCTGATCATTCGTCTGCCCAGAGCCCTGATGTAGGTGCTGGTTGTTGTCACCCTTAAGTGACCCAAGATATCACTTACAGTCCTTGAATTGTCTTGCTTTTCCTTCAGACAGAAAAGTAATGATAGATACCCACCAGATTACTACATTGGGGGAGCAGGAAAAAGAGCAGGGTGAGATTGCCGCAGTCGCCAGTGTTCGGGCTGGACAGCTAGCCCCAGGGTCTTTGGCTAGTGACCCGTCGGTGGCTGCAGCAAGCATCCCTGACTGCCGGAGCGCTGGTTCGCTGCCACGGGAATCTGTGCATTCCCAGCCGCAGGTAGCTCTTAGAGAGCAAGCTATCTCTATAGAGGCCGGAGGGATAGGGAGGGATCTTCTGGCTAGAGCAATAGAGACACAGAGGCGTGGGGTCCAACTGCACTCTGGGCGTCTAGGATCAGAAGACCCCGAACAGCTCAGAGCACAGACTTTTATTGTGAGGGCATTATCCAATCATCAAACACCAGGAGGGAGGAACCAGGGAGGGACCAGGGGACCAGGACCAACAGGGGATAGAGCGGGGAGAAGGGGGGGTAACAGACAACTGGGGGATTCAATCAACTACTGAATGAAACAGAACTTTCTAGAACACGAGAATGATTGGTGGGAGAGTGGCAGGTGCTTAAACTAATGGGGGAAAAGGGAACCACCTCTGAGAAACTCAGCCCACTTGGGGGGCAAACCACCTGTGTCTCCTCCCAAGGGGAGACTTTAAACTTGGGCATCTTTATTCCACAGCTTCTCAGGGGGGGACCGAGCCCTTCGGGGCCTCAAGCACCACAACTCCCCCTTCTTTTTTACTTAAAGAAAGGGTCTTATTCACAAAGGAAACAATAAAAGTTTTAGAACATCCTAAAAATCTTAAAACGATGAAAATAATAAGAAAAGTCCATAATAAAGTCTGTAAAACTTGTCTGACCCAGCTGGAGATTCTCCATCCATGAAATAAATTGTCCAGCCAGTCCTTATTCTCCTGTCGTAGTTGGTGTAGCTGGTCCTGCATATGTTGGATGGTTCGGTGGATGCTCTGGGCGTGTGAGGAGAGATTAAAGCAGCATAGTCCTTTGAGCTCCTCACACCCACGGCCATGCGCAAGTAGTAAAAAATCAATCACAGCCCGATTCTCTAACGTTGCTTGTCTGGTTGTCTCCTCGTCTGCGAGGAGGTCCGATAGCGCCTTTGATGTTAAATTGGCTTGTTTGCCCACCCAACACTCAAGGTGAGAAAGCTCACCGAGGGCCTTTGCTGCCACCACCCAAGGGAGAAATAACGAGGCAGCGACCCTCTTCGAGAAGGACCAGGAGGTAACATTACCGTCACAATTTGAATCCAATTCCTAGGTGGCACGTTTTTGGTGGGCCTGCTTTGTGTTATTCTTCCATGCTAGAAGCTGGGTCCTTCCCGGTGTCAGCATGGACAATTTGCCTAGCATGCACAGGCCTCTGTGCAGACGGGAGGGTATTCCCGCCCACGCCCAATCCCCACAGATAAGGAACACCCCTTTCGGGAGTTTCCTGGGATGCACTATGGATGCAGACCATGTGTTTTCCGCAAAACTGCACCAAATTCCTTTGATATAATATTTTATCCATCACTGAGATACCTTTTCTGGATTGTCAATTCAGGGTTTTTTTTTTCCTTACAGATGGGGGTGGGATTGAATTTGGTACAAAAGGCGGGCTGTGCTGACCCCACCAAATCCAATTCTTGGGGTTCAGCGTGCATGTTTGGGAGGGTCCAAATCCACACATCCAAGCTGTGGGCTGGGTGGGCTTCAAGAAAGGTGGAACGATACTCAAGTGGTGTCCAGGGAATCCCTACCAGGCAAGTCGACATTGGGTTCTCGGTCACTTAGGCATTCAAGCAGAAATCTTGCTGGCCGATCGACTTGGCCAGCGTTACCCAGATGTTTTCCTTGGGCTGCTGCACAAGCCACGGGTTCGCCCATCGCATCTGCAGGACTAACAAGACGGCTGGTAACAGGAGGCATGCTGACAGCTTCATCCTTGGGGACCTCTCGGCTAGATTGACTAAAAGAAAACAAACTTACATTAAAAAAAACTCACATGAAAACCTCTCTCCCCATTTTCTTTCACTTAAGGTAAGTCGAGGGACTGAGGTATGGAAAACACATGAGGGAAGTCTGAGGGAAAGACAGGGGTAAAGTCTCTGTATATGGATACAGTTCTTTTTTAGTCTTCGGGGTGGTCTGATGTCTTTTCGCTCTCCAGAGAGGAGCCTCTTCACTCGTCTTCTTCTTCTTCTTGAGGTAAGTGTTTGCACCTTCGCCTCTTCCAGGCGGACTGCAGTTGATTCTGGTCTTCCACTGCTGTGGCAGTCACACCTGGAAAATTACTGGTCGGGATGTGGTTAGAAGGCTTGTATGGCTTTACAAACTTGGCAGGGACCCATTTCGGACCTTTTGATGTTGAAACACACGCGTACCCTCGGCCCCAGGGGAGTAGTGGAAGGGGTCCCTCGATCTGGTGGGTTTCAGGGTCTTTGACCAGCACCGGCAGGTCTTCTTTTAGTTTGGTGGAGGTCAAATTCGAAAGTGCTGGAAAACACGGGGGACGGGCTCTTCTTTTGAACAGTTCAAAAAATTGATTGTGAAGAGCGCCTTACAAAGTCACTCAATGGGCGATCTAATCTCTGTACCTCTCTGCTGCTGGTGGAGGACTCTCTTGAGGGTTTAGTATGCCCGTTCCACAATCGCCTGTCCAGTGGGGGAGTGCGGTATGCTGGTGGAGTGGGCCACTCCCCACGACTGGAGGAACTCACGGAGACGGGTCAAGGTGTACACGGGTCCATTGTCCGTTTTGATGTGCTTGGGTGTGCCTAAAACTGAGAAAGCCATCAGAAAATGTTTTATGACATCTTTCGCCTTCTCACCCATATGGGCGGAGGCATAAATGGCACCTGAAAAGGTGTCCACGGAAAGGTGTACGTACTTAAGTCTGCCGAACTCTGGTATATGTGTAACGTCTGTTTGCCAAATCTCACAGCTGTTCAGTCCCCGGGGGTTTACCCCTCGATGTAGTGATGGAATGTGGTGGGACTGACAGCTGGGACATGTCACCACTATGGCCCTTGCCTGCTCCAGCAGCAGGTGGGACATCCTCCGGAGGGCAGGGGCGTTTTGATGGTAAAACTGGTGGCTGAGCTTGGCTTGTGCGAAGACGTCTGGTGTATTTGCCATTCACGCAGCCATGGCCAAGGCGTCTGCCCTGCAGTTCCCTTCTGAGATGTATCCTGGGAGATCTTGGTGTGATCTCACATGCATTACGTGGAAGGGATGCTCTCGGTGGGATAGAAGGAGTACTAATCTTGAGAGCAACCCAAATAGTTTTTCATTAGACACTTCCTTTAACAAAGAGTGTTCTGCTCTGGCAGTTACTCCAGCCACGTACGCCGAATTCAGAGATTCCTGGAACTTCTCGAACACTCTTGCCACAGCTGAAAGTTCTGAAATTTGTGGGGATCCCTCCACCACATGGACCTCAGACTCCCACTGCTGGGTTCTAGGGTCCTTCCAAGTCAGAACTGACTTGTGAGAGGACCCTGAGCAGTCTGTAAAAATGGTCAGAGCATTCAATGGACTTCTGCTTTGCAGAAACTTTGGGGCCAAATGAAAGTTCATGTTAAACAGCTGATGTTTCAATTTCTTACCACTAATTTGGCCTGGGTAACTGTCAAGAGCAAACTGGAGGTGCTCGTTGGTTTGGAGAAAATTCTCCAAATCCTCTCCTCGCCAAGGTATGTGGATGCATGCAAAATCACACCCCGCAAGGGTGCAGAGCCTGACTCTCGCTCGGGTTATCAACTTTGCCACCAGCTCTTGTGGTGTTGTAATGCTCTTGGATGGTTGATGAGGGAGGAACACCCACTCTATTATCAAGAGGGCCTCCTTCGACCTCTCGTCCCACTGGAATATAAGACCATCGTAATTTGGTGTCTGGCCAAGGATGGTAAAACGGAATGTTAATTCTGGTGCCACCTGGTGGGCGTGCTGGGATGAAAGTGCCCGTTGGACCTTACTCATGGCCTCCCTGGTATCCGTGGTCAGTTCCCTCGGTGAGTCAAGGCCCTCGCCGCCCTTGAGGAGATGGAATAAGGGGGCGAGGTCTGCCGTCGTCAGCCCCAGCAGTGGACAAACCCTGTTGATGGATCCACACAGCTGATGAAGATCATGGAGTGTCCTGGGTTCGTCCTTGATGGTGAGCTGCTGGGGTGCGACGGTCCTCTCACTCACCCGGCTGCCAAGGTAGGTCCATGGGCAGGTCCGCTGCACTTTGTCAGGATGGATTTCCATCCCGGCACTTTGGATACCACTAACAGTCTTGTCCAATGCTTTTTGCAAATAGTCTTCAGATGGGGCACAGACCAACACGTCGTCCATGTAGTGGTATACTACAGTTTTAGGGAAAGCCCTTCAGATAGGTGACAAAATCTGAGCGACGGACCACTGGCCGATGACTGGAGAGTTCTTCATCCCCTGGGGAAGGACGGTCCAGTGGTAGCGTCGCTGGGGGGCCTCCCTATTGGTTGACAGCACTGAAAACGCAAACCTGGGTGCATCGTCAGGATGGAGTGGGATGCTGAAAAAACAGTCCTTTATATCAATGACGGCGAGTGGCCACTGACACGGAAGCATTGCGGGCAATGGTAAGCTCGGTTGGAGGGGTCCCATGTTGACAATGACCTTGTTTATCTCTCTCAGGTCATGGAGGAGCCTCCACTGATCCTTGCCAGGCTTGCGGATGACAAAGATCGGGGAGTTCCAAGGGCTGTCTGATGGTACGACATGCCCCTTGGAAAGCTGCTCCTCCACGAGGGACTCGAGAGACCTAAGCTTTTCTTTAGTAAGGGGCCACTGCTCCACCTGCACAGGTTTGTCAGTTGTCCACGCCAGATGTGGCACAGTGTGGGTGGTGCGCCCCTCAGTGGCCCCAATTAGAAACCCTGCGCCGGAGGGGCAGGGATTTCTAGGCGAGTCCCCCACTGAGAGAGGAGGTCTCGTCCCCACAGAGTAAAGCCGGAGGGTACCACGAACGGGCGGATGGTGTGCCCGTCGGGTCCCTCAATGACAATCTGGTTGGCACTCCTCTGTGAGGACGTGGACCCCCCAACTCCTGTAATCTTCCCATCAGCGGGGCGAAGGCCCCGCTGGGGTGGCCACTCGGACTCGGCAATGATGGTAACATCCAAGCCGGTATTGAGCATCCCACTCCTCAGCACCGTCGACCCGCCGTTGTTCAGGCGGCAGCTGAGATGTGGTCAGTCCGTGCCCATTATCTGTGTCCAGCACACCACTGGTGTGCGGTGGTGTCTCGGGAAGTCTGATGGAATGGGGATGGTGTGAGCAAGTCATTGCCCCTTGGGAATAAACCACGGAGGGTTTGTGCAGCTGACATGAATCCGGAAGGTGTCCCCCGGTAAGACAGAGATCACTTCGGGGAGAACAAACACTTCCAGAGGTCCTCTCCTGGCATTCCCAACTATGAGAAAGTCTGTCCGGTTAAAAATGTCCGCTTGCAGGAGGACTTTGACGTGGGAAAACCGTATTGATGTTACATGCTGGGGAGCTGCACTTACCAAGTTTAATTTGTTGCCCCAGAGCCTCAGAGTGTCCCCCTCACCCGTTGATGGCAGGACGGTAGGTTCCTCTGGAGCGGCAGATGGTTGGGTGGTCGATGCAACCTTTAATTTGATGTCATGGCATGGTGCTGATCCACGCTCCACTGCCCGTTTCCCGGTGGTGGTTGGTGAGCACACGGGCAGTCTGCCACTCCAGAACCTGTGGGAGACTTGAAAGGTGGAAGGTTAGGCCTCCGAGGTTTCGGACAACCGCATGCTAAATGGTGTGGGCTCCCACAGTTAAAGCACTTTGGCTGTCCCGTGCTTCCTGCATTGGTGGCATGGGCATACACAAGTCCTCTTTTAAGTGCATGGGTAGGGCGAGCTGGCGGCGGGGGTGAATCTGGTACTACTTCTGCACAAGCCTCTACCATCATTTCAATGGTAGGTTTGGGTACTCGGGGAAGGGTCTTCAGGACAGCTTTACAGTCAGCATTGGCATTTGCCAATGCCAGGGACCTCAGGATCTTTCTTTGGTTCTCTGGGTCCTCCTCCTGTTTAGCAAGGGCAGCCTTTATTCTCTCAATAAAGTCTGAAAACCCTTCAGTGGGCCTTTGCCGATTGCTGCATAACCTTCAGAGGGCACTGCTGCAGATGGCAAAGTCAGCAGAGCCCTCAGTGCTGCCTGCTGAATGTCCTTTAAAACACCCTTAGGGATTTTTTCTGCCTGTTTGGTCCCTTTAATAAAGTCACCCTCGCCACAGAGATGGTCCGTGATGATATTTGCGGGGTTTTCTTTCCCTTTGTACCCTTCTAACAGCTCTCCCAAAAGCCTGTGCCATGCTCTGTTCCAAATCCAATACTGAGTGTCCAGTAAGATGCTATCCATAATCAATTTAATGTCCTCTGGCACCATTAGGGTTGACCTAAAGGTAGCTTTTAGCATCCCTTTAGTCACCGGTGACTCCAGCCCATAATCCCCAATAGCTTTGCATAGGTCTTTTATGCTATTGGGTGGGAAGGGCTCCCATTTGGGGTTCTGCCCACCCCTTCCCCTGTATTGCACCGGTGCTGCAATCAGTCCTTCCTCCCACACTGAGGCTTGGGCCTCGGCTTCCAGGCCCTCAGGTTCTAGGTATAAGGAACCCGAAGAAGCCTGGTCCTGCTTCCCTGGAAGGCCTCCAGGTTCTAGATGTTTACTGTCCCGGTAGGCATTTGCCTTCCCACTTCCGGGTTCTAGGTGTGGGGAACCGGAAGGGGAGGCGTGGGAAACTGGATGCCTGGGGGCGGAGACGTCAGTGGGGGCGGCGTGAGGGGCAGAGACCTCAGTGGGGGCGGCGCGAGGGGCGGAGACCGCCCGAGCTCGGGGAAGGGTCCTGATGACAGGGGAGGAGCCCGACGTGGTGACACCCTTCGACACGCCCATCACCCGGGGTCGCCCCAAGAGGCAGAGGACAGGACAGGGGGTGGTTTCAGGGGAGGTGCTACAGGAGGAGCCGGAGAAGGACTCTACATCAAGATTGACAGGGGTTTTCCTGCCGCAGTGGTTTTTGGCGGGGCCCCTCGCCATGCGGTCAGCGCCATCTTGGCGGCCGCCGCCATTTAATTTTAATGGGACGGATGGTGCAACGGGTGCAATCGGGTACTGGGGCATGGGTAAGAGGGATAGGGACTGGTCCGCCGAGGGTTGATCAAGCTCTCCATGGCTGGGGCGCAGCGGGGACTGCGGGGAGTCAGGGCAGTGGCAGGATTGCCTCTGCACTTCAGGGGAAACTGCCCTGCTCTTCTCGGAGGGTTACCCGCCGCAATTCTCGCCGCTTCGGGGAAGAGGGATAAGGAGGACAGGGTTCAGGGACAGCGGGGGTAGGATCAACTGGGGACCTAACCTTTTCTCCCCCTTTTTCCCTTAAACAATCACATATTAAAATCAACAAAGGAAAAAACTTCAAAACCTGATTCTCCCCATTTCTAATCTTATGAGATAAAACATCCCCAACTCAATCCCAGAAAGAAAGCAACTGAACTGAACTTACAGAAACCCAAATCTCAAATTCAACAAAAAGTCACCTAACAAATTCCCTTAAAATTCTCCTATTAAATTCCCATTTCCCGTTAAAAAGGGTAGCTTTAACCTGGGCGTAAACCTCCCTTTGTGGGCGAGTGAAGCATGCACCCATTTCTCAAAACCCACAAACTAAAATCTCCACCCAAAGGAAAACTGCAGCAATTTAAAAAGCGCAAGCAAAAGAATGGTGCCACGGAGCCCTGTGCCTTAACTCCCTGTGTGGACCATTGTGATCCCTGGCACAGTACTTGGCAGCCTGAATGGACCCTAGCGATCCCTGGTCCCGGACCTACGCCACCGCTTCTCACAGGCACCAATGAAAAAAACTCCTTTGGGGGGGTCTCCGGCCGCTGAGCCCCCTCAGGATCTTCTCCCGTCTTCGGTGGGGAAAATCCTGCCTTACCCCGCTTCGGAGGGGTAACTCGGTGCCCCAGACAAAGGATCCCCTTAAAACAGAAGAGCCTTTGCCTGGGCGTCGGCTTCCCGATGGCACTCCTGACTGGGAACGGTCAGGGCCACTCACCAAAGACAACCAGCTGAACGCTAGTAGTCCCTGTCTCGGGCGCCAGTTGTGGCCATTGGTTTGGGCCAGCCAGCTGCCCACCAGGGTCTCAGACTGCAGCCCTACGGCGTTTACAAGCCAGCGTCCCCAACCTGAGCGGGTTCACTGCTGCTGGGTCTCACGCCCCTTACCGCAGGCCGCGTCCCCCTATACGGTGGCCACTGTAACCAAAGAGCCGGAGTATCGTGGGAGGGTTCCTTCACCCGGGATAATAGAGACACCGTGTTGCCAGCTCTCTGGGCACCCAGGTGAAAGACCTGGAGCACCTTCTGCGTCAGACTTTTATTGAGGGATTACAAACCAATCACTGATGGGCTCAGGGGAGGAACCAGGGAGGGATCAGGAGACTGGAACCAACTGGGAAAGGAAGGGGGAGGAGAAGGGGAGACTGGCAGGGGATAATACAATCAAGTACTGAGTTCTGGAGCCTAAAGGTGATAAGACAGGAGAGTGGCAGCTGGGGACAGGGTAGCCAGCCCCCGGGAAGCCTGGCCCACCCACAGGGCAAACCACCCCTGGCTCTGCCCCAGGGGAGTCCCCAGCCCCGGGCTTCCTAGTGGGGGGGAAAAGGCTTTTCTGGGGACTTGGAACCACCGCAACATCCCTCTGCCACCCATGGAGGACCATAGGGATGCAGAGGTCAACCTGCAGCCCGTGGAGACCCACAGTGGAGCAGGTGGATGCCTGAGAAGAGGCTGTGAACCTATGGCAGGCCTGTGCTGGAACAGGCTCCTGGCAGGGACCTGCAGATCTGTGAAGAGAGCAGCTCACACTAGAGCAGGTTGTGACCTTGTGAAGGCCTCATGCTAGAGCAAGTTGTGCTGAGGGACTGCACCCCATGGAAAGGGATGCACATTGGAGCAATTCATGAAGTTCATAGCTCATGGGAAGGACTCATGTTGGAGAAGTTCATGGAGGGCTGTCTCCATGAATCCCACACTGGAGCAGGGGAAGGACTCTTATCCCTGAGGAGCAGCAGGAAGTGTGATGAACTACCATAATCCCCATTCCCTGTCTCCTTGTGCCGCTGCAGGAAGGAGACGGAGCCTGGGAAGGAGGGAGAGGTGGCAGGAAGGTGTTTTTAAGATTTATTTTATTGTTCATTATCTGCTCTGATTTTGATCAGTAATAAATTAAATTAATTTCCCCAAGTCTGCTGTGTTTGTCCTATGACAATAATCAGTGAGTTACTTCTCCCTGTCCTCATCTCAACACATGACCTTTCATTATATTTTCTCTCCCCTGCCTACCTGTGGAGGGGAGTGATAAAGTGGCTTTGGTAGGTGCCTTACATCCTGCCAGTCAACCGACCACAACATAACTTTAAGTTTCAAATATATTTTGCTTATTCCTTTACACACTGCTCCAAAGGAGGTATTCCTTTTATAATTCTGTTTCTTATTCCATTCTGTTCATGATGCAGAAACCATATCTGTGGGTAACATTCTAATCCTGCTGACTGTTCTAGTGTGTTTACCCTGCAGAAAATCCTTGAACCATAGAGCTCATTTATGAGGAAATCCTTGAGGGAACATCTTGCAAAGAAACAAACATGAACCCGTATTGCTGTGCAAATTACTGAGTTTAACATGAGAACTGCAGTGAGTGGAAAGCCACAGTGTGAGCCTCATTAAGATACCGCATTCCTGATAAATTGTTGAATTAATTGAATTCAGATGGAAGGACAGATAACTTTCTTTGGCATAATTAAGAACTCCTAGGAATAAGTAGATTAAGTGGAAGAAAAATAACATTATTGGGTTTTTTAGGTTCTGTCCTTATTCCTTTCATTTGTGTGTGCTCTTGGAAGGGCATTCAAGTAAACACTGAGATTAAGTAATTTTTACAGCTCACCATAATCAGTTCTGCACCTCCAATGCTACTGTTAGAGTAACATCTCTCATATTAATACTATTATGCAAATCCAGCCAAAAAAGAACAAGACTGAGTGCAAATCAACACCAACTTTGGAAGTAGCATTTACCATGGACTACACATCAAAACTCAATTGTAAAAGCTTTTTGCTCAATTAACTCGTAATTATGAACAAGCTCAGAAAGTGAGTTGATCACAGACTGAACAAAACAAAACAATAAAGAGTTTTAATTGTATAAATTTCCTACAATGGACTCATTTCCTAGTTTTGGATAACAGCTCTGTCTCCCACAGTCCAGTAGGATGCCTATGTCTTATAGTTGAAAAAGAAACCAACATAATTTTGGTTAGGAGAGCTCTGGAGTAAGTGCAATAATGAATAAGCAGCATGGTGCCCTGATGGTAGGGATTGCTAAAGTCTTTGCTTTTATATCAACTGGATATAATTACTTCAGACATAAAATATCAGTCATCTTTTCAACTAAAATTTAGATACAAACTTAGAGCTGAGTTTTGGCACTATGATAATGGAGAGATTTGACACTTAAGTCCATTTTATCCTACTGTAAAATTCAAAGTGCTTCTTCCACTTCAATTTTGCTCAATAAGAAGAAAACCAAGGATTTGTACTAAACATAATTTGGAAAGAACATAAATGAGACAGCCGACTTTTTATCAGAACAAACCTGAGTAACTAGGTCAGCTTTATCCATGAAACATAAAAAGATGTATTTTACCAGCCAATCTCCAATACGGCTTTTGGAATCCAAGGACTAAAAGTTGGAAGACGGAATAAATATTTACTGGAAAACAATTAAAATCTTAATGTAGTAGCAGTCTCAAACAAAAGTTATCCAAACCAAGATTTCCAAAAGAAACCTTTCATTAAAGCATTTGCCTCAAGTTTCATGGAAGGGTCAGAAAGCCACAGCACAACAGTTTCCCTCTTTAGAACTAAGCTGTATTAGGAAGGATGTGGGCTCTTATTCAATTTCCTCATTCCTGCATTATAACCATTTCATATTGTCATTTGGAAACAAATTCTGTCTCTCATCTTGGCAACTATGATATAGCAAAGTAAGCTCTTTCTCCCAAAGATCCTTCACAAATAAACAATATAGACCATGTCTAATTGTGTTTTCCTTTGCTCTTAAAATATTATAATGGATAGTTATACAAATAAGAAAAACAAGCAAAAACAACTCCACTCTGTCCAATTCAAATTCTGGGTCTCTAAACATTACTTGGATGGAGTAAATGTTACACTACTTTTGTGGTCTCACAGAGAGTCCAGGAACCTCTTCAACCTAAAATACAATTTGTATTACAGTCCCAAGAGATGCATTAACTTTTATGCTAGAACCTCTACACTACTGTGAAGTTTTACTCTATAACAAAAGAAAAAAAAGAGTTAGGATTACAGATAGGGTTAGGGTTAGGGTTAGGGTTAGGGTTAGGGTTAGGGTTAGGGTTAAGGTTACGGTTAGGGTTAGCGTTAGGGTTAGACTTTTGGTTAGGGTTGCAGTCACAGTTAGGGTCAGGGTTGGGTTTCGGTTTAGGGTTAGGGTTTGGCTTAATGTGTGATTAGTGTTAGGGTTAAGGTTAGGGTTTCCTTTAGGGTTAGAGTTAGGGTTAGTTTTGGGATTCATGTTATGGTTAATGTTAGGGTTAGGTTTCCAGGTTATGGTTAGTGTTTACATTGGGGTTAGGGTTATGGTTAGGGTTAGGTTTAGGCATTTGTTTAGGGTTGCATTTACCGTTACGTTTAGGGTTCCATTTATGTTTGCGGTTAGGTTTAATGTTCAATTAGTGCTAGGCTGAAGGTTAGAGTTACATTTAGGGTTAGTTTTAGGCTTAGGGTTGGGTTGGGGTTAGGGTTAGGGTTAGGGTTAATATTTGTTTTCTTAGGGTTTGGGTTAGCGTTAGGGTTAGCATTAGGGTTAGGGTTAGGGTTAGGGTTAGCGTTAGCGTTAGGATTAGGGTTAGGGTTAGCGTTAGGGTTAGGGTTAGAGTTAGGGTCAAGGTTAGGGTTAGGGTTAAGGTCACGGTTAGTATTTGTGTTAGATTTATGGCTCGGCTTCGGGTTAGGGTTGTTGTTAGGTTGAGGATTACAGTTATGATCTAAGTTTAGAGTTGGTGTTAGCGTTGGGGTTGGGTTAGGCTGAGGTTTAGGTCCAGGGTTAGCATTGGGGTTAAATTTAGGGTCAGGTTTAGGTTTAGTATTAGGGTTAGGGTTTGTTTTCGGCTTAGTATCAGGGTTAGGGTCATGGTTATGGTTACAATTTTAGTGTAGTTTTAGCGTTAGGGTTGGGTTTGCAGTCAGCGTTAGGGTTAGGCTTAACATTAGGATTAGGATTAGGTTCATGTTTAGGTTACGGATTTGTGGCAGTTTTAAGGTTTTTTTAATGTTAAGGTTAGGGATAGGATTAGGCTACAGTTAGGGTTAGGGTTAGATTTTGGGTTCGACTTAGGGTTATTATTACAGTTAGTGTTATTCTTTGGGTTAGGGTTCCAATCACTGATAGGGTTGGGTTTAGAGTCACGTTTAGGGTTAGGGTTACGGTTTGTCTAGGGTTCGGGTTAGAATTTTGTTAGGATCAGGGTTAGGGTTAGGGTTATGTCTATGGTTAGGTTTAGTGTTAGTGTTAGGGTTAAGGCCAGTATTAGGGTTAGAGTCAGGGTTAGATTCAGTTTTAGGCTCACGGTTAGACTCACATGTAGGGTCAGGGTCCGGGTCAAGTTAGGGTCTGGGTCTGCATTGGGGTTAGGGTTCATGTTAGATTTAGCCTTAGGGTTTTGATTAGGGTTATGGTTTTGGTTGCAGTTCGGTTTAGGATTAGGTTAAGGGTTAGGATTAGGTTAAGGGTTAGGTTTAGGTTTAGGATCAGGGTTATTCTTAGGGTTAGGTTTAGCATTTGGGTTAGCGTTAAGGTTGGCATTAGGGGAAGGGTTAGGCTTTGGCTTAAATTTTAGATTAAGCATTAGTGTCAGGGTTAGGGTTAAGAGTTATATTTAGGGTTAGGATAATGATTAGGCTTAGGCTTAACTTTAAGGTTAGGGTATGGTTTTGGTTATGGGTATGATCAGGGTTAGGGTTTGGGATAGGGTTAAGGTCAGAGTCCGGTTTAGGGTTACATTTAGGTTTAGGGTGAGAGATGGGGCTTGGGTCAGGGATATGGGTAGGGTTTGTCTTAGGGTTAGAGTTAGGTTTAGTATTAGGGTTAGGTTTAGGGTCAGTTTTAGGGTTGGGGTTAGGTTTAGGGTTAGCCTTAGTGTTTGGGTTTTTTTTTTATTTGGGTTATGTTTAAGCTTAATGTTAGGGTTTAGTGTTAGCATTTGTGTTATGGTTAGTGTCACGGTTAAGGTTAGGGGTTTTTTTTATTTGGTTTTTTTTGTTGTTGTTTTCTTTCGGGGTATTTTTGACAAGTGAAATTTTCATTTTTGTCACAGGGATTATCCAACAATGCTATATGGTCTGTCTTTCCTTGAACAAAGATTTTTCCTCACTTATTCATTTCACTGATACCACTATTTGCTGCTTAGATCATGTTCTTGTAATTTGTGTGTTAGAATTTTGAAGATAGCGCTGGCTACATCTATTGCATCACCTGGAGAATAAATTAGTTATGCAATCATCTCTTGTGCCGCTCTAATTCTATAAACTCCTGCCAAAGCTAAACAAAGTTCTTAAGTTCTTTTGCAGAAAGGGCAAACTCTTCAAACTGGTTCTCACATTGATCACCAAGCGTTAGAAATAGGTGAGCCTCAATGGTGCCATAAACCAGTTCCTTACAGATGCTATGCTCTATGGAGACATCGGAAGTAGTTATATTTAAATATGTTTTGGAATTACTATTACAAGTCACAACAGTACTTCATAAAAGTCTACGTGATATGTTAAGACACATTTAAGTGAATCCAAATACATTTGAAAGACCATAACTACAACAGCTAGTTGCTGGTCTGAACCTACATAAACAACCACAATGGGAGAATACAGAGCCAAACCAAGTCTCTCCTACTCTCAATTCTACTTGGATTCAGTATCTTGTGTCACCATACAAGATAGAGTAGCACATAGCAATTTTTCTCAGATCCACATACCAAATTCAGTCAAGTGAGAAATACAATGGCTAACCTCAAATTAAATTCCTTTTGGGTGGGGAGGAGGAGAAGGGGAGAAGACATTGTTTCCATTTAATACTACTAGCTTTAATACATAGTTAAGACTTAATAATTCTGAGTGACTGTAAATTTCAGATAGGAAAACATGACAGAATTAAGTCCCTGTAGCTGAAGTCTGAGTAATTTCATGTGTACATTTACCAATGCAAGAAAACTGATACTTTAATTTGATTGCTAGAACAGTCACACAGAAGAGAAGAAACAAGTTTAAAAATACTTCTCTTTCTGGCCTGACCTGTAGATGTGATTCTATACTTTTCACTTCCTATGTATATGTAATAATTCACTTCTAAATGGTGCCAAAATTTTTAGAGGGTCTCGTTTTCATTCTAAATTCCTGTTAAGTAGCAGAACACACGCAACCATTCTGTACTTTTCCTCATCTTGTTTTACCATTGTTTTAGGTGCCAGCAGGTGGGAATATTGGAGTATAGGCAAGACAGCGAATGAAATTCCTTCTGGTTTTTTTTTTTTTTTTTACAGAAGTTCTGAACAAATAGCAAAATATGCTGCTTAAATGAAATCTATTAAGAAAATATACTTATTTATATACATTTATTTCATATCTAAGATAGAGGAGGAATCTTAGAGCAGAAGAATTGAGTTGAAAGGGACCTAAAATCACCTTTGACTTCAACTGCCTGACCACTTCAGGGCTGACCAAAAGTTAAAGCGTGGCCTAAGGTTGTTGTCCCAATGGCTCTTTAACACTGACAGGCTTGGGGCATTGACCACCTCTCCAGGAAGCCTGTTCCTGGGTTTGATGACCATTGGTAAATAAGTTTCCTCATCTCGATTCCAAACCTCCCCTGATGGATATATCTTTGAGCCACTCCCACATGTCCTGGCACTGGGACCAGGGAGAATAAATCATCACTTGCCTCTCCACTTCCTCTCCTCAGGAAGATGGGGGGAGAAGTGAGGTTGCCACTCAGCCTCCTTTTCTTCCACACTAAACAAGCCCAGTGTTCTCAACTGCTCCTCACAGGACATGCCTTCACCCCCACTTCACCAGCTTTGTCACCTTTCTCTGGATGCATTCAAGTATCTTTACATCTCTTTTAAATGGCAGGGACCAGAACCACACATAGGACTCAAAGTGACACCACATCTATTCTAAATAGAGCAGAATACTCACACCTTTTTTCCAGTTGGTGAAGCTGTGTTTGATGCATTCCAGGATGCAGTTTGACCACTGGGCTGCCCAGGCACATTGACTTCATTTGAGCCTCCTGTCAGCCAGAACCCCCAGACCCCCTTCTGCAGGGCTTCTCTCCAGACACTCCTCTTCCAGTTTAGAATTGTTAGTATTGTTAATCTGACCCAGGTACAAAATTCAGCAGCTGGTAATTTTCAGTTTTATGCTGTTGATAATTGCCAAGTTCTTAAAGATATGCAGATCCCTCTACAAGGCCTCTTGTCCCTCAGGAGTCAACAGCACCTCCCAGTTTGGTATCACCAGCAAACTTGGCAATGGTGCATTCAGCCCCTGCATCCAGATCACTGATAAATATTTTAAATAGAACTGGTCCTAGAACTCATACTTGATGAATGCCACTGGTGACTGGCCACCAGCCAGAGGTAGCACCATTCACTGTAACTGTGGAGCTCTGTCCTTCAGCCAGTTCTTCACAGAATCACAGAATTACTTAGGTTGAAAAAGACCTCTGAGATCATTGAGTCCAATCTTTGACTTATCACCACCTTATCAACTAAGCCGTGGTACTAAATTCCACATCAAGTCATTTTTTGAAGACCTACAGTGATGGTGACTCCACCACCTCTCTGGGCAGTCTGCTTCAATGTTTAACAAGTCTTCCATGACGAAATTTCTTCTGATGGTCTAAACACCATCAACTCACTCATCACACAGCTGGAAAACTTGTCCCAAAGGATGCTGTGAAGGACAGTACCAAGAGCCTTATTAAAATCCAGAAAAACTACATCCAGCACCCATTAGAGATGTGACCTTACCAAAGAGGGATCAAATTAGTTAAATAGGACTTTCCCTTTGTGAACTTACATTGACTGTCTGATGATTTCATTGTTCTTTAAAAGTCTTTCAGTAGCTCACAGCATGATCTTCCCCATCAGTCTTCCAGGTACTGAATCAGCATTGCAGAGAGTTGCACACCAGTTTAACACCTCCACAGTAACGAACTGTTACAGTAAATTAGGTGAGGTCTAATAATTCTGACAGACATCACGGATCTCTGCACTGGGTTTTGTGTTCAGTAGATTTTTTTGCCATAATTAGAAATTATTGACCTGAAATCAAAAAACTGTGCAAATAAACAGCAAGCTTTAGTATCCCAGAAAAGCATATATTGGTGAAAACTTCACTATATAAAGAAAGACTCTTTGTATAACAGTGAAATAGTACTTTTATTATGTAATTTATTTAATATGAGCAGAGTTGCAATCTGTGTTTTCAGTTAATCTCCATTTATTTGATTAATTGAAATAAGCAAACATACACCTGTAAACCCAGAATGGAGACATTTTTCACCAGAGCAGGCAAAGACATCACCTAATATATCAAGCCTTTAAACCCTCTGTTTTCATTGTTGTACTGAGCCATAAATCCTGTTAAGGCAGTAAAATCAGGCATTCAAAGGACAAATAACATCACACCTTACTCTTAGAGACATTCTGCATTTTTTTCTGATTATTCTGTGTGATTCCATATGAGAGTGAAATATGTTGTATTGGATTAATCTAAAGTTTTGGATGCTATTATTGAACAAATTTTGATTTTAGTAAATCACAACATGTTAGATTTGTAGTAGGGGCACCTTTATGAAATCAGAAATTTTTTTGCAACCACCCCATTTCATAACTGCAATATAAAATCCAACAAAGAAATAGATGAGTTCAATTCTACAGATGAGGAATTGTAAGGAAAAAGATACTACAGACATGCACCCAAGGCAAATGTAAAGATGAGTAAAGAGGATTTGCTTGCTTGAGTATTAAAGTGTAGAGATTTTGATTTTCAACACAATTGCCATTGATGTCTGTCCTAATAAAATAATTTTCAAATTTCCAAATATTCTGTAACTGATGCTAGAATGTCAATGGTTTTCTCTTCCCTTAAGGACATCCAAAAGCTAGTTTAAACTAGATAAACACAGTTAAAACTAAATAAAACAGATGAGAATACTGAGAAATAAACACTACAGACAACACTAACACTCACTACTGCAATATTAATTTGCATTGTCTTTTGCAGTCCCACAGGCAATAACAATTTGTCCTTAGTGCGCACACCCTATATCATCAGCAACCTTTAAATATGTCTCATTTTTTATGGACAATCCATTTAAAGAAAATCTAAGAGAATTATACCAGTCAAGACCAACAAAGTTACAGAATCTATTATAAAGGAACCAATATGTATTATCATACAAGACCACAGCAACCTAACAATTAGCAATTAACTAATTATCTAATAACGAAGGTATCCTTTCATATATTCTTGCTTTAGGTTTTTGAAGGAAATGCTGTTCAGTTCTCAGCTCCAGCTGAACTGCAGAGGGAAGGCAAGATCTCTGGATATTTCAAGATAAAGCTCTTAGCTTTCATTTGTGCAGTTTAATAGAATCAACAGCGTCAGAGGAGAGGACTTCCCTTTCAGAATTGCCGATCTGGTACCAGGAAAACTTCCAGCATATTGGTCAAGAATAAATAATTAGTAACCCCAAATCTCTCTCAACAAGCACTCAGTGTAAAACCTGAGAAATTGAATATTAAAAATTAATGCCTCATAATTTTCAGAACTTCTTGCAAGAAAACACCTGGTCAAAGATGTGATCTTCTGTTCCCTGTACAGAACAGAAAATAAGGACAAGCTGGCTTATGTCAATAGAAAGTGAGGGTAGCTTAATACCCTGGGAGTGCCCTGAATAGGAGCTTGGAAAAACAACACAGGAGCTGGGCAGATTTAGATTTTTTCTTTTCCAATACACTTTTCTACCAAATGGCAGCTCAGGGAGCTTCAAAGACAGATAATGGGTTGATGCCTGAAGGATTTTTCTGCTTTTCTTCTGAATATTTCTTACACTGTTCCCTATATTCACAAGTATTAGCATGCATACTTGTGATGCTTTAGGTGATAATTTAGCCTGGTTTCATAGTGTTTAGCAGGCCGGTAGACTAAACACCCCTGAAACCACGTAGTGTTAGAAGACCAAACACCCTGTTTTCGTAAGCCCTCAAGGTCTCCTAGTAGGACAGATTTTGTAAACTAGAAGTTAGCCCACCCAGGCCCCTTACTGGGCCCTCCTGGTAGATATGCTAATGTGTAGAGTCTTTAATTGTATACTGGATTGGGGGGACAGGGCTTTCATGACGCGTTCTACCTGGACGGCAGAAGTCATCGAATGGGTTCCTATTAAAATACCGAGGTAAACAACCCCCAACCCTCTAACCATGTCTGAGCCTTTATTTCCTAAGACCAGAAAAAGGCATCAGGGTACCAAGAATCACCTTATTAATTTCAGACACATACATAGGCTTACTTTCTAGTCAGTGGAGTGAAATAAATCACCAAGGCCACACAAGTTCACTCATTCCTGAAGTCTATCTTTGATTTAAAAAAAAAGTTTATACTTGAATGAATTGAGCAATTTTTCAAAAGTTATTGAATTTTCAAATGCAATTTTGTCCACCTGCTGTGACAAAGGTCACTGTAACTTTTCTTTTTAAGTTCAATATCTGGATAATTCATTTGATACCCCTAGATTTTGTGCTGTGAGATGACATCATTCCTTGATCTTATACATATTATTATTTATTTTACGGAGTTCAATTTCTACTCCATTTTCTCATTTCTCATAAAATAGCCCTAAGGTATACAAAGTTCTTTACAAAATGGGCTATAAACCTCAGATCTGTAGTACTAAAAATATAGGTGAATTATCAAATTTTTGGATTGACATAGTAACTTTTGCTCTTGTTTACCATTTAAGAACTCTCAAGAAAGAACATTTTGACTTCCACTGATTATTAAGTTCATGTATCTTCAGTACCACAGAAAAATTTTACTATATGAAATATAAGTTTTTTCATATTGCTCTTCAAAATTAAAAGCTCTCAAATTGTGGGGCTGCCACTGGTGAAAAGCAGACATTTTTATTTATATATCTCATATAAAGTCATTACTTATCAATTAGTATTTTTAATTATCTCTCAGTCCACCTTCCCAACAAACTATTCCAACAAGACAGCATAATCTTCAGATTTGATGCTGATTTTTGCACTGTTCTTTTAAACCTTTAGTGTTTGAGTAGTTTGACAGCATGCAAAATTATTATCATATCATTATACTCTTGTATACTCACTTGGGCTCTCTTGTAGAGTAGAGAGAAACTGTTAGATGATTCCTGATTATCTGTACTTTCATAGTATGTGAGAAATAATGCCTCCATTTTTCATCTTTCTTTCTGTCATTAATATGATTTTAAAGTGAATAATGAAAGAACAAACAGCATTCCAACACTGATGAAAAGTTTCTAAGCTAAACAAAACTATTGCTTCAAATGCTCCTCATTAATTCTCTGAAAGGCTACAGTCAAACAAAAAATGTAGAAACCAGCTCTGAAGGCTGTTCAGAGATGTTTTGCTGTTTAGACATTTATAATGTATCCAAGGAGATCCTGGTGCCATGAGTGAGCCTTGCTCATCTAGAGTGACCTACCAAGACAATTTTTTGCAATTTTTTGTCCTTTTGTTGCAAGGACAATTCTCATTTCCAGAATCTAGGAACATCCTGAGCCTACCATTTCCAAATGAAACCTCTTTAAATCTGAAGCCAGATTCATGAAAACATTGGACAACAGGATTTTGTTGGCATTCAGGCTGTCCAAATTTGGTCACTTCAAAGCTTACTGAAATATTTTCTGATTGGAAAATCACAACTCCACCTGGTCTGACGCAGTGCGCCATGGTCAGATGGACTTACGCCACACCTATTCCTGCAATGTCCCACGCAGAGTTACTCAGGCAGTGCCCCAATAGCACCTACCCCTGTAGGTGAACACAGGCAGCCACAAACACACTCTTGTGCATTCTTGGAGACAAAGAGACAGGAGGGACCATCCAGCATGCAGTTCCAAGGAGTTTTTTGTGGTCTGAAGGAGGATCGAGGACAATTCTCCTCAGAAGAGAGGCAGAGGCTGAATGGCAGGGAAGCACAAGAAGGAGGTCTGCTTTATAGGGGGCATGTAGGGTGCAGGCAGAAGAGCATCATCGACCAATGGTCTAAGAGCTGGGGGGGGAGGAGACAAGGTTGATTGACATTAACGCAGGTCAATGGGGAGAGGGGAGGGGAGAGGGAGCCAGGAGCCAATGGGGAGCGGACTACAAAACTGATCCAAAACTCAAAGGCTACCTTCCTAGAAACTCTTAAATTGATGTCTTACTGAATGATCATAAAAATTTTTTTTTAAGATGGAAAACAAAGATGTTGTTTCTTGCAGTGACAAATTCATTGATACATAAACCAGAAAAACAGCTGACCACGGGAGTGCATTAGAGAAGAAATTCTGCTGCCTTTAATGTTTCATGAGTGCATCATTATGGCTTTTAGTCTGGTTTACAACACTGCAGGGAAAGAGTCAAATTTCTGTTTAAGCACTGATGTTGTAGTGGTTTGAGTTTGCCAATCTGAGTTTCTGGCCAAATGCCAGCACACTTACCCAAATTTACCCAATTTTTCTGTGAGATAACAATTAGGAGTAGGCAAAGCAGGCTCAAACTCAATAGACTATAAAGAAAATTTATTAACACACCTAAAAAAAGGAAGAAAAAAAAACCAAGAAAAACAAAACAGAACATAACCCTCAGATCACCTCTCCTCCCTCCACCTCTCCATTTCTTTCCAACTGACCGCACACAAAAAGACAATGCTTTGACTTTCAGTCAGTTTACCAGTGCTAAATTAGTCTTTTCTCAGTTTATTTAGGGAGAGAAGTTTCTCCTGCTTATACCATGGACTTCTCTATAAGAAAATACAGTTTTTATGGTTTTCAGCCTCACAACCAATAGCCACCCAGGAGGAAAAATCTATTTGTTGTGGAAGATCCCCCCCACACTAGTAGCCTTCCTACAGCTACTACAGTAGGTTGTGACAGTCCATGGGGTACCCTTTTAAGGATGAGCAGTTCTATTACAGCAGCAAAGAAAAATCCCCTTCTGTTACTGGCAACACAAGTTCTCCTGGCATCACAAGTTTTCCACCATCCCTGGGGTGCGGGTTCTGGGTCACAGCTTCTTCTCTGTCTCTGTTCAAGGCTCTCATCAGGCTGCAATTACTTCAGTATCTACTTATCTCTACACAGGTGCCTTGGCTCTCTGACTGCAGTTAGAACATCACATCCCCCCCTTTGGACTATTTTTTCCTATATTATAGGGAATATTTTAGCTTAGTCCCAACCATGGTTTCACAAAAGAATTTTCAGCTTCATTATTGAAGCATTTCTCATGCTCCTTCCTCTAGGCATCAGCTCTGCTTCCTTCACCGACTTTAAAGTCTATATGCTGTATTTCTGTAGGTGTCCTTACTCTTTCCTCTCTCTGTGCAGGGAAGGATGGGTGTCTGGAAGTTTCATCCAGGCATGGAAAGGGTTAATCCCTCTCTTGGGCCTTGCGATGGTCACATAGTCTCTGCTGGGCTGTTTGAAAAGTCTGAGCTGGGTGGCAGAAGCAGTCAGAGTTTCAGTGGCTTTGCTCTGCAAAGCTGGCTCAGCCCAGTGGGGCCAGCCTGGCCCAGGGTGACAGAGCAGGGCCCAGTCCGAGTCAGATGGAGCCAGCCTGGCCCCTCCCTGGCCCGGAGCAGGGGTCTGGCCCTGCCCACTGTGGTTGGAATGTCCAGCCGGCCAAACTGCATCTGAACTGAGAACTCAGGTTGGGTCCTCCCCCACGCCCAGCTGCAAACCCCCTTCCTCCTCCCCCTCTGTCACAATCCGCTAGCACAAGCGGGAGTCATGATAGTTCGTTTACTTGAATCTCCGACTGCAAAAGAAAACAGAGACAAATATTTTTGCTTTAAACAAAAATCAAAAGCACCTTTATTGAGTGCCAACAACACGATTATGAGATAGAGGAGAGAGAGAGATGTAGGGTTAAGGGGGGGGGAAAGAAAGGTTTAATAGCTACCACGGCACGACAAAGTCCTCTTGGCCGGCTCTGATGGATTCCGTCTTGTCCGTGGGGACATCTTGTAGGGGTACTTTTTGAGAGTCTCTTTATAGTCTTTTTGAAAGCGAGGGGCAGGTAACCAAGAGATGAGGTAATCTTTCCAGAGACAAGGGGCAAATGGCCAGCAGGTGGGGGAGTAAGGCCCATTGTTTCAGGGTGCAGGTGCAGCTGTACAAAACATATAGTCCTTGTGCAGTCCTTTCCGCCCCAGTAGCCGAGCGGCACAGTTTCACAGGCATGTGTCAGCACACCTCTGCAGCACACCTCTGCACCTGGCAGGCACCCCACCAGGATCTGGCCAGACTCCATTGTGCAAAAGTCCTTTTTCCCCTCTTAGGGTCTCTGGGTTTTCAGCCTCTGCTTCTGTAGATGGTTGTGAGGCAGATAAGGGATTTCCGTCCAGATTCCTACACCCTCCCTCTGGGGGTGAGGGGGAAAAGGTGCAGTTTTACCAGAGAGAGAAAGCAGGGACCTCCTTCTCTCTGAAATGCAGAAAGGAAAGAGAAAGAACTCTAAAGGGCCCTCTGCTTATACAGGATTTTTTTTTCCTGAAGGCGGATCAACTTTTAATTGGTTGGCATACATGTCAATACTCAAAACCAGCTGGTTATTGGCTCTCTCTCCCGGGAAGGAAGTTGTATTACTTCCTGCACTGTGGGTCACTTCTAAGATTGACACCCCTAGGCTAACCCAGGACAGATGGTTAACACAGATTTCCACAGAATAAATTATTAAAATCAGTGGTTCAAAAAGATCTTATATTTCCACCTCTTGATGAATAGAAGGCATCTACATAATTTTGTTTTATATTCCTGTGAATGATCACAGGTCATACAATTTCATAGTATTAGATCTGTATTTAGCCCAGTCAATTAAAAAATGTACCCTAAACTTGGCCCCAGAAAGCATCCAGTGTTAATTTGAAGATGTCAAGAAAACCATCAAAAAACTTGCAAGAAAAATTAATATCAGTTTAAAATTATAAGACAGATATAAATGCTATTTATGTTCTGAGTCACTTATGTGTAATAGAGAATATATTTCATTATATTTCAAAATATTTTGCATATTTCAAAAACTATTGAAAAAATCACATAAACTCATTCACTCATTAAATTTGAGTTACTACTGGTGGCAAATGCTCAAACTATAATTTTGTTAATGTAAAGAAGGTACAGTATATGTAAAACACACAGCAGGACTGTCAATCGGCATCTTCCCTATATAAAGTTGCACGCATGTTTGTGCTGATTTTTATGGTGAACAGTTAAAATAAAGCATTCAACTTCTTTAGTGGAATTCTTTTACATATTGAGACAGTTCCATACTGCCTGAGTTTTGCTAGTGAATTAGCATCTTAGAAATGAGGTAATAAATTAGTTAAGCAATATTTACTACCCTGCTGCCTTCTTCCTCTTACCTAACTTGCGCCTCTTTCTCCCTGACATCTATCTTGTAACAATTTATTCTGTAATTATGTTTCATCATTTTTTTTACATGAAGTTTTTCCTGACAAGCCCAAAACTTACTGGAACATTTTTCCTGACTATGATGTCTGCCAAAATCAATCACTCTCATCCTTATTAAGGCCCTTTGAGGTTCCTTTTTTTCTTCTTTTGTGGCTTAAGACTCTTGTGCTTCAAACTGCTCATCTAAGAGAAGCACATGTCCTCAGTATGGCTGTCTTTATTAAGATGTGTGAACACCATCTTTGCATTTACCCTTTTTGACTCTTCCCCTAGTCAGTCACATTTTGACACTTTCTTTGTTGTTCTGTTCTAGGTCTATGCATCTGTAAATGCAGAATAATTTCAAAAAAATTACAGCAGTGATTCAGTACCCATAGAGGTCTCATTACAGTGATAAAAATTTCCCAGATACTCTCAGAGAAAGATAAAAAACATTTTAAGTCACAGAAATTAATTAGGATCAGAAACAAAAATGTTGAGGAGTTTGAGCTGAGGCTTTTAAGGCCAGCTTTAGATTTTCCGTAATTTAAAGTTATCATAGAACTACTGCCTTTCACCGTGGAACCTGTCTGTCAATCTTAGGTCTTCTTACCAAGTCAAGAAAATCAATCTTTTCTTATTTCTGCATCCAAGCTGATTCATAAACAAGCTCCATATTTAAACATGAGTTCAGGATGGCTCCTAAACTTTATACATATATCTGAGTGTGCAATTAATCTATCAATGTTACATCCATTATCCATTAAGAATTTACTATGCACAAAATAACAAAAAATCTGTTGTTCAATAAGGAATACCTTGGTATCAATTTAAAGGAAGTTTTCTTACAGAGATTAAGGTTTACAAGTCCAGCTTTAGGGAAAGCTTCAGCACCTGAAGTCTAGACAAAAAATAGCCATTTCTATTGTTTTCAAAATATCCACTGAAGTAATCATTCATGTTTAAGTTGGTTGCAGCTACCCAACTGAGAGCAGGGAGGTGTGCGGACAATTTCACAACTCAGTGGGTATTCACTGAGTAGGTATGCTTGTTGTTTAATACCTAAATCAAGCAGAAATGGAAAAGGCTAAAATTCTCCTTATGTACCTTGCCCCTTTATATGCAACATTTCAGCTACCTATTCTATATCTCCCTGTAATTACATCATTTAGAAGTATTTGATTTCTTGCCTCTAGGGCCCTCTTAGGAAATGAAGAATCTCATTATTCTGTTCCTAGACTAGAATTCTCAATCTTTACTTTATAACCATTTTTTCTCATGCCCATTATCAATGTTTAGTTTGTAACCATTTTTCCTCATGACCACTCTCTTGCCTGAATTTTTCTCTTCCTGTTGGTTGCTTCCCAGATACATTTACACCAAACAATCACATCCTTTCTTCATACACTTGCCAGACTAAATAAACAAGTTCCTTTAGTTTCTCATCTCTTCCTTTGTCTGATCATTACAACAGCCCATCTCTGCAAGACCCCATTTTGCTTCTTTCTTGTTTGGGTCCCACTATATCCACATGACTATAGAGACTCAAAAGTCCCATGAATACACAACCTGAATACATTGCAGTAGTATGCGTATGTGAAGATGTGTCTGGTGGAGGAAATAAAATTAATCATCTCATTTCTAAAGAAATCCATCTTCCCCACAGATGTTGAAAAGAGAGAAAGAAAAACAGAATCTGATTTCTCTTCCTATTCCCAGAGTTGAAGTTAATGTCAAAATTCGAAATAAATTCATGTGTCTAAGACATTGCTGAAGTGAGAACTCATTTCAGTGTGGGACTGCACAGAGCCGGGGGATGTCAAGGCTATTCACATCCTAGTTTTGTTCTTTCTGAAGGAGTCCTACAAATATCTATCAGTTTGCATCCAGGACTTCTTTTTATTGCAATTCAAATAGCAGGATTTTATTCTAACAATTCAGTGAAATTAAAGCATCCTCTCCGGGCTCCATCCTAAGCCATGCATCAGACTGATGCAGTAGGTATGAAAGTTGTGTTTTTCTACCTACTTATATTCAAAAAGAAGACTTTGAGTGTCTTCAACAAAATCAAATTAATTCCTATGCAGAAGCATTTTTTATGTCATATTTCTTGTCTGGAATGATTACTTCAGTGATACCAAACATTCTGTTTTCTGTCCTAGATTTTATGTAGGTTAGGTGTAGTTCCTTAAATTTATCCGAGCACTAATTGGCCATACCACTGCGGGATCTCATAAGGTCCCTTATAAACCTTGCTATAAATTTCAGATGATTCAGCAGCAAGCATCCCTTCCTCCTCCCCCCAGCTCTTGAAATGCTTAAAGGTTTTTGAGAGGAACAATGCCATAGGGGCAGCAATCTTCCTCTGACAGGGAAGCTGGACTAGGTGACCTCTAGAACTCCCTTTCAACAAGAATTTCTATCTTCAAATGAACAAATGAACCATTTGCCTCCCTGCAAAATATAGCCCATTGTAAGGCCACTCAAAGACCAGTACTTACTTAAGTAAAGGGGAAAATAACAAAGCTACAGCTCTGCATCTCTTACTAGTGTGTGTTTTTTCAGCATGCCCAAGCTCATGTCCAGTGTGGGTATAAGGCCGAATGGACAACTGATAGAATTATACCAGACAAAGTGCAACAAGTACTCCCAACCTGGCCTGGATTTATCCTTGCAGTTTTCAAGAAGCATACTGATGATTTGGTGCAAGCTAAAGACATGCCACGGCCTTTTAATAGTAGGCCGTGGGCCTGCACCAGGTTCTTCTTAGTATAAATGCATCACTCAGTCCAGGTCCTTGAATAAATCTGAATAAATTTGTGCTGAATTTCAAATATACCTTCTTTTGTACCTCGGGGCCAGAATTTAAGATGAGCATAAACAAGCATGTAATGTATATTGGGTGTTTTCCACTGAGCTTCACTGGCTAAATTTGTTTTCCAACCAAGCTGGAGCTATTGCTGTACAGTCTCATTGCACAGCACAATTACTCACAGTATTTTGTATTCTTTTCCTATCTCAGTGTGTTTCTTCCTTTGACATTTTGCATAGCATCTTCAGCTGGTCCTTTGCCTTGTGGGAAACAGAAGCAAATCATCTCTCTGAACTCAGACCTCACAAACAGAAGACTGAAAGCATTGCAGTGAAACATATCTCTGAGCAAAGGCTATTCAACATAAACATACCGCCATTCAGTTCCAGGCACAAAAAAAATTCTCTTCCTTTTGCTCTTTTTCTTCTGACCTTCCATTTTCTTGCGGGGAAAAAAAAAGGAAATGAAACAAAAAGAAACCCCAACTAACACTGTTATTTCTGGGGGGGAAAAAAATATATTTGGGTCCAAGATATAAGAATACCATTTCACCCAAAGATCTACACATTTGGGAAATACAAGTTATAAATTACTTTAGTGAACATAATGGCAATGCACATTCTATCAATGTCACTAGTTAGAGATATGCAAACTCTAACTCTTGAGTCCTTGTATCTGAGTATCAACTGGTGTTAATTATCAAAGCTCCACCAGTCCAGTGGAGATCTGCCCACTCACAGAAGCTGAGAAACCAGTCCTCAGCCACTGAATTCCTACGCTACACATCCACAGCATTGGATACGGCATTCAAGAAACTGGCACGTGCTCCTGACCATGACTTTGAAGTGGTACACTCTTGGCTAGTCTAAACAGTCGTGTGTTCTGGGGAAAGCAGCAAGCAAGGTAGAACGGACAATAGCACCCAGTGACCTACATACAAATACTAAATTGGACATAATTATAAGATGTAATTTCCCATAGCAAGATACTGACCTTTGGAGACCAACTGACCATACTACTTACTCACAGAGTATTTATGAGAAACATAACACTATCACCAGTGTGCTTAAACCCATGCAATTATCCCCTTTTCCCAAAGTCACAAAAGACTTTAAACCCGGCATTTTTGGAATGGGTCACAAATTTTACTGCCATCAATCTTGGCTCAAAAACATGGTCTTGGTTCTTGAAGCGCAAAGCAAAAATGCATGCTGCCAGTGGTGGTGAGCTGTTTCCATGCATAAGACAATTTTTGTAGGTAATGCAAGCAATTATTACTGAGTAATACCATGCAGAAAGATGAACCTGCAGAAGGATGAACTTAGAGAAGTAAAGAGCCAGGGTCATTGCCTGTAAGGGTAATCACCATAGGTGTTGTGCAACACACCAGCCATTCCGCAGGCTTAACACCAGAAGTCCAAACGTTCAGCCCTTAAAAGGGCAGGTTTGCACTTGTTCTGTACTATTATGCCAGCTTCATCTGACTGATGAGAACTACCCAGCATGATCTCAGGGATTACTAAAAGGTGTCTTAGGTTACAATGGTCATCTTCGTGGGATGCTAGGGGCTGGGCATGGCAGTGTTCCTGATGGACGCAGAACGGTTTGCTAATAGGCCGGTCGTTAGGGCCAGGCGTGGCAGTGTTCCTGATGGCTGCAGAATGGTTTGCTAATGGGCCAGTCGTTGGGGCCGGATTGGCACTTTACTCACCCCAAACATTGCAGATAGTGGCTCATCATCCCATTGTAAGATGCCCCGCCCAGGGGGAGGAACCAATGTATCCCAATCTGCATATAAACTGAGATTTGAAGCACTATAGGCAGCTTTTCCCACGGGATTCCCAGAGGAAGACCAGACCCTTCTACACCACCACTGGACCTTCAGAGGAGAACTACACCTTTCTCAGGATCATTGCTTCAACAGAACCGCATCTATCACTTCCAGAGGACTGCAACCACCTTCTAAGTGGACTACTACCAACACCCTGACCGACAGGGTGTCAGGTTGTATTCTGACTCTGTCAGTGGTTTCTTTTTTTTTTTTCCTTTTTTTGTATTACTACATTTTTCCTATTAAATTGTAGTTCTGACTTTGAGTCTCTCACTGATTTGCTTTCAAACTACCACAAAGGACCCAACAGTCCCCCATTCACCAATAAGACAGAAGAGAATTAATTTCACATATATCCTCATAATAAAAATTCTGAAATGGACGGCAAGTACATTTTGAACTAAAATTCATAGGAGGTACCCCAACATATATTTCAATATCTCCTTTGTAAATTTTAAATTAATATTTAAAACACTGTAATAAAAAAATGTCAAAAGCCAAAATCTAAGAAATTCACTGGCAAGCAATCCTCTCTCAATGCTTGTCCTGATAGAAGATGTAAGAAAACTGCAGCCACAGGATGGCCGCAATGATGCTATTACAATTAATATGGAAACTCCTCAAAATCTATTATAGAGACAACTGACACTCAAATCATGTCTTATAAGCCTGGAAAGATGAAAGTTGTTCAGGCAGGATGTGACCAGAGAAAATTAATAAGAATAACCTGCATTCAAGCAGCAAGATTTATGAGAGACTAACATATTGGAGACTCATGTTGGAACCTGTACAATACAGCAGATTTAAAGAAAGAAATCTTCAGAGTTAAACTTTTTATTTCCTCATGTTGATGTCTGAAGGATTTTGTGCTTTTTCTTCTGTATACTTTTTACACAGTTCTCTGTATCCACAGGTATTAGCATGCATACTTGCAATGCTTTAGGTCTGATAACTTAGCCTGGTTTCTTGGTGTCCTGTAGGCCAGGAGACTAAACACCCCAGAAACTGTAGAGTTAGAAGTCCAAACGTTCTACTATTGTAAGAACTCAAGGTCCCCTAATAGGACTGATTCTGTAAACTAGAAGTTAGCCCATCCCAGCCCCTTATTGGGCCCTCTTGTTAGATATGCTAATGTGTATACTCGATTGGGGGGTGGGAGGAGATTGCGACGCGTGTCAGCTGGGGGGAGCAATGCATCAAATGGGATCCTATTAAAATACCAAGGTAAATGACCTCTAACCCTCTACCCGTGTCTAGTTTCTCATTTCCTAAGACCAGGAAAAAGGCATCAATGTGATTCACAGAATTAGGTTTTGCTTAAGTCTATCAAAGGATTAAATGCTGCAAACTCTGGTGTGCATACAGGGTACCTGTGGGAAGTCATTAGTCATGTCCCAAATAGCCGTGGTATACGGCTATGTGCCGGATACAGTCACAGCTGCTTCCAAATTGCATGACTTGATACACACACAGAAGCCAGCACTAATCCTGTAGAGAAAAATCCACTTAACTTCTGACTGCTATCAATTCTCATGCTATAGAACGGATTCTGAAACAAAAACACTTAGTAATGAACTCCCAAGTACAGAAGTCATTATACAGTAGATTGAACTTGTGCTTCAAAACATCTGAGGCTGTTTGGGTTTTTCCTTTTTTGTTTGTTTGTTTGTGGACTATTTTCTTCCCTCCTTTGATCAGGCTGTGTATTCCTTTGGCAAATTATTTTCTCTCTGAATAAAGTTCCATCAGCCATTCTTAAATCTGCAATTTTCTTCGCTTGAAAAGACTATCAGTTCTTAATAAGCTCTTGAATTATTGTCCCACATCCTCTGCTGATACCACAAAAATTGCTTTATGTTTTTGCACAGAAACCATTTGTATGTTCTCCTGAATAGGAACTCAGCAGCTCAGTAAATATGTGGATTATTGAAACAACATGTTTATTCTTAATATTGTTCTTCTGAAACACTGGAAAAGTTCCTTTTCTTTCACAGACTAGGGGTTGTGGTTTGCTCTGTTTGGTGGCTGACTGAATCTAATGAGGTAATAGAGAGCCTGAGAAAGTCCACAAAATGCTAATACATTGTTGCGGTTTTGAGGTTTGGGGATGGAAAATAGGTAGAAACATTAATTTTGTAGTCAAAATTATTTGATCTGTTGTGAGATAAGGATTAATAGTAGGCAATGCAGGCTTATACTTTAAGGAATACAGAAAAGGAATTTTATTAACAGATTTAAAACAGGAATAATAATCAGGCATCAGCACCAACCCTTTAGAACACTCTTTTCCCCTCCCCACCTTTTCCATTTCTTTCCCACTGACCATACAAAAGGTAACACTTCAGCCTGTAGTTAAGCCACCACCTCTGGAACAAAACAGTTTTCTTAATTTATGTAGAGAGAGAAGCTTTCTTTTGTTTTATCGTGTTGACTCCTCATAGGAAATATAGTTTCCATGGTTATTAGCTTTCCAGCAAGCAACCCCCCCCCTTGAAGGGAAAGATTTGCTTCTCCAGACCCCTTCCCATTTTCAGTAGCTTTCCCAGGGCTACTACCAATGGACATATGATGGTCATTGGTTTTGTGAGAACGAACATTTCTCTTACAGTGGCAACAGCATCCCCTTTCTTCATTATCAGCAACATAAGTCTTCTTCTACTATTCCCAGGGCAAGAAAAATCTTATACATAAGAGTCTTAGTCCACTGCTTACAACCTGGAACATTACATCCCCCTTTTCTCACCTCTTTTAGACCATTGTTCATATATTATAGGGTATATTATAGCCAAATTTATCAACATGTTTTTACAAAAGAATTTTCAGCATCAAAGCACTCCTCATCTCTTCCTTCTTTGAATATAAGCTTGGTTACATTCACTAACTTAAAGTCTCTATACTGTACCTTTTGTAGGTGCCTTCATTCCTGTGCTCTTTGTTGCGGGGGGCGGGGGGGGGGGTGGGAGGAAGGGGGGGGGAATGAATGCCCCCAAAGTCCCATTCTGATATTGAAAAGAAAACAATTAATTTGTCTTTCGGCTGGGCAAAATTTGTCTTTTGGCTGGTCACATGACTTTCGCCTGCGTGGCTTGAGTGTTGTAAGTCCGTGCCTGAACTGAAGGAAAGGAGCCTGTTTGTGCTGCCTGCCATCCAAGTTGTGTTTGAGTTGTAGGAGCCCAGCAGGCCGCGTCCGTGCTGCAGGGGGACTGGTTCAAGCCTCCTTCCGCACAAGACCACGCGCGGGGCCACCCGGAGGGGCCACGTCCGAGCTGCAGGAGGGGCCGAGTCCAAGCTGCAGGAGGGGCCCAGTCCAAGCTGCAGGAGGGGCCCAGTCCAAGCCTGTTCTCCCTCCCGTGCAGAGTTACAAGGAGTCAACGGAGCCACATCCAAGCTATAGGAGGGGCCCAGCCCGAGCTTTCTCTCTCTCCCACGCCAAGCCGCACTGCAGAGCTAACCGGCGAGGCACTCTCAAGCCTTATGGGGCCCAATCCCAAACCCTTTTCCCACCGGGCCGCACCATGGAGGGGGTGACCAGCCTGGCCCAGGCTAGGCGAAAAAGAGCCGGTAAAGCTCCTTGGTCAAGGGCAGCAGAATGAAGTCTCTCTCGGCTTAGACCGAGCTGAGCGGAGTTGATCTGACTCCCTTTCACATGGAGCCGCCGCGAGAAACTAAAAGACCAGCCTGGGTTCCCTCTCCCCTTGGCCGCCACGCCATGCTGGCTGGCAACCCCAGGCTATGTGGTCTGAGGAGACCTTACCCAGCTCAGCGCAAAGAGGGAGAGAACGACGTTTTTCCTCAGCAAACTGGAAGCCTGAAAGAGCCTCTCTGCCAGGGGTTCTCCTGGTTTTATGAGTTTTTGTAGGCGGAACTTGTCATACCGGATACCTCATTTCCGGCTCCACCTCCTCTTTCTACACCTGGAATTTTTAATTGCAATTACTCCATGACATACATTCACCCAAGAAGAAAGAAAAATACTTGAAAAGTTCCTTTCATTAATTTTAGGAACAAATCCCACTCTCCAGTATGAGAGTTTTCTGTCCTCTTATACCATGGATAGATCTACATTATGTATTTGCATTTTAGAATATGGTTCTGTGGAAGAAAGGGCAGAACAGTCAAATGTTGCATGTGAAAAGGCTCAGCGAAACTTGTTTGGCGTCAAAATAGAGAGTAAAGAGGTTTGAATGAATTGGGAATTGGGCACTGATGGTTTGCTTTTCCTCCCAAGTAGTTATTTCTACTCCATTTTCCCAGCCACCAGCAGCCCAATGCTATCACAGTTTTGAGGAGTGCTTAGCTGCTTACCAGCTTCATGAAGCTCAAAAGCCACATCTGGGTCATGCTTTTAGCTGTAGCACACTCAACATGGAGTACTCTAGACCTGAGTAACAGAGTTGATACAAAATATGTCATTAAGAATTCTACCAAAAAAACCAAATAAAAAAAAGAAGCATGCTTTCATCACAAGTATGAAAATGTGGGGTTTAGTCCCTACCTTATAAAAGGCAGCAAGTTTAGTGATTCAAATAAGTTTCATGTTCTTACCTTGAGATTCCTCTTAACAAAGTACTGAAATGGAAAATTTCAGCCAATTTTTTTTAGTTGAAAAAAACCCCACGAGACTGAAGAATATTCTTAATCTTAAAATATACAGGAAAATAAAACTGGGGGATGGATATTGTTTACTTTAAAACCAATTTCTTTCCAAGAAATGCTTTCTGGAACTAATTTCCTAAAACAATGTGACATTGACTCATTTTTTCCCTTTTGGAAAATAAATAATTTTTGAAAATGAAAAATATGGGTGGCTGAACTAGGCGACAAGACATGAGGAATAAAAAGACCAACATTCTCCAGCATATTTTATTATGTTAAATATTTTCCAAGGCCTAAGAAGTTAACCAAATCCAGTCCTTAGGTCTGTACACTAATCTACTGCCTCAAAACAGTAATTGCAAATAATTGAAGGTACCTGCCCAACATCTGAGAAAAACAAGCTTTAGTGCAAACTTTCTATTTACTGACATTTCATAGTTTTCAAGCAAAGACACCATTTAAGTTTCATCTCCTTTGTAACAGAAATGAAAATATCTATTATTTTTGTTCTGACTGGTTTTCTTTCAGAGAAAAAAACCCAAACACATAACAATGTATTACATTCTCAGTTGCCTTACACATACAGTTCTACTTCAAGTTCTTCCTCATCCTTGGGATTAAACATTGGCTTTCCAGTGTGGATGGTTTTGTTTTGGTATTTTTGTGGGTTTGTTTTAGTCTTTGGGAATATGTCAAGACCTTGTCAAGCCTTTTCTGTTAAAATAAAGTTCGTTTAAGTTCAAAAATCTCTTATATATGCAGGTCCAAATATGTAATTTTTTTCTTCTTGACCAAACTAAATTGGGCTGTAAGAACTATTTCTCACATGCCCAATTGATCCTGGCATTTTTTTTTAACCTTTTTCACACTGAAGTATTTTTGGGCTTTTGGCTTCCTGATCTCCATTATGGCAAGGCCTACATCTGCAGAGATATCATACTTTCTTATTCCTATTCAATAGCCCTCTAATTAGAACAACTGTTCTTCCCTACAGCGTAGTATTGTGGTGTTTTACTCAACACCTGAAGACAATTCTAGTGCATCTAGGTCACACTACATGAATTTCTACCCTTTATTCATAATCTTCATTCTTTGCTGTCCATTCAAGTAAACATAATTTTTTTTCTTCAAATAGGCCAAGCTGATGAAATGCCACAATGAGAATATTCTGTAAAAACACCCAGGTACAGAAGTAATTTCCCAGTATTTTCTGTCTCTGGCAAATTTAACCACCCATATATACAATTTACTGGCAAGAAAATATTGAAAATAAAATGTGCCTGCAAGCATCTACATACAAATTGTCTCTACTTATCTGGCATAGACAATTAACTGTAAATCCATTTAACGTGCTCTTAATCAACTGATTACAGTGCTATTTCAGTATCACATGGTGTGATACTAAGTGCTCAGGAGAGGATATAGATTTCCGTATTTCTTTCAAACCACAATAAGAAAATCATGTTTGTTTGGCATGGCATATTTTCATTGAGTATTTAAAGCTTATACTACCATCCCACAAGAGTGTGTTAATTAAGTCCCATACTGACATTTGTAGGATTTTGACCATTAATTTTAATATGTAAAATCATTCTTCAAATTCTCTATTATTCTAAGTTGGCAAGGTTTAAAATCTGAAAAGTAGTTAATATCTATAAAACATGAAATCCAATTTATGGGCTAAATTTTGACTTCTGAATGAAATACAACATCTATTTACTTTATTATAGTTACAAACCTTTTAAACATTACCAACAATCAGAATGAAATTTACTTGATAACATCAGGCTCACTTACTGTTTTCAGTGAGAACACAGCTTTTTCTGTTCCTATTTGTAGTTCAGGGATTCCCACAATTCCCATTAAGTTTGCCTGTCAAAAATTGTTAATGAACTAGAATTATTTCAATAGATGGACCTTGTGGACAGAATCACTGTGAACAGCCAGAGGGCCCATTATTTCCTCATCAGTTTTAGGCTGAGATTGTCTAACATTTCTTCAATCAATTCTGAATGTGAAACAAGCCATCGTGATTCTGTGATTCTCTAGCTATGTGTTATCACTCTCAATGTCAGAGACTTTTCCTTATTTTCTTGACTTTTTTAATGCCAGCAGACCTCATTTGAAGTGTCATTTTCCCAAAGAATACTTCCTACCTTGAAGCAAGCCCAGGCAGTGCACTTTCATATGCATTCAGAGGTAAGGAACTTCACAAAGCTCTGCTTCATGCAGTGTGTAAGTACTACTTGAGTAATATCACATAAACAATACAGGTCCCACTATAATTTTTCCCCAAGCAAAGAAATTAGTCAATGTTGACATAATATGGGATATCAAGCACACAAACAAAATATACTGAAGCCGCATACAGTTTAGTTTGCCTCAGCAATGTCCTATGTTGACACACAGATGTTTGGAGAATCTCATCATGGCCTTCAATTCTGAAGGTCTGCATTACATCAAGGCTGTCAAAACCAACTTTTCTGTTGAAATAATTGAAGTACTAACCGCAACATGCATGGTGTTTGAGAAAACGATGTCTTGCATAAATAGTACTCAATGTGCATATAAACATATACATTCTTCAAGGCACAGCTGACAGATCCCAAAAAACACCAGACATCTTTAGGTTTTCTTTTCTTCCAAATAATGATTTCTTCTGCCATCAATTTAAAGTGCAGGCTAGTTCTGTAGCATAGGTTTTGAGTTTAAGTTTACAGCAACAACTCAAACTGAAATAGAAAGTGTGTATATTATAGTTGTGTTACTGCTGAGCATTTAAAAACTGGTGTTTAAATACAAATGAAAAAACAATTACTATCATGAAAAGTTATGCAAATGTAAAACCTGCGGCTTAGAGTAGAATCTTGTCTTTTCAAAATCCTATTATTAAAATTCATTCAATCTTAGAAAGAGAATAAATAAACAAAAGATTTAATTTGAAGCTCTAAATTAATCATAAGACAATTAGACCATGCTTCATGCTCTGTACCTGAGGTACATGCCATGCTCATGTATCTGAGGTACACTGAGGGGGAGTGATGTCAGGAACTGGCAATGATGTAGTTAAGAACAGGTTTTCCTGCCATTTCAAAGAAAAGTTTTGTTTCTGTCCTGTCTTTAAAAGTAAGAAAGACTCAACAACACCATTATGCCCCACCATTTTTAGTTAAATTCAAAATAGCAAACTGAAGTCTCAATCAGACAACCCACACACAATAAGCAAATAAGGAATCTGACCCTACCTATGAACAAAATTTCATGGAAGACCCCTGATGTTTTCTTTAAATTAACTCTTTATTCCACAGATGAGCGATAAGCAAGTTTGAAAACTAGATAACTGCTCAATAGACACTACAGAGCTGTTTGCAACTGTCACTTTGGATACAATTTATGTCCAGCAACTTTTCTTAAATTAAGATACCCCTTCCAGTTTTGGAGTTGCACTGTGCGTAGACTGTAGACAGATGTGTCTGTTCCACCTGCAGTCTGAACCATCTAGCAGTGTGATACAAACACAGTTTGAAGCCCAGAACCTGAGCAGGTTCAGCACTGATCTCAACAAAACTGTTCAGCTTTGTGACCTAGCTTCAGTTTATATAGCAAATTCTTCATAAGTTGCACCTGTCAGCAAGGACTGACTCAACATGTATTTTACAGGCTCTAAAAGGCAGATCTGAGCATTTTAAAGAGAATTAATTCACCAATCTTTTTTATATTGTCCCTTAGTGAGATAGCAGTTAGAAAATAAATTTATATTTTGAAAACATAATAGAAGAAAAAAATTGACAGATTAGGATTTTAGGGAGAGAGGAAGATATTAAACATATAGCATCAGACAGTAATATTTGAACATGAAAAACATTGATTTATGACACCATGCATTATGGGAATCAAAACTAACAAATTTAAATTTTATGGAGATACCAACATTTCCTAACAACTGGAATTACAAAGCATCATACTTTTAAGATTCTGATTCTTAAGCTGGTCACCAGTCAATGTAAATCATTCAAAAATTATGTATAAGAACATTGTTCCTGTTGAAAACTAATTTGACTAGGGAAGATGTTAGAGGCAGATGTTTTCCAGAGGATAGCCTATCTATTGTTTAAAGCAGGTGCTCCTAGAGGTCTTTGTTCATATTTTAAACAAAACTGAGACATTTAAAGTTCACTGAAAACAATCATGAAAACCTGAACGAAATACAGAATGAAAACTGATTACTTTAATGACTCCAAGTGCGTAGTTATAAACTGGCAAGAACCATTTCATGATACCATCATGTGCTGGGTTTTCTTTCAATAGGATTCAGAGGTTTTGATAATATTAATTGTGCTAGAGTAGAAAAAAACCTTCAGTAGCTACTTTGAGTAAAGGTGACTGCAAACACCTAGAAAATTTAAATTTCAACCGTGGTAATTTCATATCAATATCTTGGTCAAAAGGGAATATTACTGCATAGTGGGCTGAGAAAGACTTAAGGGTGTTGATGCACAAGAAGCTCAATATGACCAGGTAATGTGCACTTGCAGTCCAGAAAGTCAACTGCCTTCCAGGCTGCATGAAAAGAAAGATGGCCAACAGATCAAGGGAGGTGATTCTTCCTCTCTACTCTGCTCTTGCAAGACAATGTCTGAAGTGCTTCATCCGGCTCTGGGAGTTCCTGCACAGGAAAGTCATGAACCTATTGCAGCAAGTCCAGAGAAGGGTTGCAGAGATGATCAGAGGGCTGGAGCACCTAGAAGAGTTGGGGTTGTTCAGCCTGGAGAAGAGAAGGCTGGTGAGAGACCTTACAGTACTTCGAGTACCTAAAGGGGCCTCCAAGAGAACTGGGGAGGGACCACTTACAACAGCATGTAAAGGCGGGATGGATTAAAACTTAAAGAAGGTAGGTTTAGATTAGATACCAGGAAAAAATTCTTTGCCGTGAGGGTGGTGAGGCACTGGCATAGTTTGTTCAGTGGTGGATGCTCCATCCCTGGATGTGTTTCAGGCCAGGTTGGATGCATCTTTAAGAAACCTAGTCTACTAGAAGGTGTCCCTCCTCATGGCAGGAAGGTTGGGACTAGGTGATCTTTAATGTCCATCGCAACTCAAACCATTCTATGACACGTTTTAAAATCCGATAATCACAGTTGATAGCATCTCCTATCATTCTAATTCTCAAGTAATAGAAAGACTCTAAGTCAAAACTCAGATTTTTTCCACAAATCATAAAGAAGTCTGTTATTTGCCTATACTTTAACTTAGACTTGGAAGAAAAATTACGTATGTATATATAATATCAACTTGCATGGCCCCTTTCAATAAAAAAAAAAACCTTAAAATTAACCCATTCTTACCCATAGGTTGAAAATTGCATCACTGGCGAACAATGACAGATACAGAGAAAAGTGTATATTTTTCCTAATTCCAATTACCAGCGTACAAAGTAGAAAAACAATACAAATTAAAGAGTTTTATACAAATCCCATAGAGCATCCTGTAGCATCACAATACAGTTTAAGGTGATCTAGTCAAGTTCCTCACTTAGAGCAAAGCCAACTTAGATCTGCTATGAAGGACCTTATCCAAGTCTGTTGGAATATTCCCAAGGCAGGAAATTTTGCAATCACTCTGGGAAATCTGCTCCAGGGACTGATCATGCTCATGTTGGAAAGCATTTTCCTAATATCTAAATATGCTTTCCAGTGTTCCACCCTGCATCTGTTGCCTCTCCCCAATCACTGTGCACCTTTGATAAGAGTTGGTCTATCGTATTCCCTCCCAAAAATCTCCCGTCACATCTGGTCTTATCCAGTTCTCTCAGTTCCTCCTTATGTACCGTGTCCTCCTGCCCCCATTTGAACTGGACTTCCTCCAGTAAGTCACTGTCTATCGTATGGGAAGCCAGAAACTAACCACAGCACTCCAGATGTGGTCTCACCAGTGCCAAACAGATGGGAAGAATCACTTCCCTGGATCTGCTGGCTACTCTATTAGTAACATATCCACTGTTGTTTTTTTCTGCTGTCAGGCAACACTACTAGCTTACGTTCAACTTGACCACTATAGCCCTGTGTCTTTTTCCCCTGAGAATCACTTTCCAGCCAGATGATCCACAGCTTGTGCCACTGCACAGGGTTTTTCCGTAACAGGTTTGGGATTTTATTTGAGCCATTTTTGGACTTGATGAAGTTTCCCACAGGCCAGTCTTCAACCATGTTGAGGTTCCCTTGAATAGCAACCCTGCCCTACACATGCTGAATGCATACTATCATGCAGTATGGGTACTAGAATCCTAAAATGTTCCCAAAAATTACTATTCACAGACATCAATGTACTTTACACACTCTTGCTTAAGGTAAGTAAGGAAGGAGGTAAGTAGGTAAGGTAAGTAAGGAACCCCACTGAAATAATTTGGTTTTGTTATTTATGTCCATGAGAGGAGTATTTGTCTGGAGAATTTTGAGTTCCTTGCACACATTGCATAACAAGTCTGAAGTAGAGAAGGCTTTCGGAAAAAAAGTCAGATATGAAAAATCTGGGAGTTTATTATTTAACAGACACAACTGTCCAATCCCACCCAGATACCATCCTTCTGCAGGACGAGGACAACATTCTCTTTCATACTTTATTTCCGACATGCTTTCCACAAGAAGCTGTTTTAGGAGAGGCTTTGACAGATCTGAAGATTATATGTGTGTTTCATTCAGCCACCAGCTTTTCAGAACTTGCATGAAATTATAATTCCTTTGCGTAACCAATAAATTAATCATACAGTAGACACTTTGGACCTTAACAGGGTCTTCTTTCATATTTATGAATAAAAAAGTAAGGTATAAAACATTTGAAGAGCTGCAGAACTGATTACAGAATCCTACAAGTCAGTAGGAACTACCTTCAACTAAAAAAGTGCCTGCAGCTTACCCAATTTTTGTGTTTGGATGAAAAGGTTTCTTCTTTTTGGAAAAAGAAGGACTAAAATCATTGTTATGATCAACAAATTAATATCACTTCTCCTTAAGCATTTTGCACGTCTCAAATAACAATCCTGAATGAGAAAGAATATGCTAAATTGCCCCATACTCATGAATTTTTTTGATCAAAAGCTAGATAAAGAAATTTACATCTCTCCAGGTTCCTATCTGAAGAGTTATTTTTTTTAAACAAACAAACAAAAAATTGAATGTTTATTCAGGCCTCTTTAGCTTGCTCATAACCTAAAATACAGATTTTTTATTTTTATTAAGTGCTTCACTTTTTTTAATCCTAATTCTTTTTTACAAGAGTTCAGTAAAAGATGGTTGGGACAATGAAAAATATTCAATTTTAAAATACAGGAAAGACCTAAGGTTAGTTAAAGTATAACTAGAAAATTCAGTGCAACAGATATCATTCCACAGAAGAGCCCTTAGAATGTAAAGGAAGACTTGAAAAGAAAAAATATTGGAAATTACATGCCTTCAAAAATTCAAAACCTTAGTAGGAAGGATGATAATAGTTCATTAAGAAAAAGGGTTTTCTTCTACATACTTTTGCCTCAGTATCCTATAATATTTTGATATAACTTTTTAGCTCTCTCATAATATTAGCATTGCTATATTTAATTTTGCACATTATAATATCCTAGTTTTGATTCTACCCAGCTAAGGCATGCTGTGTAGCAGTGAATTTTCCCCTACTTATTGCCTCAGAGATTATTCAAAAGAATCACAAAACCTTTTCCAAGAGAATTATATGCATAAGGGAGCAGCAAAGTGAGAGTGGTAGCAACAATATGATCTTTAATTAAAGGGTCAGCAGGACTGTATCTTCAGGATCCTAACTGGTATAATTTAATGAAAATGTCTTTCTACTGCCTTGAGACATACTTCCATAACCAAGGATGTGCCTTAGAAAGGGAATATACAAGAAAGAAAAAAACTCAATGAAAGATAACAAAACCATAATTAAACAGTAATTAAATGCAAACAAATATCCTAATAACCTTATTTCTGAAAGCATGAAATTACTGACAGTAATAGAATAATTAAGAATTAAGATGCCAAAACACCACTACAGATTAAAAACTGTTTAAAATATATACTGTTCTCCTTTGATTTTTAACAAAAAGAAATTCTGAAGCCCCAGTTTCAGTAAAGGCTGCTTCATATTTCAATGATCACATGTAAAAGATGCTGAACTTAGTATGCTGAGACTTGAGCAAGTGCCCATCTTAGCCTCCTGGAAGCATCTTCATCTCTGGGATGGATACAATAGATCAAGTTTTTTGGGAGGTCTCTGCAAGGCTGGTGAGTAGGAAAGGTTTTACATATGTAGATCATCAGACAAAACCTTCCAGTGTATTGGTAGAAGCTAGTCACTACAGACTTCCATTTTTTGCTGTATGGGGTTTTTTTTTTCATTTCTATTTATTTACTTTTTTATTTATTTTACTTTTTATTTACTTAATTTTTAATTATTAAATAATTTTTACATTAATTTGTTGGTTATTTTAAAGTGATTTTTAAATGTTATTTTATGTGATTTTTTTTCATTTTACATACAGGGATTTTCAGTCAGCATATCAAAATGTTACACTCCTATATAATTTTTTTAATCAACCATAATAGCAGCATTAGCTTTTCCATTATGGCTTTTCCCAGATTTCAAAATCCTTTTCTATTAGGAACGTCCAGAAATTAATTGCTTGATGAATCAGATATTTGGAAAACAAAAAAGTATTTTAAAATTAAGCAAGCACAATCTTTTCAAGATAAATAAATCACTCATGCACCGAATAGATGCATCTGCTTTTATCCAACCAGAAACCAACAGGAAAAGTTAACACAAGGGTTGTGGACCTCTTGAGCAGAGAGGAACCATCTGGTGGTGTACATGAAGAAATTTCAGCCACTGATACTGTGGGAATGGGTTTGTCTGTTTCAACTAAGACGTTTACCGTAAAACTTAGACTTTTCCTGTAGAGAATGCTGAAGAAGAAAACCATGGCATTAAACTATATATTAGACTACAAAAACAAGTATATTCTCATGATTGTGTCAGAGAACCAAACAAATCCCCAGACTTGTTTGTGATGATGTAACCAAGTAACAAGCAATATTAATATAATTTTAATGAAATCGTGGTATGTCAAGCTGATAAACTAGCACTGAAGTTATTTCCATTGCACACATGGAAGTAAAAAAGTTCTTCCACTTCAGTTCTGGCCATTTTGTTTCCATTTTTCTTTGGCAAACCAGTTCTGCCTTGCTAGTTGATTAACATAGCTGCCAGGCCAGTTTTCATACAGTATATTATCATACTTTTCAGTATGGACAGTGACTTACAGAACAAATACCAAAATATAAGTGTGAAAACAGGGGCTTGATCACCTTATTGACTGAAAGAAAATTCAATATTAACTCATTTATCATTCTTAGGAGACAATGGATACTGTAGCCAATAGGCCTTCACGTATAACTCAAGAAATTTTGCTACCTTTCCAAGCTCAGTTGAAATCTTACTTTGTGCTATGCTTCCAATACAATTTAATAAGCTCAGAAGTGCTACTTGGACAATAAAGTTACTGCTTGTGAGGTGTCTAAATGCCACAGTTAGTTGCCACAATGTTTAGATAGCAGGGGTTATGTTATACAAGCACATCAATACACAACCGCATTTGCCACATTTACAAAAAAAATCTAGCATCAAAATGGCTATAGGTTTGTTCTCCTATTTTTTCAACATTTTTCCATTTTCTGACCTTCATCAGATCTGTTCATTGTGACTAATCCAAGTAAGTTAGTCTGTCCTAGTTGGTTAATAGAGATAAGCCTATTGCTGTGGTGACAAAACAAGAATCACACGTGACAATAACAAGTTTTATAAAATTCTTAACAAAGCAAAATACAAGAGAAAAGAGCACTGTTGCCTCTTTCTGGGAGTGAATATGTATGTATATACAAATATGGTGTAAGGACCTGGAGATACGAAGTCCTTTGAATTCAAATCATCCTGAATGGATTCAAGATGCAAGGGCACAAGACATATTCTATTGAGCAATTCTTTGTTCTATTATTATATATCATACATTACATTTTATCTTGCATTGATAGCCTAGAAAAAATTATGCAGTTTATCCACAAATCATGTGTAGCAACTAGAAAAATGATCACATTTCATAAACTCTCCTGAAATCCCCCTTAATAAAAAATTCCAAACAGTTTGAACCCTACCTAAAACAAACAAACAAACAGACAAAACAGAAATACTCCAAACCTGTCTTACTATCTTAGAGGTCACCCACACACATCAGTAGGAAGAATAAAAGGTAAGAAAGGTAACAACTTTTCTGACTGTGCAACTGTAAAAAAACTACTTTGGAAGTCTCTATGCTACCCCTTTTTCTAAATAGTGGATGCCAAGACCAGCACAACATGCTACAGACAAAGCCACTGCTATGCAGCTTATCAGAACATTGTTTTGCCTCCAGACCCCTTCCTCATAAGGGATTTTAAAAAGCACACAATTGAGAAACAGGACAGGGTATACCTTCTGTGTAATGCTGGTGCAGCCACAGTTTCCTGTCCTGCTATTAATCTTTGTGCAATCTGAGGTTCTTTGCATGCTACAGTATTTATTATCAGACTTGACTAGAGGTCAGATTGCTAGGACTCTGAATCAAAATTAGCCAGTTACCTAGAGATGTCTTTCAGGAGCTTATAATTTCTTCGTGTCAAGACTACTGCTAGTTATCTGAACTAGCATACAGGCGGTGTGGTTGCACATTGCTATTTCAAAGAGACGTCACTGGGAAAAAGTCACCTTTGGAGCATTGGTTCTTGAGATACCCACTGTGATAACAGTCAATTACATATTCATTGATTATTCAAACCAAAGATTAACTGCAGGCCATCCTTTAGGCAGGTCCACTTCAATGTTTCTGGACTCGGGAAATAATTTCCTCACTAGTAAGCAAACTGCAATCATCAGCAGCAACTACATGTCATAGCATATTATCTGTTTTGGCTTTTTCCTAGTGCTAAGGGTCTAACCTCTCATAATCCTGAGGTGACAACAGGATTGACAAAGTCCTTTCAGTTCTGAAAAGGATATGATTGCCTCCATGTCCGAAATAATACTTTCCTGCTGACAACTACAGTAAACAGATTATTTCAGCAGCACACATCTGAACTACATGAGAGAAAACAGCACAGGACATCATATTTCATCAGTTCCAGGTGTAACTAGTGGTTCTGTAGTACTTATTAGAGCAAAACTAGTAATGCAATGTTTTGTACTCTTCTTTTCCCAAAGGTATACTGCAAAGTATTCCCATAACATTGTGTCCTTCCATCTGTGCCTGGTTTTCCTGGGGAAGGTTGGTTGTCTGGTCTGTTCACTCAGTTCTCACAGCTTTGTGCAATTCTGCAATAGCCATGCTGTCTCTGCAATACCAAACCTCAATTTGAATAAACAATGAACATGTTATTGACTATTACCACAGCGGGTATCTTGAGAACCAGTGCTGCAAAGGTGACTTCTGCCCACTGACATCTCTTTGAAATAGAAGTGTGCAACCACACTGCCTGTGTGCTATTTCAGACAGCCAGCAGTGGTCTTGACATGTCTGCATCACAGTTCAGAAAAGAGGAAGATAAAAAATAATGGGCTTTCCAATTTCTCTGGCATCCTGATGTTATTCATAAGAGTGCTGTTATGAGCAACTGCTGTACATCAGGCATAAGAAATGAAGAACAAGAAGTACACACTGTACTAGCACCAGTTTCCGTAGGAACAGTAGTGAAACATCACACTTTTCCAGTTTTGGAAAAACATTCCCAGTTGCCTCCCAGTCTGACAGTGCCATTAGAAATGACAAAACATTTTCTCAGTTTTGGTTTATTTTATACAAACATTTCTTTATAATCATAAGCAGATAGTGTTGAGACTGTCCTATTTGACAAAGTTACTCTTGTGCTCAGCCTCAAGAAGCAAAACAGAAAACTCTTTGAAAATTCACTGATCAAGCGAGATAAAATGTACTGTCATTCACTGATCCTGCAACAGGTCATAAGAGACAAGCATGACATTTTTTTCATTATTTTCACAGGCAGCACTTTGAGACTGATTTGTCTTGTTACACTGTACTAAATTCATCCATTTGAAATTAAAAAAAGTGAAACTACACACAGAATTTTGTGTATGTCAAGGTTTAGGACTGGTACTCCCCAATTTAGTGCTCCCACTGTGACTCCAAACCACATGCTACTCACTTCTCCCTCTCCCTATTACCCCATGAGGGAAAAAAATGGAGGCAAAAAAGGTAAAGATCACAGGCTGAGATAAGAACAATTTACTGGAAACAGCAGTGATATAAGAAAAAACAGTAACAGCAACAATATTATTAGCAAAAGTGTACAAAAGAGAGAGTGATTCACACGGAAAATGCTCCCTGCACAGCTCAACCCACCAGCAGTCACGCCACCCTGACTGCTCCCTCTGGCTTGGAACAGGCATTACCCACTCCCTTCCTCAAGCTCGGAATCAGTATCACCAGAACACTCCCTCCACAATTGCTTTCTACTTCCTTTCCCATTTAGAAGGAGCCCCTTCTTCCTGGAAGAGACTCCCTTCCCCCCATCTCCTTCAATGACATGAGATGGTGTACAATAACCTCCAGGTCCTGGCCATGCCTGCTTCCTCTGCCTACTGCAGAAATTAACTCTGTTGTGGCTGGGACCAGCACATTATCCACCTGTTATTCTATACCATCCATATCATGCCCAGATCCTATCCCTTCCAACTATACATAGATATATATACACATCCACACCCACACACAAGTAATAAGCAACTTTTCCGTAGTCAATGGCCTTCCCTCCAAGACATCTGCTGAGTTCGTTTAGTCCATGACTCTGAGTTCTTTCTGTCCTAGGTGTCTTCTAGGGCAGAAGGGATGGTGTGCTGTTGGGTGGTTGCAAGCTGCATCAGGTACACTCATGACTGGTGTATCTGGAGAGGTCCCTCCTCACTGTCCATGGCAGTTATGGCACACAGTGGCAGTGTCATTCAGCAACCAACATTATACAGTTTAATATTACTGACTGTTCTCACCCAAAAATCAAATCCCCTTGAGGTACACATTGTGCTTCCCTGTCCCTCTGCTTTGCCCTCCAAGTGCACATAGGTCCTTGAACAAAAACAACTCCACGAATGTGTTTGCCTTTGCTTGAGGCAGGACTAATCCAAATTGTCTTCCCTAACACATCTCATATTCACAATGGGGACTTTATGCCCTTCGAAAATACATGGAGGATTTCATTGGGCAGGGCCAGCTCAATTGGTAGAGTTCTAGTGTTAACTAATCAGGTGGCCTTCACTACATCCCAGTGTTTGAAGGTCCCACCACCCTTGCTTTCAGTCTGGTTTTTCACAGTCCATTGTAATGTGCAATTGTCCCAGAGGCTGGTGTACGGTACAGAATATGATGCACCCACTCCATACTGTGGTCTCTGGCCCAAGTGTCTATGAGGCCATTTTTGAAATGAGTCCGCTTGTCCTACTTGCTTCTTCTAGTCTCCACTACAAGAGACTTTTCAAGACCCAGGATGCTGCTACAGGCACCGGCATGAGGCATCCAGTGGTTGCTTCTACCATTGTAAGCATGCTTACAGACAACCAAAAATACGGTTATTAATTAAAACTGCATTTAGAATTCACAAATACAATAAATAAATCTTGTCATTCTCTGTACTGGAGAAACTGAACACAGGGGATTCCTTCCCAAGTGTTCTGTACCAGTACAACAATTCTGAGTCATCTTTGAGCTGAAAACTCTACTACAGGTCTATAAACACTGATACACAGCATGTCCTTTATGAAACTCTAAATCCTCGAATTTCCTTTCTCACATGTCTGAATACTACTAGAACTTGGGATGCATCTATTAGTCAAGAAAATATTATGCAACTACAGTGCATATTTCCTCACTTTGTCTTCATGAGCTGTCTGCTTTTGCCATCTAAAACTATACTGTTTATATTTTTCATGGGAAAGTTTACTATGCTTACTATAATATTGACAAAAGTATCATGTTTCTTAGTAAATCAGAAAGAGTAATCTGTCAAGCAAAGAAACTTAGTTTAGAGCTCATTTTAATAAATCAGTATGCAGAGATGGTTCTGTATAACAGTTGAGAAGTCACACACACAAAAAAAGTAATTTTTATACCTCTTCAAAACCCAGGAATACATTGTTCAATCACGAGAAAGATATCTCCTGTAAAAATCTTTTGTCTTTGCCAAGAACCAGAAGTCACACTGGGAATTTACAAATGAAAAGCAGAAGTCAAGTGTTTGAGTTATTTTCTCATTGTACCTGCTGTTAAGGTATACTAATGTTAACCATTTCACAAAAAAAAATCTGGTTGTAACTTCTTAAAAGGGAAAAAATGCCTCAAAGCCTCTGTGATCATCAGATTAACTGCTAAGACTCATTATTTTGCCTTTATAAAGAATGGGCAATAAAGCAGAGATTTGAAGACTGTTAAATTGCATAGAATTTTCATCAGAGAAACGAGTCATGGGAAAAATTAAATCAAGCTTTTTCAGAAAAAAAAATAGAGTAGCTCTGATAAGTATTCTTCCAAACAGACCATTGGAAAATTGTTTTCAAAGTCAGTTTGCAAAGAGTTTTAACATTTTTGTTTCTAGTGCAATTAACTACCAAATAAAAAGTAGGATAAAGAGTTCTAAATCATACTGAACAGAGATTTTATTTCTGTGGTCCCCATTATTGAAAGGAGAAAAATCAATCAAAAAGATCTCAAACTATAGCCCAAGGGATGCCTCCCTACTACTGGTAGTTGAAAACTGTGGGAAAAAATAGTCTCCAGACATGATGCCTTAGCTTATCCTCTTCTGCTGTCCTCTCCAGGCTGCCCACCTCCAGAGGGCATTTTGGTCTCTTCAGGGAGTGGGGAAAATTCTAACTTTTGCAGACATCCTGTGCCACTTCACCTTCTCTAGATTAAAATGTAATATCAGAGCTACACAACTGCATTAGAACTTTGTACTCTTGAGAGAAGGAGATATGAGAATGCTTTAAAAAGCACAAGCTATTCATATTTTAACAGTCATCTCAGATAAAATTCTTAGTGTAAAGATCTTTTCACGTGAGACCTCAGGTCTGGAATTTCAAAGTTGATTGTCTGGTTGTCAAAGGATAATACAATCCAGAATTTTACTAACTTTGAATACTGAATTTACTGTCTAACCAGAGTATAGTTATTGTATAGTTATTCTGATGTGAACCAGACTGAGACATCACCAGACTGAGACTTCAGTGTGCAGATCTTTCACTTTATTTGATAGATATAATGACCTCCATCCCCAAAAGACCGCAGAATTAGCCAGAACCAATACAAAGCCTCATGGCACACAATCATTTCTCAGTTATTCAGAAGTGATTTATCTTGAGATTATTGCCCTCTACTCCCCAAAGCACACAGTTTGCCATTAGTTGAAGTTCAATATACAGAAGAACTTCAGGACTGATCTTGCCATATATATCCCCTGCTCAAACCCACATTAGCATGTATAAACAACTCTAAGCGTTATTTTATTTCTTGGTAACCTCTTCTAAGTGAGTTTATGTCTGAGAACAGAAGTTAACAAATAAATGTGGCCTGCTGTATGCTTAAAGGGAACATTTTAGTAGGCGATAACAAGAACTTTGGACTTTCTGTCACTATCAATTCACAACTGACTGTCAAGAGATCTCAACTACAAATGAAGTTGTATTCTCCAATTACAACTATCATTCTCTCAAATACAGCATGACCAGCTGAAACACAGAGTTTTAAAAATTAGAATTACAGACAAAAAGTTAGTAGAAATCAGTTAAAATATACTCAGTAATTTAAAGAAAATAGAATTAGAAAGTAGACCCAGATTAAGTCAATGATTAACTAAAGAACTAAGTTGAAACAAGTTTGGAATGTAACTGAACAATTATCTGTCATTTAGATGCTTATTCAGCTGTGCTTGCAACAGGGAAATAGAAAACATTGCTTCATAGATCTAAAAGAATGTAGACAGTTACTAATTTTCCTATTGAAGAGAAATGTAATAAAGGACCAAAAGTTCCCTTAGAAGCAATTTGTATTGTCAAAAACTAAAGGGCAAAAAAGTTCAAACAGAGGAAGAGGAGTTTTACTTCATGATCCTAGCCCTCTCCTCAAATTTCACGACCACTGACTCAAATTAAAAGACAAACTAAGCATGCTTAATTAGTATTCAACTAATTACCATACAAAGCGGGGAAATGGGAGGTAACAATATGATGAATGTATCCTCATATTTTGAATATTCAAGACTTCTGTAAATTTATAGCTCTTGTATTGCTTCGTGCTTTGCACTGCGTATTAGGGAGCTATCCTACACAGTTGCCTGGCGCTGAAATAAACATACATTTTCTAACAGCCTTGTTAGATAATCTTTGTCCGTCTTGAGTTGGACATTGATGCTAAGTCAATACTCATATTTTGGTAATTCACAGTGAGAAGGTACTCCATCACTAAGTGCACACTGTGGCAGGACGTTTACTCCACTACATCCTCTTCCTGTGTGCCACAAATAACGGATGCACAAAGAGATAACCCAAAGGCAGGAAGGCCCAACAGGGGTTATCTCTGGTGCCAGAGGGCTCAAGCCTCAGCTGAGAGTTAACATCTTAGTCTGCAGAGCTGATGGAAGGAGAGATAAAGGAAAAATCACTGACTTAAGAGTCATGATTTTACACTATAAAAGATACATGAGCTAACATTGAGGCGGAAGTCTCTTACACCCAAGAAGTGTTTGAAGCTTCTCCCTGAAGTTTGGATGCAGGCTTCGTGGTTACTTCCCCGGGGATTGAGGGAAAGGATTTCAATGTGCTGCACCAACAAAGTGGACGGCAAGATACATTGAATCCTAGGCTTATACTATTTCTTTGCTAGCTGTAACTGAAAAAGGTACCATTCTTGTGCATTGTTTATATTAAACTACTAGTAATCTTTCTTTTTGTTTTATTCCTGTGTACTATTGGCTTCCTTTTAAGTCTTATATCTGTTAGTTTCCCCATCTATTAATAAATGTTTCATTTTATAATAGATAGAATCAGTCATCATTAACAGAACTCATACATGAGAGTGGGTTTCAGGGTGCTGGTTACCTTAATGAGGTTACTACCTACTGCCAAGGCCTGGGCAGAAGGCAACGACTGATTTTAACTCCCACATCCATTCATAATATACACCTTATCCAAAATGACCATAACCCATAAAAGTCATAATGTGATCACTCCTTATACAGAAGAGTTATATATTTGTTTATATACCTGCCCTACCAAAGAAACCCAGAGTTCAGTTGACAGATTTGTACATATTTTTTTCTTCTGCAGGTTTTATTCCTGATTTTTTTCATCTGCATTAAAAGAGCAGATTAACTGAAAGCACAGTGAAAAAATAAATATATCTTCCCCTATCACTGTGATTAATTGTATCTTAGGATCCTATGTTTAACATATGCTATTTCTCATAAGCTTTCTGAAAAATGTCACACTTCTGCACAGGATTTCTCAGTCTGAGATGAGATCTTGTCAAGGTTCCTCCAGGGTTTCCCCCTTAGTGCAAATGACCATAAATAAAGGGAGGCAGGGCTTCCTTAATGTAGTCACTTTTTAATGCAAAGCAAAATCACTTTGAGATAAGTTCTTACTGTTTCACATTCTTTAAAAATAAAAAGTTGCCTCACAGAAGAATCATAATCAAAACTAGCCACTGACAGCTGTGGCCATTGAGGGAGATCACCACTAAAGGTCCAACACTCATTAAAAATTCTCACTCATTAAGAATTCTCTGTAATGAGTATTACACTCAGAATGTCTTGACCTGTCTTTCAAAGCAAACAGAGCACCACTGATTAATAGTACTCTTGCCCATTAAGTTCAACTTCAATGCTTATGGAAGACATTCAAAAAAATTAAAAATGCATTTGGAAGGGAGAAAGAAAAGATAACTTGCATTACTATTACTTATATGGGACAAGTACAATCAGTCTTGAAAGCTGGATCAGGCAAGAACGAAGGAATTGTTACACAAATTTTCATTACAGAATACTTATGTTTTGGCCAGCCCTCAATGGGAAGAAAAGAATTGAAAGCTGCTTACTGTTTCACAATTCACAATAGCCTTTAAGCAAGTGGAAATATGTATGAGATAAGCCTGTTAATCCTACATTACAATAAACTCACTTAAACAATAAATTCCTTAGCTGTTCACAGCTGCTTGGTTTATGGGACAGTTATATAGGGTATAAAAGAAAGACGGGTAAATCAAACATTAAGATCTTTGCTGAAGTTTTGAAAAATCAAAACACAAAACCTAAAGGGTCATTTCAATATTCTACAGAGAATACTCTAAGTACTGGCCCAAGACACAAAATGTACTTCCCAATCCCATAGGTATTCACCAAGATTCAAAGCTGAAAGGTACAAGTAAATAGATACATGCTCTGTTACTAATCGCCATGAGGCTGTAACATCATTCAAAATCTTCAGATTTTACTCATCTGCTGCAATCATCAGAAAAGTATCTCCAACTTCCTTGCCAGTGTTTGATGATTTTGTACAGAAATAGGATGACAGGTTGATTTTTTTACCTGCACAGGGAGAGGCAGTTTCATGAAACCAAATCCAGTATTTTAATGCCCACCTAAAAATACCACACTCCTCAATACCAGCTGGGTTAGTCTTCTATTTTTTAATTTTTAATATATTAGATAAGACTACTCATTTGCTAAAACAACACAAGAAATAAAGCCTTCACACACATATTTCAGACAAGCTCCTTCGGCAGTAGAACATGAAAATCTGGATATAATTTCAAATAAATAATTCTGCTTCTATTTCCGCTCAGAATGATTTTTTCAAGCAATGCAAAATAAAAACTTCATTTCTTCTGAAAACTGTGTGTTATAAAACACAGCACAATGTAAAACACAAGATAAAACACAATCTTCCATCAGTGCGCCATCCTTAGGATTCCTTATATCATCTTGCTTTCCAAGGCACATGTTCGGCATTTGACAAGAGCAGGTTGGAGTTTAACATACCCTTATCAGCAGTTCCACACCTCATTTGCCCTTACATAGAGGCCTATCTTCTATGTAAACCAAGCAACTCCTGTCTAACAACGGAATTATAGCGACAGTTTGATGAGAGTGACTTGATTCTGCAAGTATCTTAAGATATTCAAAGAAACCAGAAAACAATTTCAACATAGCTCGGGTAGCAAATACAGAAGGACTTGGCAACAAAATTCAGGTAATTCTCATCAATCTTTTTGCCTTCAAGTAATTTTCATGGAATGACTGCAGACAGTCTGTAATCATGGCATGAATATTGCCCATAAATGCTTATCTGTAAAACTTTATTGTCATAGAGATTAGGAAAGGATAAAGCTGAAGTCTATTTTTGAGGTTTTATCAAAAGTGTGGACTTGTAAAAAAAACCCAAAAAACCCAACAAATGCATCATTATGAGAACAAATGAGATTCCACAGATATCAAAAAGTGTCACATGTTCAGAATATTCCCAGATGAGAAAATAAAATAGCAAACATAGTTGTACTTCTTAAGTTTAAGTAATTTGAGCAGCTACAAAAAACAGGAGGCTCTAATTCAAATGGGGTGCTTCTTTACCAACACTTTTCAGAATAAATGTGATCACTAGGATTTTGGCTTCATGAAGTAGGGAGGTTCAGTCATGCTATCTGTTAACCAAAATCATAATTAGAGACCCAGTTCTCTTTTAAAAATGAGCTGTTTTTCCATTCTCTTCTTTTCCCATGGGTCTGTGTATTAGTTCAAAGAAAAAAGTTGAAGGTGTGATTGAGTTTGCACTACTGTTTAGTTTCCAATGGAGGAAGTCTGATGGCAGCAGTTCACTTCCAAATGATGAATAATAAGAGAAAATTATTTCAAATAAGAAAGCTCAGCAGAACAACCAAATATGTGCCATATCAATTTAAATAGAATCTCCCACTAGTTTTAGAGGGCTGTAGATCAGGGATTTCAGAGTGAACCAGAGAAAAAGTAACACTTGAAACTTGTATAAAGTTTTCTTTGTCTTTCAGTCATCATTACTTCTTCAAAGAGTTGTACATAAAGGATACATGTGTGTGTTCTGTATTACATTTGAAAATCTTGTGTACATGCACCCGTTTTTGACTCATTTAATCTCTTAGCTGAGATGATGATTGACAGGAACAGAGATGCAGATTCTCCTTTGTGTGCAGCAATATTACTGGGCTGAAATGCCAAACATTTAAAGAAAATAAACCTCAAAACGTTGTATCTGCAAAAGAGACAAAGCAGTACTAAAAAAGAAAATTTAATGATTTGAACTCACGTTCACCACTCTCTAAAATGCAGTTTTGTTTTACACCTGCCTTTTACATCAGGAACAGATAAACCAAAATCTGTCTGGAATTCTACAGGGAAATCATCATAGTTCTGAAAATACTCAGAGTTTACAGTGATCCCAATTATTATGCAAAACCAGATAATTATAATTATTTAACTAGTGCCTGCATGTGCCAAGTTCAGAAACTTTCAATTAAACAGTTAAATCACAAAAAAGGGAACTAATTTTTAAAACACCTTACATTAAAAATAATAAACTGTGGAGTTACAGAATGTAGATGACAGAGGAAGAGGTTTTGAAAGTTAGAGCGAGCTTCTTTCTTTGGTCTGGAAGAAACTCTGAGATCCATGAAAACATCCAGGTCACCAGGGAAGTGGTAAGAGAGCATTGTGGGTTTGTGAACTGCTGGACTTGTCAGAGGTGAGAATTACTGTTTAAAAGGCATTATCTGTTACTATAAAAGGTAATACTGTGAAATAGAATAGGTGATCAGAACACACTGTGGTGAACTACTTCCTGGTTATGTAATAGCATATAAAGAATTTTCACTGTGTAATAAATGTCTTTTCATACCACCATCTTGTGAAGTCCATGACCTCTGCTCAATCTCACAATAAACCTTGGTTTAAAATACATTTTAAAATAATTTCCTTATTCCAAAATAAGTATTGCTCTAGCAATCAAAGCCAAGGAAAAGCATAAGCTGTCCAGCCATAATCACAACTTACAGCAATTCCAATAGAGAAGAACCTTCAGAGTCCACCACATTCCCATTTTTATGTTGCAGACATCATCAGCATCATCCAGTTACAACCTTACTACCAAATTCCAACCTGCTGTATGCATTTGAAGACATTTACAAACAATTCCTCCATTACCTCCATAATGTCCTCTACATTTTATGACCTTAACACTTTGCCTTCACCCTCCTACACTTTCTCATGTTTCATCCTATACCACTAGACTTCTGACTAGCACTTATATCTAAGGGAAACATACTCAGCCTAGTCGAAGACTTGTGGAGGACTCCTTACATTTCAGATAAATAAACAAACCCCAGGGTTTTATGCATTTGTAATACAGGATTTAGACAGTATCCCTGAAGTTTCACAGACACAGCTCTCTTAATGAGGTTCCACACTTTAATTTGTTCACTTAGTATTCCTTTCACCACTCACCTGAGGTAGTTCATTATTTTATTCCCAAATAATGACCTAATCAACACGCTTAGTTAAATAAAACTTTCCTTGATTACATAATAGTAAGCCTTCCCTGCTAACATCTTACCCTTATATGCCACACACTAAACTAGAGAGGCACCTGCATTCCTCTAAACTATCTGCTATAGTTTCCACATTATAAAATCAGAATTAATACATCTGAGGTTTTATCATACTACATTAGCATAGCATCAGGTTGTCTTATTTCTTTTCATTAATCTCAGAGGAAGATAAAGCAGCCCGTTTGGTGTTCAAGAAGACCTGGGTGTGCTTTCCTTCCTAATTTACCCTCTGATGATGATAGGTACTTTAAGATTTGATTTCTTTAACAAAAAGTTATTCGGCCAAAATTTAACCCAGAGTAAATTTAAAACCTTGTTCATTTATGTTCGGTTTTGGTAAAAAGCATGTATTAAATATATTTCCTTTCATAATTACATTTTGCCAATATCCTCAAGAAAGTGCATAATGAAATTGCCCATCTATATTCAAAGTAAAGTTGTAGCAGCTAATTTTAATGCACCCATTAGGATTCCTTCCATTTGAGGAATTTGAAAAGCAGCAGAGAAGAAGCATGCTAAATAAGGTTCATTCATCTATTATTGATATCTCATTCTGTAAGGACTCTATAAAAACAATTTTATGATATTTTCATATTCCAAATACCTAAGCAAAAAATAATTCTCATTTAAGTTGACCCTCAGGTTAATCACATATCATAGCCATTTTTCATTTCAGTCTCATAAAATTCTTGTCAAAAGGATCATTTGATGTGTTATTGAATGGAAGAGAATGCAAAGAGGACATTCTAAGATGTGTTACGAATGGATGTGGGAGTTAAAAACAGTTGTTGCCTTCTGCCCAGGCCTTGGCAGTAGGTAGTAACCTCATTAAGGTAACCAGCACCCTGAAACCCACTCTCATGTATGAGTTCTGTTAATGATGACTGATTCTATCTATTATAAAATGAAACATTTATTAATAGATGGGGAAACTAACAGATATAAGACTTAAAAGGAAGCCAATAGTACACAGGAATAAAACAAAAAGAAAGATTACTAGTAGTTTAATATAAACAATGCACAAGAATGGTACCTTTTTCAGTTACAGCTAGCAAAGAAATAGTATAAGCCTAGGATTCAATGTATCTTGCCGTCCACTTTGTTGGTGCAGCACATTGAAATCCTTTCCCTCAATCCCCGGGGAAGTAACCACGAAGCCTGCATCCAAACTTCAGGGAGAAGCTTCAAACACTTCTTGGGTGTAAGAGACTTCCGCCTCAATGTTAGCTCATGTATCTTTTATAGTGTAAAATCATGACTCTTAAGTCAGTGATTTTTCCTTTATCTCTCCTTCCATCAGCTCTGCAGACTAAGATGTTAACTCTCAGCTGAGGCTTGAGCCCTCTGGCACCAGAGATAACCCCTGTTGGGCCTTCCTGCCTTTGGGTTATCTCTTTGTGCATCCGTTATTTGTGGCACACAGGAAGAGGATGTAGTGGAGTAAACGTCCTGCCACAAGATGACTTTATTAACTATGGCTCTCAGGCTGCTGCATCTCAGTTTCCAAACTGCTGCATGTTGTATATGCAAAGTTCAAACGTACAAGGAAATTGCCAGAATGAGGTATAGCTTCTAAAAAAGAAACCGGATATGATAAACTGAAAAACTGACCTTGACACTTTTAACTTGTTACAAGGTGTCACAAAATAAGACAATTATAAAAAACAATGGTTCCCAATACTTTTAACTAAAGCCTAAATAATTTTAAGGAATCTAAGTTATATTATGGATTGACTTGTCAGAAACTTTTTGAGCAGTACTTTAGAAATCAAAATGTATTTAAAAATATATTAGAGTCAAGATCCAGGATAGTAATCTGTTAAGTACTGTTTTTCTTGCTGTTATTTTACTTTGATGTCTTATATGCATTAATGTGTGAAAAATGTCCTCTCAACTTCTTAGGACAATGTCCCAAGGTGTTTTTGTGCTACTTGTTTTCCCACTCATCTACTAATCATGAATATTAAGTTCTGTACTGTTGAACTAAACCCAAAAAGACGGAAGGACTGAAAAAGACGGAGAAGTGTGCAATTTCTCTACGAGAACTTCACTCTACTCCCCCAACATTCCTTCTCGACCTGTACTGAGCTCAAACAACAGAAGAGAGATGGAGCTCTCTGTGTACTCGAAACTTGCAGCATTGCTCTCGAAGCTCTCTCCGACTGTCACTCCTGATGTATTAATGACTCTGGATATGTTGTTAATGTCATAACGTGACTTCACTGCCTTTTTATAATGCGCATTGTTCATAAAGTGTTATTTAGAGTTATGCATATGCATTCCTTTAGTTGTTTACAGTTTGTTCCTGATATCATTGCCTACTTAACTAAGAATTAATGACAAAGCTGGTTGCTTTCCAGACTTTCTCTCATCTTTATATAACTGTCTGCACGACCTGTTTAAATATAAGAAACCTTCCCAACTACTATTCATGGAAGTTTTCTTGCAAGGTGTGTAAAAGAAACCCCTTCAGTTGAGGCCTTGGTCTGGTCAAGCCCTGGCCCTAACTGGTCGGATATATGCCAACAGACCCAGACAGTACTGTGTCAAAACTGTATTTAGGTAATTTTTGACTTGCCAATTTGGACTTATGCCAGCTGAGTTCCCTTTTGAGGTGGACTTGGAAACCTTGCTCAGGAAAGGTTTTCCATCTCCTCACTGAAACAGGACTTGCTAGCTGTTGCAGACTCTGGGTGTTGGCACAGTGTTCAAGAACTTGATGATGTATTATTCTAACTCACCATCTTCAGATACAAGATAGTTGAGACTGTATTTCTAAGCTGTTTGAGTCACAGAAAATCACAAGATTACTTAGATCACTTAAAATGTTTAGCATATATGTATTGAGTGTTCTTGTGTTTAGTTGTGTGTGTTCCTTATTTACTGCAACGCCTACAACGAATGGTTGATAATACTATGAACAAGACTATACTGGTTGAAAGAAAAAAGGGAGATGTGGAGTTACAGCATGTGAGTGACAGAGGAACAGGCCCTGAAAAACTAGAGTGACTTCCATGTAAAACATCCAGGTCACCAGGGAAGTGGTGGAAGAGCATTGTGGGTTTGTGAACTGCTGGATCTGTCAGAAGTGAGACTCACAGTTTGTTACCTTAAAAGGCATTGTTTACCTGTGGTGACTCACTTCCTGTTTGTGCAATAGTATATAAAGAATTTTCACTACACAATAAACATCTTCACACACCTTGTGTGAAATCCATGACCTCTCTGCTCAATCACTGCATTTCTCTGCAGGGCTGCTATCTATGCCTTCTTCTCCCAGCTTGTTTATAACAATAATTGCAGATTATTTATTGGAAGCAAGACAGGCAGCAAATCATATCCATTGTAAGGAAAGCAGTTTACATACTTTTAAAAATTCATTACAGTCTTAATTATAGTCTTAATGATAGTCTTTATTATAATCTTATTCATTGTAACCTTTTATGAAAAAAATATAGTGTTATTATTTTAACTTACAGATAATAAGAATTTAAACTCAGATGTCATTAGCTGGAAATGAATAATTAAAATCTACAATGATTTTCTTCGGCATCTCTACAAATGTTCTAATGGTGCCGTGGATCACCCTATAGTGAACATAAGCCAACAGCAATATTTTGCTTTTCTTATCTATTTTTCAAAAGAAACTGTTCATCCACATGTAGTTGGATATCGGCAAGTTGGCGGTCAAAGATATTTATTAAAGTAGAAAGAAATAACTAGTTCCCTTTGAGAAGCAGAGTTAAATCCTGACAATGACAAGGTTGGGGTGGGATGGGCAATATTTTTATAGCTGGTAGTCAAAACTCTTGGATTTTGGAGCAGTACCTATGTGTGAACTTGCAAGAGAAATGCCAAGTGATTCATTCGCATGCCTATGTTTAATTACAGGTAACATAAGAAAAAGAGGTTAAAAAAAATTAATACACTTTTTTTATTTTCACTCTCACCAAAGAACGAAACCTCTCATCAAAGAACAAAAAGGCAGGAATGTCAACTATCCACTGTAATTTAAAAAGAAGTCTGAGGAAAAGGAAAACTACAAATCAGAGTGACAAGATGATACTAGAAGAGTTCTGTTTGGACTTGCCCCCCTTGTAATAAAACAAATGAGTACATAACCAAATATGCAAACCGCAATAGTCATAGTGTCATGATTACTAATTTGGGAAGGAATCTGGATCAAGTAAAATCATTATACCTTGGACTAGGAAGTTATAGTGTGATGTTTTTACACATCACACACACAAAAGACTAAATTGCTAATTTTAAGTAAATTTATTAACAAATTTCCCAGAAAAGCAAGACCTCAGAAGGTTACAATGACTGAAGTATCCAGACATTTCTAAGCAGAAATGTCTCATGATAATAGCGGTGTAGCAAACTACTATGATACACTGACATCTGTATTATAGTCCTTTATATGCGAGGTTATATGGCACGCTACATGTAAGTGTTTCAGAAACTCTTCTGTTAAAAAATCCTTTGTTTCCTTTATTTAAAAACTAATTCTCTGATTTCACATCTGTTTACAGCTGCACATTAGCCTACATCTATACAACATAACAAGCAAATAGGTTGTGTGTGTGTATGTTTAGTCACAATAAATTGGGAATTTCTGAGGTGTACAAATCTGCAATACAACTAGATGAAATACTCCTCTCTGCTGAGAAGAAAAAATACCTTGCTTTTTTCCTACCACATTTAAATATATGTACTGTGTATTTACAGCCTTTTTCTGGTTGACTAAGACTTACACCAATAAGTGATTTAAGAGATAAGGACACAGATTAGACTTCACAAGTAAATTCATCTTTCTTCCATCTTTAAATACATTCATGCACTCTACAGGAGACATCAATTTCTTTTATTTTTCCAGCTTAGCTGGAACCTCAGAGAAGTTTTTTCACTCTGTCAGGAAGGTATATCAGCAAATCACTACAGTAGTGCAAATAAAAAAATAGTTATGTCTACACCTGTCTTTAGGTGCAAGGCACTGAAATATCAGTTGTAATGCTATAGCACTTGCTCTGAATGATAACTGTGTCAGATATAGCTTCCTCATGGGCAGTAAAAAGCACAAAAGAAATATTTCATCCATTATTGGTGTGCGTCCATTTTAGAAACAAAATGTAACTGCTATTATGATAATAATGACAACATCTCTGTGCGATATCCAGCTATTCACTGGGGAGTTGAAATGCAAAAACATGTTAGCAGAATACCACAGACAAATGTTGCTGAAGAACCACCTCCATTCAGGAAGTCAAAACGTGCTGCTCAAACAAGTGTCCATGGAATAGCCTCCTATGGCTTTTATGTCTTTACAGGGCATTAGCTCTTCTGAAATAAATGTCTGTGAAACAGCAGTTATATTCCATTCAGTGACCAGGGAGTGCTGCTGCCACCACTGAGGGCACATGCATAGCTTCCAATGACTAAGCTCAGCAGAAACAAATATCATGCCAGGTACAAAATTCACACCAGAAAAAAAGTACCCCATGGGATTTCACATCAGCGACATGATGGGGAAAATCTCCTCAGATGAAAAAAATGCACTGAAGGAGCAGTGGTGTTTTCAAGCACTCCTTACCTCCTGTGGATGGTGTTGCTTCAGCCACTCATAGCCATCACAGATAACAAAACAACCTGGAGGACAAGCTGACAAGGTACTTGGTTCTTCCCAATCCTATTAGTTTAACTTTAGTTGTACCAGGTTTCTTCCTCAAGCATTTTTGTTTCCATATGGTTACTAAACATTTGTAAGTTGTGTTTTCCAATTTTTGGAAACTGAATAGAAACAAGGTGTTAAAATCACCTGAGGAAAAAAATTTCTGTGAATCTCTCTCTACTGCTCCGCTATTGAAGTTAAGCCCTTCTAAACAAACTCTAAGAAAGAACAATACTGTTAGTCAAAGGGAAGAACAAAACCTCTGCATAAAGATAGATTCGTTTTTCAATTTTTCAATAAATATGCATTATGGACAGATTTCATTTTGAATTTCTCATATTCTGTTTCAGTATTCCTTTATTTACTGAAAGACAGCAAAGAAAAAAGAGATTTCAGGAATCATGTGTAAATTTTTAGTCAAAATTTTATTTCCTCTATCCTAAACTTCACCGAAATTATTATCAATGACACCTAAAATATTTATAACCCATTTGCAGAGCTGTCATATAAGTGCCACAGGTACATTCAATGGTTACCCTAACCTATAACCAATAACACATAACCCTAACAGCACTGTGTTTTGAATTCAGTATGAGACTGATGTTGATAATACACTGATGGCTCAGTCGTTGCACAGCAGTGCTTACCCTGAGCCAGAGGCTTCTCAGGTTCCCTTGCCTTGCCAGTGAGGAGCTGCACAAGGACCTGGGAGGGAGCATGGCCAGGACAGCCCATCCGAACTGGCCAAAGGGACATTCCATACCATAGGACATCATGTCCAGTATATAAAACAGGGAGAGTTGGCTTGGAGGGGTAATCGCTGCTGGGAGACAGGCTGGGCATCAGTCAGTAGGTGGTGAGCAGTGGTACTGTGCATCACTACTTTCTCTTCAGTTTTATTTCTCTTTCTCCTTTACATTACAGTTATAAATGGCAGTGGTGTTATTATTAGTAGTAGTATTAGTAGTGGTATCATATCGTACTTTATTTCAACTATTGAACTCTTATCTCAACCCATGCATTTAATCTTTTTTCTGATTCTCCACCCCAACCCAGAACTGAAGAGAAGGAGTGAGCTAGCAACTGCATGGTACTGTCTTAGGTTACAATGGTATGTATTCTATCACCATCTTCATGGGATGCTAGGGGCCGGGCGTGGCAGTGTTCCTGATGGCCGCAGAACGGTTTGCTAATGGGCCAGTCGTTGGGGCCGGATGGAGCACTTTACTCACCCCCAACATTGCAGATAGTGGCTCATCATCCAATTGTGAGATGCCCCGCCCAGGGGGAGGAACCAATGTATCCCAATCTGCATATAAACTGAGATTTGAAGCACCACAGGCAGCTTTTTCCACTGGATTCCCAGAGGAAGACCAGATCCTTCTACACCACCACTGAACCTTCAGAGGAGAACTACACCTTTCACAGCATCATTGCTTCAACAGAATCACATTTATCACTCCCAGAGAACTGCAACCACCTTCTAAGTGGACTACTACCAACACCCTGACCGACAGGGTGTCAGGTTGTATTCTGACTCTGTCAGTGTTTTTTTTGTATTATTACATTTTTCCTATTAAATTGTAGTTCTGACTTTGAGTCTCTCACTGATTTGCTTTGAAACTAGCACAGGTACTTAGTGACTGGCTGGGGTTAAAACACAACTAAGTCCTTTATCGATTCATTAAGTATCACTATATGTCTTGGCTGTTAACATTATTGGAGCTTTCACAAATTACTTCTTTTTTGCAGGCCGAGATGCCTATGATAGAGAGGAGAAGGTATCAATCTAATGAGGAAAAAAACAAACTATTGGAAATATGACAGGAGAATTTTTGTTTATAGTGTTTACAGCCCAATAGCTTGCAGAGGCTGGCTTGATTTGACTTAGGAACTTAGTAAGAAATATTTTCTGAATGAAGCTTGGAAAGCACAGATGCAGGGGACTCGATGAAGACCAGTAGCTTGAATGTGAGGGAACTTGGAGCTTGTAATATTAAATTGATCAAACAAGACAGGATGCTAAATATAAAGAAAACTAGTGATGATGTTACAAAGAAAGATACAGTATGAAGAAGAGCTTGACTTCCTATCCTATTTGAAAAATATTCTTAGAGGCAGATCTCACTGTGTTCTTCTAGGCTTGTAATAAAAAATCTTACTCTTTTCTCTTAGAATTTATGTGCTTTACAGATGGATAATTTGAGCTATTTTCATCCATTCCCAGTAGGGTAGCTAATTTGTTAACATGGCAGGAGGGATGGAGAAAAAAAACAAAACCAGAAAATCAGAAGCACTTTTTAAAATAAACAATATATATTTGTCCTGATAATGCCAGTGTAGTTGCAATAAAATGCATTATAAGAACTATAACAAACAGAAGAATAGATAACATGATATTCTTTTTCTCATTAAATCCTCAAGGTCACTGCGAATATCCTCAGCTAGATTCTGTTCCATGTTTTATCTGGTTGCCAGCTCTCTTCAAGTTAACAGCTGAGTGAGGAGCCACTGTTGAAGGTTGGATTTAGTTCTTTTCCTCAGGAATTTTTTCTCCCATGGGTTGCTAAGACACAAATGACTGGGTACTTAAGAGAAACAAAGCACAAGGCTAGAGCCTTTCTCTTTGGCAGGGTGGGGTAGAATTGCCCCTCATGGAAGCAGGGCTTGACAACGCGAGATTTGGAAGGACTGAAAAGCAAGGGCAGGGGGCAGGTCACGCCCTCTTGCTCGGGACCCTCGCAGCTGGACGGTCGGAGCTGCTGTCTGCTGAACCCACGGCCCCCTGAGAAGCCAGCACGGAGCTGCCGGTCTGTCTGCTGTGAGTCTTTTTCCTCCCTGCCCATCGGGAGCTGCCTGCCATCAGCCTGTCTCTCCCCCCCGCTCCTCCTCGCCCGCTCCGAGTTTCCTCGCTACATTGTGGCGGGGTTTCCCCCCTGCACGTAGAGACCTCTTGCCGTCCCAGCTCCCTGTGTCCGGGGATCCTGCTGTGGCACCGACACCAGCTGACCCCCGAGGGTCTGTGGAGCAAGGGCTCTGCTCCATCCCTCCGCGCCTCGGGCAGTCGCCATTTGCCGTGTGCTACCTGAGCTCACGCCGGAGCGCCCCCTGCAGCCACCGGGGAATCATCACACCCAGAGCGCCCCTGCAGGCTGTGACTGGAACTGCACCAAAAGGAAAAGGTGCCTGGAAACCGAGCAGGCTGCCACTGCGTTTCTGGTTCTGCTTGTTGGTTAATGTTATAGTCGTTGTTATTTGTCATCCTTGTTTTAGATATTAGTAAAGAACTGTTATTCCTATTTCCATATCTTTGCCTGAGAGCCTCTTGATTTCAAATTTATAATAGTTCGGAGGGAGAGGGGTTACAGTTTCCCATTCCAAGGGAGGCTCCTGCCTTCCTTAACAGACATCTGTCCTTCAAACCGGGACAGATTTTGGCGCCCAACGGTGGGGCACGAGGGCATCGAGGGGAAAAAGGATAACAGTTCTTGAGTAATGCAGTTTTTGTGTGCTGGATATAGGAACCTCATTAGGTTGCACCATGTGGTCTAGCTTATCCCGGTTCATATGGCAAGTGGTCACGGCTCTCTCTCTCTCCCATTTGCAGCCCCATATCTAAACATGGGCCCTATAACTAAGGCTACGGTGGCTGTTATACAGTTTGTGTCATGGGTCGATAAGGTGAGGAATTCATGGATTTTCAACTTCCTCTGGAAGGCAGGCATGTGGATTCAGAGCTACCACACATTAATGACATGTTTTCAGGGTTACTTTAATAATGGTACCTACTGCGAGGAAGTGACACCTAAAGAAATGTTCTCACAACCCTTCACCCAGCTCTTTGGGCCTATCCCGCCAATCTTTGAGGGGTTCAAATCTTCTCTAAATGCGAATGATACCATACAGTGGCTGGTGTTGCTGATAGGCCTGCTCTATTTAGCATTCAGGGATAAAGGAGGTCTGACTTGGATAACCACCCTGACACCTACCTCAGACAATAGAGATGAGGCCTCAGTACCTGACATGACCCCAGAGACTAGGGATGCTGCCACAGAACCTGACATGGCCCCAGAGACTAGGGACACCATCCCAGAACCTGACATTGCCCCAGACACTAGAGATGCTGCTACAGAGTCTAACCCAGCCCCACAACCCACCTCAGAAACAACCCACCCGGATTGGGTGGGAGTCCTGGTGAAGGAGATACGTGAGATGAGCCAAGTGCTGGAAGAATACACTTGCCCAGTTGGTGGGAAACCCTCCCCCTACACCAAAGAGGGAGAGTCTAATGAGGCAGCAGAGGAACCCAGGGACACTATCACCGCTCAGGCTTCAGTCAGATCAGAGGGGCAGCCACAGCCAGTAGCAGTTGCCCCTGTGGAAAAGAGGAAGACTAAGATCAAACCAGAGCAGCCAGTGAGTAATGATGGGGAAGCAGGGCCCTCTCAACCAGTAGGGAGGCCAAGGATTGAAATCACTACTGAGTCCCTGGGGTATGACAGTCTCCGTAATCTACGAAAAGACATTGTGCGACGGGGTCGTGAGCCTTTTACAACCTGGTTACTTCGGGTCTGGGACCTTATGGGTATGGGCGTGCAGCTGGATAGTATTGAGGCAAGGCAGCTGGGACCCTTGTCCCAGGACTCAGGGGTTGATCAGGTATTTGGAAGAGATGACGGGCCCCTGTCTCTCTGGGAACGGCTTTTAATAAGTGTAAGAGAGAGGTTTGTCAACAGGGAGAGAATGCAGGAGTATCATCATAGAAGACCATGGAAGACCCTTGAGGAGGGAATCCAACAGCTGAGGGAGGTGGCAATATTGGAGGTACTCTTTGGGAGGGATGGACAACATGATAACGACCCCGACAAGGTCAAGTGTACAGGGCAAATGTTGTGGAATCTGGCAAAGCTAGGGCCCTCCCAATACACCATCTTCATTGCAACAATTAATGCTGATGACAACCGAGAGACAGTGGGCTCCATAGCCACCAAACTCAGGAATTATGATAGTATGATCAGTGGCCCAATACAGGCTCAGGTCTCTGCTGTGGTCAAAGACCTCAGAGAGGAGATGATGAGAGAGGTGAGGGAGGAGATGAGGTTGATGAGTGCAGCACCAGTGCGAGTCACAAGCCCCAAAGTCAGAGCCCAGCGCCCCCCAGCCAGGGAGAGAGAGTACACCCCACGATCTGAGCTGTGGTTCTTCCTGTGTGATCACGGAGAAGACATGAGGAAGTGAGATAGGAAACCCACTGCTGCCCTGGCAGCACGGGTACAGCAACTCAAGGAGGGAAATACTAACCGAGGCGGGGGGTCTACTAAAGTGAAGGTAGCCTCAGCCTCCCGTGACCGAGATGCCAGATATTACAGAAGAGAGGACGATCTCTTAGATCCCCTCGAGGGGACCTCTACCATGTACGCCCAAGAAAGAAATGACAACCAGAGCTAGAGGGGCCCTGCCTCTAGCCAGGAAGAGGCACGGGAAAACCGGGTCTTTTGGACAGTGTGGATCCGATGGCCTGGCACATCAGAACCACAAAAATATGAAGCGTTAGTTGATACTGGTGCGCAGTGTACCTTAATTCCATCAAGACATGTGGGGACAGAACCTGTTTCTATTGCCGGGGTGACAGGGGGATCACAGCAATTAACTTTGTTGGAAGCCGAGGTGAGCCTGACCGGGAAGGAGTGGCAGAAACACCCCATTGTGACTGGTCCAGAGGCCCCATGTATTCTGGGCATAGACTTCCTCCGGAATGGCTATTACAAAGACCCAAAGGGACTCAGGTGGGCTTTCGGAATAGCGGCTGTGGAGGCAGAGGGCATCAGGCAACTGAACACCTTGCCTGGACTATCAGAAAATCCAAATGTGGTGGAACTCCTGAGAGTAAAAGAGCAACAAGTGCCAATTGCCACCTCGACAGTGCACCGCCGGCAGTACCAGACGAATCGAGACGCCGTGATCCCAATCCACAAGATGATCCGCGACCTGGAAAGCCAAGGAGTGGTCAGTAAAGCCCACTCACCCTTCAACAGCCCCATCTGGCCTGTGCACAAGTCTGACGGGGAATGGAGATTGACTGTAGACTATCGTGGCTTGAATGAAGTGACTCCACCATTGAGTGCTGCCGTGCCAGACATGTTGGAGCTCCAGTACGAGCTGGAGTCCAAGGCAGCAAAATGGTATGCCACCATTGACATTGCCAATGCATTCTTCTCCATCCCTCTGGCAGCAAAATGCAGGCCCCAGTTTGCCTTCACCTGGAGAGGTGTGCAATATACCTGGAATCGGCTGCCCCAGGGGTGGAGGCACAGCCCCACGATCTGCCATGGACTGATCCAGGCTGCACTGGAAAAGGGTGAGGCTCCAGAGCATCTCCAATACATCGATGACATCATTGTGTGGGGGAACACGGCAGCAGAGGTATTTGAGAAAGGAGAGAAGATCATCATGATCCTCCTGGAAGCCGGTTTTGCCATCAAGAAGAGCAAAGTCAAGGGACCGGCTCGAGAGATCCAGTTCTTGGGGGCAAAATGGCAAGATGGACGGCGCCAGATTCGCACGGAGGTCATCAATAAGATCACTGTGATGTCTTCGCTAACTAACAAAAAGGAAACTCAAGCTTTCCTAGGGGCCATAGGTTTTTGGAGGATGCACATTCCAGAGTACAGCCAGATTGTGAGCCCTCTCTACCTGGTCACCCGCAAGAAGAATGATTTTCACTGGGGCCCTGAACAGCAACAAGCATTTGCCCAGATCAAGCAGGAGATTGCTCACGCAGTAGCGCTTGGCCCAGTAAGGACGGAACCAGAGGTGAGGAATGTGCTTTACTCTGCAGCCGGGAACAATGGTTTGTCCTGGAGCCTTTGGCAGAAGGTGCCTGGAGAGACTCGAGGCCGACCGCTGGGATTCTGGAGCCGGAGTTACAGAGGGTCTGAAGCCAACTACACCCCCACAGAGAAGGAAATCTTGGCCGCCTATGAAGGAGTTCAAGCTGCCTTGGAGGTAATTGGCACTGAAGCACAACTCCTCCTGGCACCTCGACTACCAGTGCTGGGGTGGATGTTTAAAGGAAAGGCTCCCTCTACTCACCACACCACCGATGCCACATGGAGTAAGTGGATCGCACTTATCACACAGCGCGCCCGCACTGGAAATCCGAACCGCCCTGGGATCCTAGAAATAATTATGAACTGGCCAGAAGGTGAGAGTTTTGGTCTCACTGATGAAGAGGAGCAAGAACAAGTGACCCGGGCTGAGGAGGCTCCACCATACAATCAACTGCTAGATGAAGAAAAGTGCTACACCCTTTTCACTGATGGTTCCTGTCGCATCATAGGGATGAACCGGAAGTGGAAAGCAGCTGTGTGGAGCCCCACGCGACAGGTTGCAGAAGCCACTGAAGGAGAGGGTGGGTCGAGCCAATTTGCTGAACTCAAAGCCGTTCAGCTGGCACTGGACATTGCTGAGAGAGAAGTGGCCAAAGCTCTATCTCTACACCGATTTGTGGATGGTAGCCAATGCTCTATGGGGTTGGCTGAAAAGGTGGAAAAAGGCCAACTGGCAGCGTAGAGGAAAGCCAGTCTGGGCAGCTGATGAATGGAAAGACACTGCCACTTGGGTAGAGAAGCTACCCGTAAAGGTCCGCCATGTAGACGCCCATGTCCCTAAGAGCCGAGCTAACGAAGAACACCAGAACAACAAGCAGGTAGATCACACCGCAAAGATAGAGGTGGCACAGATAGATTTAGACTGGCAACACAAAGGGGAGCTGTTCCTAGCCCGATGGGCCCATGATGCCTCAGGCCACCAGGGCAGAGATGCCACCTATAAGTGGGCACGAGACCGAGGGGTGGACCTAACCATGGACAGTATCTCCCAGGTGATCCATGATTGTGAGACGTGTGCCGCGATCAAACGGGCCAAGCGGGTGAAGCCTCTATGGTACGGTGGACGGTGGTCCAAATATAAGTATGGAGAGGCTTGGCAGATTGATTACATCACACTGCCCCAGACCCGCCAAGGCAAGCGCTACGTTGTCACAATGGTAGAAGCCACCACAGGATGGCAGGAGACCTACCCTGTGCCTCATGCCACTGCCCGGAACACCATCCTGGGCCTCGAAAAACAGGTTCTTTGGAGACATGGTACCCCTGAGAGAATTGAATCCGACAATGGGACTCATTTCAAAAATAGCCTTATAAACACCTAGGCTAGGGAACATGGCATCGAGTGGGTGTACCATATCCCTTATCGTGCACTAGCAGCTGGGAAAGTTGAACGGTACAATGGCCTGCTCAAAACCACCTTGAAAGCACTGGGTGGGGGGACGTTCAAGAACTGGGAGACTAATTTGGCAAAGGCCACATGGTTAGTGAACACCCGAGGTTCCTCCAACCGGGCCAGGCCTGCCCACTCTGACCCCTTGCGAACAACAGATGGAGATAAAGTTCCAGTAGTACACATGAGAGGTATGCTGGGAAAGACTGTTTGGGTAAACTCTGCCTCAAGTAAAGACAATCCCATCCGGGGGGTTGTCTTTGCTCAGGGACCAGGCTGCACCTGGTGGGTGATGCAAAGAGATGGAGAGACCCGATGCATACCTCAAGGAGATCTTGTTTTAGGGTGAACTACTTATGACACTGTGCTTGTATCTGTATCTGCATGTATGTATATACCTCGAAGGTTTAAATTTGATGTAAGGTGTTTGCATGGGAAAAAAATTCGGGGTGGAGAATGCTGAAGGTTGGATTTAGTTCTTTTCCTCAGGAATTTTTCTCCCATGGGTTGCTAAGATACAAATGACTGGGTACTTAAGAGAAACAAAGCACAAGGCTAGAGCCTTTCTCTTTGGCAGGGTGGGGTAGAATTGCCCCTCATGGAAGCAGGGCTTGACAACGCAAGATTTGGAGAGACTGAAAAGCAAGGGCAGGGGGCAGGTCATGCCCTCTTGCTCGGGACCCTCGCAGCTGGACGGTTGGAGCTGCTGTCTGCTGAACCCACGGCCCCCTGAGAAGCCAGCACAGAGCTGCCAGTCTGTCTGCTGTAAGTCTCTGCCCTCTGCCCCATCGGGAGCCGACCTGCCTGCCACCAGCCCACTCCGAGTTTCTCCGCTACATTGTGGCAGGGTTTCCCCCTGCACAATGGGGGAAAGCTGTGCTCCAGCTTTCCGTCCCAGCTCCCTGTGTCCGGTGATCCTGCTGTGGCACCGACACCAGCTGCCCCTCCCGAGGGTCTGTGGAACAAAGGCTCTCCTCCATCCCTCCGTGCTTCGGGCAGCTGCCATTTGCCGTGTGCTACCTGAGCTCACGCTGGAGCACCCCCTGCAGCCACCGGGGAATCATCACACCCAGAGCGCCCCTGCAGGCTGTGACTGGAACTGCACCAAAAGGAAAACGTGCCTGGAAGCCGAGCAGGCTGCCACTGGGTTTCTGGTTCTGTTTGTTGGTTAACGTTATAGTCGTTGTTATTTGTCATCCTTGTTTTAGATATTAATAAAGAACTGTTATTCCTATTCCCATATCTCTGCCTGAGAGCCTCTTGATTTCAAATTTATAATAATTCGGAGGGAGAGGAGTTACAGTTTCCCATTCCAAGGGAGGCTCCTGCCTTCCTTAACAGACACCTGTCTTTCAAACCAGGACAAGGTTCAAAGTAAAAAATACAGAAGTGGGTTGCAATTTCAATTAATGCGGTATTTGCCATTACAAAAGATGAGTTTTGTATTTAAATGCATTAAATATACACAGTTATGTAAATGCGAGTTTTGGAGTTAAAAATGGAAGAGGTCAGAACCAAATTTGAATGAGATCATCTGCACAGGACACTGTTACTTTGGTAATTCATGGTCCCACTGTGATTAGCTGGTACTCTCATGAATGCAAAACTTGATGTCACCAGTGAAAGCAACACTGGCCTCATAATTTTTTATTTTATCATGATGTTGCTTAAAACTCTGTTCCCTGAACCTTATATCAGTGTGAATGAATGGATAATCCTAAATTTTCTTTGCACATAGTTTTCTAAAAGAGGATCTTAACTGAGTAGTGGTTTCAATAGATTGGGTATGATTTAAATATCTGTTTGTTTTAACCATGTATACAGTCAAGAAGTCTTTATAGAAACTGACTTGCCTAACACAGAAGAATCTTCCTCTGCATATAAATACAACACAAAGCCTAAGATGCTACATCAAAAATAGTAAGTGCTGAACCAGAAATACTTCAACAGCTCAGTGTTATGTTAACATCCATCTCACAAGTATCTCACTTTTCAGCACAACTTGCTATCTTCCAGAGCAAATATGCTGGCAACTCCTCATTGAAGAGGAATAAATCATTCCTCTCAATTTCTTTTGATCATTTCACTCAATTTGCTACCAAGTAGTACTGAGTCACTTTTAGCTCTGTAACTAACAGTGAACTTCATGCACTTTCTCTAGCTTCTGCAACCTCACAGCTCCAAGCACTTTCTCCCAGAAAAATCTGGGTTTCTTAGCCATTCTTCCTCTTATCTCCCTTGCTTGCCACTTATCCAAGTGCTTCCTTGTGGAAACTCTTTATCAGGCCCTTACAGGTATCTCAGAAGGAAGATTTTATAAATCCTTAGAAGCCTTCTCTGGAGCAGTCTCCCATCCCCACAGCCGCTGGCTAGGGAGATAGGCCTGTCCAGGTCGTCATGAATCTGCATCCTTCAAGGCACAAAAGCCAATGCTTTAAGCTCTGACAGCAGACTGCATCTGACCATCAACTAGCACACACTCTTTGTTTCCAAAAATAAAGCAAATAAAATAGAAGAGGCAGACCAAGTTCACTCCTCTAAGCTCCTCTCATTTTAACACCAGAGACATTAAGGTTTCCACCACACACTTCACTGTCTCCTATGCATCCCTAGAAAATGTATTTCCATATTTTTCAATTATCTATACACTGTTCTACTCTTCTCAATGTGACAGACTCACCAAGGACCTCTTCTCATCAGGCACACTGAGGTGCCAATATCAGAGAAGGAATCCCTCACTCCAAAAGTATTGCCTGGTGCCACCAAAGATAGACAATTAAGCAACTATCTCACTAGTACAGAGATTATATTAAAAAAATGCAAGGAGATTTTAAAAATGGCACAACAAATCCCTAATCAACCAAATAAACCCACAAAAACCCAAAAAACAAAATAAACAAAAGCCAACCAAACAAAATAAGCCAAACATAAAACCCCAAACACACATGCCAAAAACCCAAACAAAACTAAACAAACTAAAACAAACAAACAAACAAACAAAAACCCAACCAGATGCTGTCATATGAGAGTTGCACATTTTTTATTTAAATTCAGCTCAGTACCACCACGCTTTTCTGATGTTCTGGTGCCTTTCAGCATCCAAACAAACAGTTGAGGATTTCCACCAGGAGAAGCTGTTCTCAGCTGACATGAAAGCAGCATCTGTGACCCTAATGTATGAGGGAGCATTGCCAACTGACAAATTTGAGAATTATAGGCAGCTGCTTCCATGGACTTTATGGCTTTCTGCACTTGAACACATCCAAATTCTAAGCCTGGCATTCATGATAATCTCTCCTGGGGCCCTTTCCAGTTCTTCTGCCCATAGTCAACCTGCTAGCAATTATCCAGTCTGACTGAAATTAAACAAAAGGGATGCAGAAGGCATGCTGAACTACAAAGAATAACAGTGCTGAGGAAATATGCTTCCACTGAGGTATTATTTACTCAGATAGAATCCAGAATCCCAACTCAAACTTTTTAAATCTCACCAATTACCCTGCAACTAAATCCTTAAATATTTGCATTTAAAATCTATATTTATATTAATTACCTGATTTGGATCAAGATGGTATATGAATACTTGCCACTTCATTTTTTTATCAGAGGATCTTTTATTTCAAACAAAAAGTTGGCTCCTTTTCCACTGTGGTGGCTTTACAGTCTTTCCACTAAAGTCTCCATATAGCAGACAATTATCACTAATGGAACTAATGCAGAAACTAAAATGAGTACCTCATTATTGAGAAAGCTTTTAATATTCTTACCTGTGCTGCAGTAAATTGAACTGTGAAATGATTAGATTATTTTGTGGAATATCTCAGCTAATTATTGCTTTACAGTACAAGAGGTATTAAATTATACATGGATTTTAGCCTTTAGAAATACTTCAGTTTGTGACTTCCTTCCCACTCCACTAACTTGCACTAGGCTACACTGCTTTCAGGCATAGACTTCCTGAAAAATGGTGTGTTTTTCCAGACACAAATATTGTAATATTGGTAAATGTATATGTTGGTTTAGGCTTGGGTTTTTTAAATACTGTGGAATTGCTTCTGAAAGGAGTGTACAAAATATGAGCCGTCTAGACTTAATGCGTCATTCTTAAAGCTCAAAATTATTGTTTATTAGTACTCTTCAGCCAAATTGTTTCATCATCCTAAACTCTCTACTTACCTTCATATTTTTCTTGTTCATAGCCTCAGGATTTAAATATTGCAAGCTATACAGTAAAATACTGTAAGATCCAAAAATGAAAATTTTTGTACATTGGAAAGAAGAAATCAAAGACAACATACAAATCTTTATACTGCTGTCATCTACAAGAAGTCATATGAGATGTTAGGAAGACTCCTAGCAACGTTTTGTACTTGCAATGTTTTATAACTCAGGCACCATCACTGGGGAAGAGGACATGACCTCAGGTTGGTAATAAAGAGTTTAAAACCAATCAAAGACGAGCACATCCTCTTTACACACGTTTCAGAGCAAAAAGGTACACTGGGATGATACTTCATTTTCTCTTCAGCATCAATGGCACAACAATTATTCTAGCAGCTGTAAACTCTTGGATGCTGCAATAACACAAAGAAATGGCCCTACCTTCACAGAGCAAAAACCTATAGAGAAATTAAGTTCTAGCTCTAGAGACGGGAGGATAAATTATCCTAGCCCTCATGCCAATGGTTCCAGGGCTTCCCATGGGAGGGAAGGGGAGAATTCTTTCACTTCATTATAAGATATTTTAAGAAAAAAATTGTTATGCAAAGGACAAGGCAAATAAAGCCCAGGGACAAGAAATGAGTTTTTCTTTGACCTTTGTCACAAAGTCCCAGAGACAAGTCCTCATAATGACCTCATAATAACTGGGGAGTGAGTGGGACAGAATACAACCTTTCTCTTGACATCTTCCAGAAAATTGATCAGAGATTCTTGTGAATTACTATGTTTTAACACCCCAGCTGCACACAGATAATGTATGTTCTGTTGCAAACAATCTATTACAGATATTTTGAAGATATGAGATGAAAATATTTAGACCACAGTACCTCTAATTCACAGTCAAAATTTTAGAAAATAACAAAACTTCACCTGACCTCTGGAACAAAGCAATAGACCAGAATTAATTTGCTATTCATAAATGCAGAATGGTACAATGTGGGGTTACAAGGAGGGAGGATTAAGTCTTTACTTTCACCTTTCAAATTCTGAGAACCCAATAAAGAAACCTTACTGAAGTGGCACTGTTTTGTAAACTAGCCTCCTGCAACAAGCTGCTGCAAGTCTGTTTTGGGGTTTGTTTTCCCATACCTATTTATACCAAAGCTAAAACAGTAAATAAAATCAAGCATTATACTGTTTTAAGGAACATATACATTCTTGCCAGAAACTGGACTAAGAAAATTCACTGGTTTATCATAAACTACCAGAAGTTTTGAAAAGTTAAAGGTTTCAGGATAATTAGAGATCTATATCTGATTGTTCCCAGTAACCCAAAAATGTCAGTCAAACATAATTCCCTTGGCTGCATGAACTCCCTGCTGTTCCTAAGAAAATACTTAATGTAACTGAAAGCACACAGTGCCAGATTAGACTGAAGAGCCCAGAACTGACCCTGGGCTGAGTAAATAAGGTACTAGAATAAAGAGCCTATTTACACTGTCTACCTGTATTTGGTGGCTTGAATATTACAGTTTTGCTGAATAAAAATAGCTGGACATTTTAGGCTTAGCCTAAACCAGAGCTGAAGTAAATAATAGTGTTTTCAAATACTGAAAGAAACATGTTGACACATTAGTTTCTGTCCTTATGTCCAGTCAGGTCTGGAAACAGTAATTTAAATCACACTATCTGTTTTTCCAAAATGACAAATAACCACTTGATATTATATTGTGTGCTCTTATCAAACTATGTTTTAAAAAGTCACACTACTGCAATTCTCTAGCTGGAAACTAGAAACACTTTTAGCTCTCCTTCACCTTTTTTACTTCCCTAGACTAAACCAGTTGTACTATTTCCATCTCTTCTTATCACTCAGAGTCTTGGTGATTGTCACAGCTGCAGTTCCAGGCTGAACAAGACCTAGGTTGTGGCAGATTCTCAGTATTCCAGGTAGGGTGCCACAATACTCTGTATACACACTTTCATGTCTCTTTTAAACCTGGGTCTCTCATTCCTTGAACAGTGCCAGCAAAGGTGACAGCACACATTTTTGTAACAGCCTGCTGCATCCCTCTCCAGACAGGTATGCAGAATATGACACGAAGTAGCATGCTTCACCAAAGACATAACAAGCTGATTGTCTCATGGATCATGTTGTTCTCATCTACAGCCTCTATTACAAGTATGAAGTTGCTTTTTTTAAAATTCTTTTTCTTCAAAAGGAGATGCTTCAGCCCCTGCATCATCTTTGCAGCCCTTCACTGGACTCTCTCTAGTAAGTCCATGTTTCCCTTTTACTGGGGAGCCCAGAACTGGACACAGCACTCAACATGTGGCCTCACCAGTGCAGAGCAGAGGAAGAAGACGACATCCTTTGTCCTGCAGGCAGCACCCATCTTAGTTCAGGCCAGGACACTGTTGGTCTCTGTTGCTGTAAGAGTGCATTTCTGCATGGTGGGCTCACTAAATTACATTCCATTATTGTAATTCCTCAATATATTTACATGGAAAATTTTACATATATTTACATTTGTAGTGGTTTTCAGTTTGTCTATTTGAGTTTCTGGCCAAATGCCAGCACACTTACTAAAATTTACCTGATGTTTGCTGTGAGATGAAGATTAGGAGTAGGCAAAGCAGGCTCAAACTTTATAGAATATAAAGGAAGTTTATTAATACACCTAAGACACAGACGAAAAGGTAACAAAACAAGAAGAACCAGAAAAAACTCCTCAGACCACCCCTCCTCCCCCCACCTCTCCATTTCTTTCTCCCTGACAACACACAAAAAGACAACACTTCGATCCTCAGTCAGTTTACCACCTCTGAAATAGCCTTTGTCTCAGTTCATTTAGGGAGAGAAATCTCTTTTGCTTATACCATGGATTCTCTGTAAGAGAATGCAGTTTTTTATGGGTCTTCAGCCTTACCACCAGCCGCCGCCCAGGAGGAAAGATCTGCTTGCGGTGGAACCCTCTCCCCACACCAGTAGCCTTCCCACAGCTACTACAGGGGAGGTCATGACAGTCTATGGGGTACCCTTTTAAGGATGAGCAATTCTATTGCAGCAGCAAAGAAAATCCCCTTCTGTGTCTAGTAACACAGGTTCACTTGGCAACACAAGTTCACCAGTATTTTCTGGGGCCAGGGACAGCTCACAGCATCTTTTGTGTCTCGGCTCAAGCTTCTCATCAGACTGTACCTATTTCAGCACCCACTCATCTCCACCCAGATGTCTTGGCTCCCTGGTTGCCATTAGAATATCACATCCCCCCTTTGGACTATTTCTTCATATATTACAGGGAATTTATTAGCTCAGTCCCAACTATAGTTCTACAAAAGAATTTTCAGCTTCACTCTCGAAGCGCTTCTCATGCTCCTCCCTCTAGGCATTGGTTCTGCTTTCGTCACTGACTTTAAAGTTTCTATGCTTCCTTTATGTAGATGTCCTCACTCATTCCTCTCTCTGTGCAAGGAAGGATGGGTGTCTGCAAGTTTAGTCCAGGCATGGAAAGAGTTAATCTCTCTCTTTCTCTCTCTCTCTCTCTCTCTCTCTCTCTCCCCCCCCGGCATGGTGATGATCACGTGGTCTCTGCTGGGCTGTTTGAAAAGTCTGACCTGGGTGGCAGAAGCACTCAGAGTCTCTGTGGCCTGGCTCTGCAAAGTTGGCTCGGTGTCGTGGAGTAATTACAGTTAAAAATTCCTGGTGTAGAAAGAGGAGGTGGAGTCAGAAATTATGTACTCAGTATGACAAATCCAACTTACAAAAAAACTCATAAAACCAGGAGAACACCTGAAGAAGCCCTCTTTGAGGCTTCTAGTTTGCTGAGGAAAGACATCGCTCTCTTTCCCTCCGCGCCAGCTGGGTAAGGTCTCCTCAGACCACATGGCCTGGGGCTGCCAACCAGCATGGCGCAGAGTCGGGGGGGAAAGGGAACCCAAGCCAGTCTTGTTTCTCATGGTGGCTCCATGCGAAAGGGAGTCAGATCGACTCTGCTCGGCTCCATCTAAGCCAAGAGAGACTTCATTCTGCTGCTCTTGGCCAAGGAACTTCACTGACTCCATTCACCTAGCCTGGGCCAGGCCAGTCACCCTCCCACTCTTCGCAGCGTGGACCGGCTGGAAGAGGGTTTGGGGTGGGGCCCCGTGGGCTCCGGGAGTGCCCCGCCCAGTTAGCTCCGCAGCGAACTCGGCACGAGAGAGAGAGCTTGGATCGGGCTCCTCCCGCAGCTCAGATGTGAATCCCGCCAGGCGGCCCTGTGTGGTCCGGCGCAGAAAGGAGGCTTGAACTAACTCCCCACAGCACAGACGCAGTCCTGCCAGGCCCCTACGACTAAAATGCAGCTTGGATGGGGGGGCAGCACAAACAGGCTCCTTTCCCTCAGTTCAGGCACGAACTTACAACACTCAAACCATGCAGGCGAAAGTCACGTGACCATCGCCCAGCTGAGAAGACAAATTAACTGTTCCTTTCTAATATCAGAATGGGACTTTGAGGGCATTCATTTTTCATCCCACACAGAAAGAGCACAGGAATGAAGGCACCTACAAAATTACAACATAGAGACTTTAAGTTAATGAATGTAACCAAGCTTACTTTCAAAGAAGGAAGAGATGAGGAGTGCTTTAATGCTGAAAATTCTTTTGTAAAAAACATGTTGATAAAGTTGGCTGTAATATACCCTGTAATATATGAACAATGGTCTAAAAGAGGTGAGAAAAGGGGGATGTAATGTTCCAGGTTGTAAGCAGTGGACTGAGACTTTTGTGTATAAGATTTTTCCTTGCCTTGGGAAACAGTAGAAGAAGACTTGTGTTGCTGATGATGAAGAAAGGGGATGTCACTGCCACTGTAATAGAAATGTTCACTCTCAAAAGAACACCTCAATGACCATCATATGTCCATTGGTAGTAGCCCTGCGAAAGCTACTGAAGTGGGAAGGGGTCTGGAGAAGCAAATCTTTCCCTTCAAGGGGGGGGGTTGCTTGCTGGAAAGCTAATAACCATGGAAACTATATTTCCTATGAGGAGTTAACATGATAAAACAAAAGAAAGCTTCTCTCTCTGCATAAATTAAGAAAACTGTTTTGTTCCAGAGGTGGTGGCTTAACTACAGGTTGAAGTGTTACCTTTTGTATGGTCAGTAGGAAAGAAATGGAAAAGGTGGGGAGGGAAAAAGAGTGTTCTAAAGGGTTTGGTGTTGATGCCTGATTATTATTCCTGTTTTAAGTCTGTTAATAAAATTCCTTTTTGTATCCCTTAAAGTATAAGCCTGCATTGCCTACTATTAATCTTTATCTCACAACAAAATCAAATAATTTTGATAACAAACCGCAACACTCAGTCTGGCAGGGCCGACCGGGCCCAGGGTGACAGGGCAGGGCCTGGCCTGAAGTGGACGGAGTCCCGCCTGGTCCTTGCCTGGCCCAGAGCAGGGGCCCGGCCCTGTCTATTGTAGTTGGCATGTCGGCCGAACTGCATCTGCTGAGAACTTCAGCCAGTTCCTCCCCCATGCCCAGCTGCAGCTACACGGCCATTCGAAATCTTCCTTCCCCCCCCGCCCCCCTCGCCCCCGCCGGGGAACGGCGGGCGGGGGGGCGGGAGGGTGTGGGTAAAGGGTCCAGCCTTACCGGAGAGAGAAGCAGCGAGACGCTTGTCTCTGAGCAGCAAGAGGCAAAAGAGGAAGAGGCTCAGCAGTCCTCTGTTTATATTTTATTTTTTTCCTCGAAGATGGATCAACTTGTAATTGGTTTACCTATATATAGATACTTAAAACTACCTAGTTATTGGCTCTCTCTCTCTCAGGAAGGAAGTTGTATCACTTCCTGCAGTATAGGTCAGTTCCTAGATTTTGACCCCTCCTGACTAACCCAGGACAACATTTACATATTTTTTCATTGAAAAGTTGCAGGCTAGTGCTCTAGAACTTATCAGAAAAAGCCTTTCTTTGAGTCGGCAAAGAACCTGAAGTGTCATGGGGACTGTCTGTGAGGTGGGGCTTCTGCACAAGCTACATGTACCACAAGGATATTCTGATGCATGGTAATCTGAATGTCACAAATACCTTGGACCAACATCCTGCTTAGCAATATTTTGTGGTGGTGCTTGAGGCCCCGAAGGGCTCGGTTCCCCTTGAGAAGCTGTGGAATAAAGGTGCCCAAGTTTAAAGTCTCCCCTGGGGAGGAGACACAGGTGGTTTGCCCCTCAAGAGGGCTGAGTTTCTCAGAGGTGGTTCCCTTTTCCGCCATTAATTTAAGCACCTGCCACTCTCCCGCCAATCATTCTCGTGTTCTAGAAAGTTCTGTTTCATTCAGTAGTTGATTGAATCCCCCAGTTGTCTGTTACCCCCTCTCCTCCCCTCTCTATCCCCCGTTGGTCCTGGTCCCCTGGTCCCTCCCTGGTTCCTCCCTCCTGGTGTTTGATGGTTGGATGGTGCCCTCACAATAAAAGTCTGTGCTCTGAGCTGTTCGGGGTCTTCTGATCCTAGACACCCAGAGCGCAGTTGGACCCCACGCCTCTCTGTCTCTATTACTCTAGCCAGAAGACCCCTCCCTATCCCTCCGGCCTCTACAGAGATAGCTTGCTCTCCAAGAGCACAGATTCCCGCGGCAGCGAACTGGCGGTCAGGGACGCTGGCTGCAGCCACCGACAGGTCGCTAGCCAAAGACCCTGGGGCTAGCTGTCCGGCCCAAACACCGGCGACTGCGGCAATATTTGAGCTTGGATTAAAAACATAATGAGTTGGTGACTAATTTGTCCTTTACGTCATTTGTAAATGTTAGACTTTTATAGATACATTCAAGTGTCAAATCCCATTCCAAAATAATTAGTTCTGCTAAATTTTAGTTTGCTCATTAATCTTATCTGAAGAATTTCTGCCATGTAAATAAAGAGGCTTATTGTTTTAGAATTTTTGGTGTTGTATTACAGATAACATTTATAAAATCATTGTGGCCATTTAGGAATACTGAGGACATTATTCATTCCCTAATATAGTTTAATAAGAAATTGCTACTTAATGAAAGCTTAAATGCTCTTTGATAACCTGTTTTGATGACTCAGAAATAAATGACCTTTCATGAAACATCTCTGATGTAGTCTTCCATGGTCTGTTGTTATATCTAATGGTTTAGAGTCTAATGGAATGTAGTTCCAAACATTTTCAGGTTGAAAATCTCAGACAATCCCTACAAAGGGGTTGATACAGAGGTTTTAAGTGCCCAGATCTATAATCTTCCTGTGAGTGGAACATATTTCTAGCTGGAATTTCCACTAGCCTTATTAGGAAAAAATTATGTAGGCAAAATTTTAGTATTGTATAAATGTTTGTTAAGACATCTACCCACCACAGTTTGGAATTTCTAAAAAAACAAAAAATTTCATTTTCTAAAGTGCATGAATAAAGCAATACAAAAATCTACATTCAGTTATTAGCTGGAAGAAATAACTATCGTTATATTCAGTGGTATTTCATTGATTCAGACCTTCTGGCCACCACTTTCAGTAGCAAACAGAAAACTTGCAACAGGAATAACCAGAGACTTGAGACCTTCTGGAGACCTTTGCACACAAGGCATGCCCTTTGGTACAATGGTGGAGGTACTTGTTTAATATTTATTTAATCTTTATCATACTGGATTGAATAAGTGAAGACACTACTGCAGCATTCTACAGCTACAGGAAAAAATGAATAGCCATTGAATATATTATTTGGATTGCTTTATTTTAAGTTCTGAGTGTCTGCATAGTTTGCTTGACTACAAAATTAGTAATTAAATTAAATAAAATTAAACTACCAAAGTAATTAAAATTACCAAGTAAGTTTGCCAATGACACTAGATTGGGAGGAGTTGTCAGCTCCCTCAAGGGCAAGGAGGCCCTGCAGAGACCTCAACAAATTAGAGGACCGGGCAATCGCCAGCTCTAGGAAGTTCAAGAAGGGAAAGTGCTGGATTCTGCACCTGGGATGGGGCAATCCTGGTTGTGTTTATAGACTGGGGAACAAGAGGCTGGAGAGCAGCCCTGCATGAAGGGACCTGGGGATCCTGGTTGACAGAAAGTTGAACATGAGTCAGCAGTGCCCTGGCAGCCAGGAGAGCCAACCATGTCCTGGGGGGCATCAGGCACAGCATCGCCAGCTGGGCAAGGGAGGGGATTGTCCTCCTCTGTTCTGCACTGGAGCAGCCTCACCTCAAATGCTGGGGACAGTTTCAGGCACCACAATTTAAGAAAGATATAAAGCTATTAGACAGTGTCCAGAAGAGAACTGTGAAGATGGTGAAGGACATTGAAGGGAAGCCGTGTGAAGAGCAGCTGAGGTCACCTGGTGTGTTCAGCCTGGAGAACAGGGGACTGAGGGGAGACCCAAACAGACTCAACAACTTCCTTGTGAGGGTTTAGAGGTTTGGGGGATCGAAACTAGGTAGAAACATTAATTTTGCAGCCAAAATTATTCGATTTTTGTTGTGAGATAAGGATTAATAGTAGGCAATTCAGGTTTATACTTTAAGAAATATAAAAAGTATTTTATTAACAGACTTAAAACAGGAATAATAATAATTAGGAATCAGCACAAACCCTTTAGAACACCTTTTTCCCCTCCCCACCTCTTTCACTTCTTTCCTACTGACCATACAAAGGGTAACACTTCAACCCGTAGTTAAATTACCGCCTCTGGAAAAAAACCCAGTTCTCAGTCTGTGTAGGGAGAGACGCTTTCTTTTGTTCTATTATGTTGATTCTCCATAGGAAACATATTTCCTCCCAGTAAGCAATCCCCCGAAGGAAAAAAAGATTTGCTTTTCTGGAACCCTTCCCACTTCAGTAGCTTTCCCAAGGCTACTACCAATGGACATGTGATGGTCATTGAGGTGCTTTTTTGAGGATGAACATTTCTATTACAGTGGCAACGAAATCCCCTCTTCTCTGTATTGGCAACACAAGTCTTCTATTATTCCCGGGACAAGGAAATCTTATATACAAGAGTCTTAGCCCACTGCTTACAACCTGGAAGATTACATCCCCCTTTTTTTCACCTTTTTTACACCGTTGTTCATATATTACAGGGTATATTATAGCCAAGTTTATCAACATGTTTTTACAAAAGAGTTTTGAGCCTTAAAGCACTCCTCATCTCTTTCTTCTTTGAATGTAGGCTTGGTTACATTCATTAACCTAAAGTGTCTATGTTGTACCTTTTGTAGGCACCTTCATTGCTGTGCTCTTTCTGGGGGGGGGGGGGAGGGGGGGAAATGAATGTCCCCAAGTCCCATCCTGATATTGAAAAGAAAGCAGTTAATTTGTCTTCTCAGCTGGGCGATGGTCACATGACTTTCGCCCACGTGGTTTAAGTGTAGTATGTCCACACTTGAACTGAGGGAGAGGAGGTCATTTTATGCCGCTCTTTATCCGAGCCGCGTCTGAGTCATGGGAGCCTGGCAGGGCCACGCCCAGGCTGCAGGAGGGAGAGAAAGGGGCCTAAGCCCTCTCTTGCGCTGGACCATGTGTGGGGCTGGCCGGCTGGACCGCATCCGAGTTGTAGGAGGACCGGCCCCGGGCTCGCTCTCCTGTGCTGAGTTACAGGGAGCTGGTGGAGCCGCGTCCAGGCTATAGGAGGGGCCCAGTCCGAGCCTTTTCTCTCTCCCGTGCTGAGCCACACCACGGAGCTGACCAACAGGGCACTCCCGAGCTCTACAGGGCCGGCCCCAAGCCCTCTCCCCACCGTGCCACGCCGAAACTGGCGGAGCTGAGTCACTTCAGCGTGGGGTAACAGAGCGGGGCTTGGAGCCACAGGGCTTGGTACTGCCTACCATAGTTGGCCTGTCAGCTTGACTGAACTGTTTCTGCCAAGAGTCTGAACCGGGTTTACCCATTCCCCCTCCCCTCCGCGCAATCTCGGCCGACAGCCATGCTGAGTGGCTTAGCCAGACCTCACCAGATGGCACGGGGGGAAGAAAATGTCTACTCTCAGTCAACCGGAAGTCTAAAAGAGAGTCTCTCCAGGTGTGGTCCTGGTTTTATGAGTTTCTGTAGGTGGAAATTGTAATTCCGGATATCTCATTTCCAACTCCACCTCCTCCTTTCTGTACTGTGAGTTTTTTTCAACTAGGTTACTCCACCACAGGGGAAGAGGAGAGGCAGGCACTGATCTCTTCTCTCTGGTGACCAGTGACAGGACCCAAGGGAATGGTGTGAAGATGTGCCAGAGGAGACTCAGGTGGGCTATCAGGAGAACATTTTCACCCAGACAGTGGCTGGGCACTGGAACAGGCTCTCCAGAGAAGTGGTCACACCACAAAGCCTGGCAGAGTTCAAGAAGTGTTTGGACAACACTCTCAGATACATGATGTGATTCTTGGGGTGTCCTGTACAGGATCAGGAGTTGGACTCAATGATCCCCATGGGTCCCTTCCAACTCAGAATATTCTCTGATTCTATGAAAATGAAAAATAATTAGATTTATCCTTGCTGGATTTGAATCATGTCTTTATGTACTAAAGCTAAAAAAATAGCACAGTGTTTAAGCTAAAGACTGGTTCCAATGATAAAGTTCAAATGGTACCTCAGACTTCTTGAAAGTCTGTGGATTTAAGTATTTTTGGTCAGATAGCAACTCTGTGAACCATTTTGTGCAACATTTCCCTTTAATCAAGCGAGGGGGGGTTTGTTACTAAGAATCTCTACTGTTCTGCAAAAAGATACATGACAAGAGCTAATTTATTAAATAGTTTGATTGTGTAATGTAGTCTCATGGTTAACATCCAGTAACACTCGCAGGACAACAGAATTTTTCGGCATAAAAGCTTTATTCTTATTTATTACCACTAGCAGTGAAGTCAACAATAATGGAAAAGAAAATGTGTAGGACCTTAGTCCCTACATGAAGTCATGCTGTGTGACACAGTATAGCTGTGTCTCAGAGTGAACCATGCTTTGAAAGAGTGAGCTCGTTTTGCAGATGCCCTGGAGGGCATATTATGCATAATGTTATTTTTCTTTATTTACCAATAAAACATCACAAACACTTTGTATAACAGTTTACCTTAGCCCTGACAAGGCTAAAGATATTTTTGCAATTTGACATTTATTTACCACAACATTTTCCCTTTTATTTAGGCTAAGAATCATCTGACTCAATAGTTCTTTACAGATTAGGATCTCATTCTGGAAATTTATAGATAACTCAACAAAACAAGCTGTGATCCTTGTTGAGAGTTTAGTTTATCCTATGTGGCAGCTGGCACATGGCTTCATTGGATAAGAAAGATCTCTGTGTTTTGAAACTACTTCATCCATGAGTTAGAAAGTTACTTAACCTGCTTTTCTTCAGCAGCTCCTTATTTGCCCAGGCAACAGGACAGAGAAGATGAATCACATTCCCTACAGGCTTGCCAACATGACCAGAAAACATCCTTTCCAGACAGAATATCTTGGACAAAGTAGACCTCTCTTTGCCACAAGAAATCCATCCTGAACAAATGCTTGCGTATTGAGCTTTTAAAGCACTGTAAACAAATGGGCTAGTTGTGACTTAAGGGCTTTATCTCCAGCAGAGAATGGCATCAGTTAAAGCAATGTTACTGCAGAGGCAGCTTCAAGTTTCACTTCTGCCCCAAAAGGTTAACAACTTGAATTTTTTTGCTACAGTACAATAACTGAAGAGAATAATCCATAAATAAATTGAAAATTAATTGCTACCAGTGCACGGTTTATACACCTTCTGTGTTTAGAATGGTTTAATTTTATGACAGTTACATCCTGCACATGACCTAGGAGGATATCTGCAGAGGTCAGTCACAGTAGATGTTAGAGATAAAAATGGATCAGTATGCACAGTTCTGACATGGGAACAAAAGGGAAAAAATCTGAGAACTTAGGGAGCCCTGAAGCTCAGACTGAAGTAGACTGAGAGATGGCTTTGTTTAGAATCACAGATATGGAATATCCTGAAACTGTAACAATTCAATTTATAACACTTTCCTCCATGTTATAGAGAATGAGGATCACTAGATCCATGTGATTGCAACAATGAGATACCTGGCCTCTGTCTTATGGATATCAACTATCTGAACAACAAAATGAGGGTGGACATTAGACATCCTGTGGCACAAATGACTCCTGCTTTTACCTGGCAGAAGATGCAAACAGCACAGAACTCGCAGAAGGCAAGGCTGGGATATATTAAGCACTAAATTGTTTTGGCAATGAAAGATTGCCAGAGATCATAGTTTTTTACTATCACAGGTAAAAACACCAAATCTATCTTGTAGCTGTGGCCATGCATTCTCAAGCACACAGTCTAGCATGAGATGGGAGATACAAACTTTTATACTCTTATGGTAATTTCAGTTGCAAAGCATCCTTGAGAACTATTATTTTATTTTCTTCCCTGCACATAGACAACACAGCATGATCCTAGATACATGCCACTTTTTCTGGGGTCAAACTCCTGTGCTTTCTCCTGTTTTCAGTAACTACTGAAATTTGTCCATCCTTGACTGTATTGTTGTGGACACTGTTTGGGGATGGGGAGACAAAATTGAACTTTATAAGCTTTCTGTATTTAGAATGGTTTATTTTTAATGACACCTACATCCTGCATATAAGAGGATAGATCAGAGATAAAAATGGATCATTATTTTCCACACAGATACTGGAAGTTAAACTGCCTCTTTCCTACTTTTGTCATAACCTGGTTTACAGCTGGAGAATATTACATCTGTTTCTGTAAGGACACCATGTGGATTTCTAGTAATCATTACTTTCCTGAATTTTATATAGAGATTAAAAGCTTGTTGACTAGCTTTCAAACAATAAACTAAAATTCCTCCTTTCCTTTTTACTTTCTGAAATAGCCCTCCTTTCTAATTCTTGAAATATTCCTACACATTAGAAATGGAAAGATGTTACAAAATGTACATTGAAATCATTAGAAATTTTAATAAATTTATCAAAGCATAATTATGACTGAAAAATTCTGTAATGTTTTCATATACTGTATCTTGTACTAAAACAGTGTTCTAGGGAATGTACCCATGAACATGAATCATGGTGATTTGACTTAGAAAAAGTCTTTTTTGGTCACAAAATATCTAGCTTTCAACTAATGCATATAAAATTTTCTTTTTCAAATTAGAATGCTCTGAGGAAAAAAAAACAACCAACCAAACAACAACAACCAAAAAAAAACCCCACCAAACAAAAAATCCCAACCAAAATAAGGTTTATTTTCCCCTTTTATTTTGTGAGCAAATAGATACATGCTTTTTAAATCCTTACGTCTTCTGTACGCTGAATGCACATAGACATCCTTGGTTCATTTCATGTGCCTTGTACAAGCTAGGCAGCCAGAACCATATCTTTGAATACAGAGATACAAGCAACAGGGCAGCACGTATATGTCTTCAAAGACTCTGCTCCTGAGTCAACCAGTGCCCCAGACGTGGCAATAGTGTCATCTAAAATACCTATAGCACAAGCTTACATCCTATTCCCACTCAAAACAGTGCTCTGTGCCCTCCTAACACAATTATGCTTAAACATCACCTTATATACTCTGCCAGACGCAAGACTGAAGCCGAGAGCAGGTGTTAAATGGCTGATTTAGCTAAATTCTCCAGCTCAGAGTATCTGTGCTAAAACTACTAAATGGCTTTGATCATCTTTTCTACACCATGTCAAATTTAAGAGATGTGAGAATATACTGCAAATTAAACTCGGGGAAGGTCCTGAATCTAAGCACTTCTTCTCTTTCAGCTGTCAAGTACTTAGACCTAATAGTTCCTTACTCAGGAACTCAGACAAATGTTGAAAGTTATTTACATATTCATTCAAAATCTTATGCACTAAAAGAAAATATCATTTATTCTATTAGCTGAAGCTGCAAGAAGGAGAACGGGCAGAGGAGAACAGAAACTCCTTTCATTGCCTCCATTAGACATCTAGCAATGGAGTACGTGCTTGGTCTGAGACAAAAGAACAGTTAGGGAGACTACTACCCAAATGCTTAACAAGTCCCAGGGGCTGAAGGAGTGTGTTCTACTCATCTGTTCTATTCATCTTCTTGGAATCTTCTCTCTGTACCACTGCTGAAACAGCAGGGAGGTGTTACAGAAATCACATGTGCCTGAGCAGAGAAAGACAAGAGATGAAGGGACTGAGGAGGAGGAGAGCGGCAGAACCTGTAATGGAGAAGGACTGAGACCCCAAAGAAGTCAACATGATTTTGTGAAACTGAATTGAATCAAAATCCTGGTGGCACTCCAGCTTCAGCCAAACCTAATGAGGCAGAAAATTAGCCCCCTGAGCACTCACCACTTACTGTTATGGACATTTCAGCTGCAAAAGACTTCCAGTGCTGAGGATGGGGATGAGGTTCCCTCATGCTTCATTCATGAAGCTTCTTCACCTACCATTCTTCCTTGTATAAACTTGAAATCACTAAATTTGATTGTTCCTTTTATTTTGTTTATTATCACTATTATCACTTGCCTCCCTTATTACTGTTCCTGTGCTGAAATGAATGGTGACATTCCTGAATAAATCAGCAGAAAATACCTCCCTGCTTCACAGCTGCATTTAGATCACAATTCTGAGTTTTTGAGAGTGGGTGACTTGGAGAACTATAAAGAAAAGTTTAATTGTTTTCAAATTTGAAAACAATGGGAACTTGAATCATTCCTTCCTAAACTGCCTTTCTGCCACTTCTTTTTTTTCCTGACAAATCTGTCAAGTATTTCAATGCTGTTTTTTACAGCATTGAATTTGTTACAAAACATTAAAATGGAATTAAATGACCAAAAGCTTTTTTAGTAAAACACAATCTTGCTCCAGAATTAAACCTGTGGTGTTTGATTTGATCCTTCAATATGCACTTGCACATCCTTTTGTGCACCGCCAAAACAAGCATGCATGCAGACTATCATGTGTTGCCAAGCAGAGCACATAATAATGGAAGCCTACCTCCTCTATCAAGAGAATCAAAATTGCAGAAGTTTCTTCCTTAAAAATAATATGTTGCATGAGGTATTATTCTAAAAACCATGTATTTAACTGTGCAGTGGCATGATTGAATAAGTGTCTCCCCAGCCCTGGTAATGAACTCTGTATTTCTCTCACAATTCATGCAGCTAGTGGGTGAGACCTGGGATAGAAAGATGGACTCATTGTTATGCTCTTCTATACATTCCTGCCTCTGGGAGGCAGGAGGATCATGCTGCATGGTTGGGACAAATAAAGTAAAGAGTATGCAAGGGAAAAATGTTCTCAGCAGGCAGCAGCTGGGAATATAAACCACTGCTCCAACTAATCCTGTTACTGCAGAAGGATAGTAAACAGGCAGGACACAAGGCTAGTGCAAAGAGGAAATAATATTGAGATGGCTAGAGGTTTCCTGAAGAGAGGGCTGAGCTCTCACCCTCCACTTTTTCTCTCATTTCTGAGGCTGATTTAGGAAATCTGTCCTTGGGTGAAAAGAGCAACTCCCTTTGCTCTCAAAGGAACAAACACAGACCAAGCCTCTCTAATCAAGGTTTATGGAAAATTCTGAAACTTGATTTAATTCCAATTGCAAACTCTATTCATGAGGCTTCCTTGTTTTGAGCTACGAGCTGCATTTGAGAGATTTAAATGTTTGCCACTATCTTCCTTGCTCTTACTGTTCATGTGCTACAAGAACAATACAGAGATGTTTTGATTACTATACTCTTAATTTGCTTAATGCAATTACTAAATAAGTGTTCCTTAGAAATTCAGTGAGTTTTCATTTTTGACTCCTGTGAAAAAGTCAAAGCAAGAATAATTTTATATAGGCAATCTGATATACAGAGAACAAGATTCACAAATGGAGAGAGGAAAATTGCAGAAAACCCTAACAACTTTGTAGCATAAGCAGGCTGTCTCCTCAGCTGCACCTCCTTAGAACAGACATTCCTTGTACACAATTCATGGAGGTCAGGTTTTTCTTATTACACATTTTCAAGGACAAGGTCCTGGCTGCAGACCAAGCTGTAAGAACTCCAACTGCTTATCATGTCTGAATGTGTTTTCTTTCATGTTGCAAAACCCACTAGCCTCCAACATACACCCAGTATTTTCATGGCTATGCCATACAATATTTCAAACACTTAGGATGCTTACATGATGGGAGCACTCTCTAACAACCAAATACGTGGGATCCCTCTTGTGCTCCCTCCATCTCTCCTGGACATTTCCTTACCACTTCTGAATTTCACAGCCATTGATTGTCTCTCAGTTGAGTCTGTGCTCCATTAAAACTGATATCCATGCTTTCTTTTGGGCTGAGCCTGAGGTAGCTGATTGTCCTGTTCTGTGTATTTAAATCCACAGTGTGATCAAAGGATTTCTGAGAGTTTTCTACGTATTGCTCCTTTCTCTTTTTCTCTCTCCCCTATGCTTCACAATCTCTTCTGTTTTGCCTTTATCCTCTCCTCGTTTATCTTCAGGTTCTCATACAAACCCTCACCCTGGATCATCTGCTTTTCTTGTTACTTTGATTTTGTTTCTTTTTCAAACTTAATTGATGTTTATCCCCTTCTAACACAATTCTCGATCCTGCTCCATCATGACAAGAGAATAAATACCTGACATTACATGTATAAAAGGTAAAATATTTACCTAGACAGAAAGTCCATTTCTCTACCCCTCTTTCCTTCTCCGTGACTTCTGAAAAACTTCTTCATCTTAATGGCAACAAAAAACCTCTGTGAAATGGTTGCACTACATGTCAAGGTCAAAGTGACTGATATCAGGAAACAGCTGTAAAATTAGCTCTTGTGTTTCCTAATACAACATTTATTAATAGACCTAATTATTTTTATATCCAAATGTGTTCATAAATAAAGAAAATTACATTAAAGCACTTTAATATAAGGAAGCTATTTACCAAACTACTTGTTTCATATTTGTTTTTTGTAAGTCCTTCCATTTAGCATCTTAAATGCAAGTATTTCTAATGCTTGAAGGAATATATGATTGAAATTGTTTGGCCAAACTCTGAGTTCTTTCTTAATGACTCTTCACATCCCAGTTACTAAAGGTTATACTAAATACAAAATATCAGAGCCCAATAGGTTGTTCTCAAAGTGTTTGCCCTCTACAGGCTATCATTACTGACCCAATGTAAACATACTCTGTATCTGCCTTGACAGAAACTACATTTCAAGTGTCCTGTATTTAGACTTTGATTTTGAGAACAAAATATTCCTATGTTGGTTTAACATACTTACATTCTAAACTGCCACACTGGTATGTACAGAGTGAGGCAGGAAACAAGAAAACATGAAAAATCTAAACAAAGTTGCTTTACATATGAACCTGTGTCCTTTTCTCTGTGGTCATAGTCTCCAAAAAGCAAAACACATAACCTGAGGGCTTTATCCTTTAGTCCAGTGTTGTACACCACAAGCTGCTTTGAAGCACAAGAAGGCAAATGCTAAACCTCTGTCCCTCTCTTGCAGAAAGACCTGTGTGTGGTTCCTGTACCTCACCAGGTACTTAAGATTCCAGATCAGAATAATCCCTGTAAAAATCTATAGAAGGGAAGAAGAATACAGGAAGGGAAGTGACCTTTTACAATGACAAACCATCCATAAATGCTGATGTGGAAATCAATGCTTCACATTTTAGTGAAAAAGCACTTGCCGGCAATGCTAGAGACAGCATAGGAGCCAAATCTTGATTCCAAACCACAAAAGCTGGCATTATCTTTTCCTACTCACTTCCCCAAGACAAGGAAAATCCCTAAAGGCTACAATTAATTTTTCTCACACCACTGAAAATTCAGATTTTCAATCATCTGGCAACTACACAAACCAGAGTGGGAGATGTTCAGGCATTTAGACACAAAGTAGTGGTCACAGTTTATGATAGTCTGTTACTCAGTGAAAGAACATTGTTGAGAGTGTCTATTGGCAAAACACTTTATGTTCTGGATTCCTTGAGCAAAGACTGACAGGTTTTAAAGATTAGTTACACCTTTGCCTTCCTGGTGGGGATTATCACTTTCCCTGATAGGTGAACTCACCCAATATTAGCCTTCACCACCCTAGTGAAACATCAGTGGCACTGTGTTATTGTAAGGACTCTAAGCAGAAAGAAATTCAGTAGATGACACATTTTCTCTCCTGCAAGATATGTGTGGTTTAATGGGAGCAGATAACTCAGAATGAATGTTGCCAGCTTTATCCACAAAATGTCAAGTGTCCAAAACCAATGGAGCTAAGCCAATATAAATTCATCATCATTCTATCCAAGTTTTCTGGTATTTTCAACGAGTTTTTTGTTTTCTGTTTTACTGGAGCTCTGAATAAAGAATCCTTAGGTTAGTGTTTCACCCCTAGGTCTGAGTCTCATGTAGTCTGCAAAATACGTGCACACATTTATGTGCGCAATCACAAAGCGAAAATCAGTGAAAGACTTAATCCAAAGATACTGCAAAATAAGGAGTTTTGCAGTTTTTCTATCTGATATGTATTTCTCTTTTAGAACCTACCTATCCAAAGTGACCGTTAATTGCCCTATAGAATTCATTGTAACCCCGACTTAACTGTCTCCTTGCTATACACTATGAAATTATTTTTCACTCACCTTACTGTATTTTTTTTTATTTCTTAATTCAGAAGATGCTAAATATCATTAAGTACAGATAAAAATTTCAGGCATCACACATCTGGCCTATGTGGCATGCAGAGAAGTCAGATCACTGTGGGAACTGTATCAAGGCAGGCCAAAAAGCAAGTCCCTTGTGACCAAAGTCACGTGCAAAGTAAATGGCTTCCCACAGTCAGAGTTCAAACAAAATAAAAGAGCAAGGGTTCTTGGATAGTAGCACTGTTTCTGTTGATGTCTCTGCTGTACTTATTTGACCACTAGAAAATACCATGAGATTTCCCAGAGATAGATCATGGCTTAGTGACAGATCTGATAGTCACTCATTATCTAGCAATGTAACCTGGAGGTGGTGGGCTGAAGAGAAGTAGACGCTGTTGTAATTTTCAGGAAGGAAAACACAAAAATTGGTTTCTTTGCAGATAACACTTAGAGGAAAAAAAAGCACAGAAGTTAACATTGAACTGTTCTTCTTTTGCCAGGCCCCAACTGCAATCCCACTCCTGTCAATGTACATCAGGAACTACTGTGTTCTGACAGAGATCAGACATTCAAAACTGAGATTAAAAGTTGGTGGCACCCGGTTTGCTCACCAACACTGTCAAACAGTAATGAAAACCTTCCCTCACAGGGGAAAAATAGGGATTTTTGGTTGAAAGTCTTTTTTGTCTGTGTAATGGATTTTTTCGTTTAAGACCTTTGTAACAGGCAATGTCTCACACTGCAAACCTTCACCTATCCTACTTTGAGTATGAAATGAATAATCTAGTGTCCTGTAATAAAGAAGCTGAAAAATCTACCTCAGGATCTTCAAGTTTACTGTAGAAAAATTCCAGACTGGTTGTTTTGTTTGAATTTAAGTACCACAAAAAGGCATGCACCGCAGATGCCTCTTAAAAATAAATATTGTTTTGCTGCAATATAACAAAAATATTCCAGACTTTTGGGAAAAAAAAGATGGAAGATTACACTGTTTTCTTTATCTAGTTATACATAAAATTGTAAGATCATAGAATGCCCTGGGCTGGAAGTTACCTTAAAGATCATCTAGTTCCAATCCCCCTGCCAATTACAGGGACAACTTTCACTATACCAGGTTACTCAGGGCTCCCTACAGGCTGGCCTTGAGTATTGGGGAACATCCACAGTTTTTCTGGGCAACCTGTTCCAATGCCTCATCACCTTCTTAGCAAAGAATTTCTACCTAATGTCTAATGTAAACCTATTCTCTGTCAGTTTAGAGCCATGCCCCTGCCACTACATGCTCTTCTAAAAATTCCCTCTATATCTTCCTTGTGGACTCCCTTCAGGTACTTGTTAACTGATGTTGGGGACCCAGACCTGGATGCAGCACTGCAGGTGGGATCTCACCAGAGGAAAGCAGGTGATTCACCTGCCTTGCCCTGCTGCCCACACTGCTTTTAATGCAGCCCAGGATGTGACTGGCTTTCTGGGTTGTGAGTGCACATTACTGGCTCAATTTAATTTGTCATCTGTCAGCAACCAAAAGTGCTTCTCAGCAGGGTTTCTCTTGCAGCTTTCTGCTCATCCCCCAGCCTGTACATGTAGCAGGGGTTGCCCCAACCCAGGTGCAATACCTTGCACTTGGTCTAATGAAGCCTCATGAGATTCCCATGGGCCCACTTCTCAAGCTTGTCCAGCTCCCTTAGGACGGCACCCCATCCTTCACGTTTGGCAGCCACACCACTCAGCTAGGTGTCATGTTCAAACTTGTTGAAGATGCACTCAATTCCATCTTCTATACCATTAATGAAGATATTAAATAACACTGGTCCTAATCTGGATCCATCTGATGTCCATCGGAACTCCAAGCCATTGACCACTACCCTCTGGATGTGACCATCCAACCACTTTCTTATTTATCTAGCAGTCCACTCACCAAATCTGTCTCTCTCCAATTTAGAGTGAAAGGTATTGTGGAAAACCATGCCAAAGTCTTCACATAAATCCAGATAAATAACATCCATGGCCCTTCCCTTGGTCACTGATGTAGTCACTCCATCACTGAAGGCCACTAGGCTTGAGTTTCTTCTGCATTGTAATTAAACAATAATATTACATAGGCAGTTTCAATGGAGTATCTCAGGTCAATTTATAAATGTTAGGAGGTGATACAAGTTATGAATTTAATGTCTATAAAAAGTTAATTCATAGAAATGGTACTGCTGTTTCAAGTCCCTCACCATATCTGCATCTTGCCCACATCTTTCCACTTGTCCATTTGTTGCTATTTTCAGTTCTTACCATCTCTGCACACCTGAAACTGGGAGGAAGATTGGTCATTGCACCTTAGGTCAGCGCAGCATACCATGCAAAATCCAGCCGTGTTTACCTCTAGTGATGGAATTTTAATCCTGTTTCACCTTGCCCAGAGCTAGGGAACAGTCTGCTCCTGGTCACTTTATCATGACATTTCATTAATATCAACTGTAGAGGTAAACAGCTGCCCAGCCTTGCTAGAAACCACAGGTCTGCACACACCCTGCTACTTGAACTTCAGGATTGCCATAGCTCAACATTATTAAGAGACATTTTTGTTAAAGAAAAATCTGTCTTCTGCAGGCAAACATTTCCAGAGGAAGGAGCTATTCATCTTTGCAACTAAAATGTTAACCTCCTTTGTCCTAGGAGTAATTTCATGTTCTCTTTCCACTAGCTTCTGCTTTGTCTCCTCAAAGCTTCTGCTTTGTCTCCTCCATGTTTCCTATTCCCTTAGAAATGGGTTGTAATTTAAAGCACATATACAATAATTCCATGAAGAACCAAGTAAAATAAGGTATCTTCCTCACCAGTCATTGTTAAAATGAAAATAAGTCGAAACTCAGGTAGCATAAAAATCAAGCAATTTACTGTTGTTCCTTTTCATTCATTAAAGTCCTAATCTGTAAATAGTGCTAGGGTCAATTTTTTTTCCAAATTCATAGTGAACAAATTAGAAATTTCACAAATTATGATTTCTATCCATTATGTTGGATATCAATTCAATATCTTACTCAAGGAAAATGTTTTTAAGTGTGTCACTGAATGCCAATTCCATTGAGCACGAAGAAATAAACATTCTAGCGTAAGTACCAAATAAATTATTAGCAGAACACAGATACTATAGTTAGTTCCTTTGCTCTTAAATTACAGCAACCTAAGGTAAAAGAGAGTCCACTGTAAGCTTATCTCTAAAATTTTCTTAGCTATTTCACTGCTCTGCTTAAAAAAAATTTAAAAGTTGAGCAATCTCATGTTTAATTTTGTTTCCAACATAACTAAAACACATCTTTCACTCCCAAGGGAAGCAAAGCCAGATTGATTATTATACTGATTTGCTCTAGAAGCAAAGGAAACTGTGTTAAATTTACATCCTTACAAATGAAATGGAAGATCTGGAATTTTTATGGGGTTTTCATTACACAAATGATTAAACACTAAATTTTTGGCAAAAAAATGATTATGTGAATAAATAAGTGGGCATATTTAGTTACATATTAGAGTTTTTTGTCTGATGTAAATATTTTTGTCATACTATCAAAGAACAGAAGCAATGCTGTGAATTACATGACCAATCAACAACATGTCTGAAAAGTGTTTGTCTTGACTGTTGATCAAATATGGCAAACAAATACAACAGTTTAGAAGTAGTTAACTGGCCATTAAACAAAAATTGTAGCTGGACATACATTCCAGGTCAAGCTGAGCTGCACAAGATAGGACTTGTTGAGAAAAAGATAGTCTCTCATGTCAAGGCTGGCAGGCAGTCTTGGTAGGGCTCCAACTTGCATCTCACTGGATTACTGAAGATTACTGTATTGTTTCAGACAAATGTTCTCCCTTGATGCTACTCATTTAAAAGAGCTTGGGAATAGGAATATATATATTTTTCAATCTATTCACCACTGAGTGCTAAGTGAATTCCTTTTATACACAATCAATTTGGCTTTCTGGCAAACAAGTGAAACATGTATCCTGATAGCTTCAATCAGCTTCATTCCCTACAGTGTACATACATATATATACATATATATATGAAAGCACAATCAGGAATATAAGAAGAGATTGCTCCTCCTTTTGATGCAGTAAGCACAGATGATTGAAGTATATATATATACAAAATTTTCTCATTATATATGTAGATTATATATGTAGATATATGTGTATTTTCAGAAACTAGGAATCAAGTATTGCTCCCATATTTTATTTAACAGAAAAAAAAATTGTTCCTCTCATAAAAGTCTGCCAAATTATCAAGAAAGCAAGTCTTTAACATTTTTTTTGGATAGTTCCTCTTATAATTTCATTCCATGGCAGTCTAGAGGGTTTCACTAAACTGGTTCAAGATTAAAACTCCCTCAGTTGATGCTCCAATGATCAATTTTAATTGCTAAATTGCCTTACAATTTTAAATTAATTTTCAAGTATTGTGCAGAGAAAATTGCGGAATCTTATTTATGCTCATTCATTCATCAGTAGATACTTTCCTCTGTCTTCCTCTTCAGTAATACCAGTTTTGGTTTTTTTGAAGTACAGCATTTTAGAGTGAAAATTTCTTTCTTCACTATGAATAATCCTTTATCATTACCTTCCTTTTTTATATGGCAAAAAGATACATATATTGAATTTTGCAGCTCTTTTTCCCTCCAAACTCTTTCCAAAGGGGAAAAATGTGTTACTGAACAGCAGCTGAAAGGCTTACTTTTTTACATTAGACAACTTCTTAATCGCTTTAGCCATAACACAAACACTTTTTTTTGTACTCAAGTGAGCAGTAGTTACCAGGATCTTTTCAAAGCCAAGATGGACAGGCATCATTCCTAGCTGTGAACAGAGCATAATTCTTGCCCTCAGAAGGCCTGGTGGAAACATTGTTTTCTTGGGCACCACAAAGTCTCGTAACAGCCCTATGTCCCAGCTAGCACAGCCACAAAGAAACAAGACAGCATTGTCTCTCAGGTCTAACCTCCCACATATTCAAAACAGACAAAAAGCCCATGAAAGAAGTCAATGTGAACACAATCTACTCCTTGATTTCAGATCCCAGCCTGCTGTATTCAATAAGGTGAACATCACAGAGACTTTGGCTTTTCTCTAGGTATGTGTGTAAATCAACCATATGAAGAGTCCCTATGAAACAAATTGAGAATCAGAATATGTAGGCAATTTTTTATGGTTACTATTTTTCAACTACTCCTTCTTGTAAAAAATCAGTGTCAGATGCTTTTTTGTTGCATTTGTCCCTCTCCAGAAATACTTATGGGCTTCCCAGAAGAAAGCTGCCTCTGCACCTCTGGGTGTTAAGCATTTGGAATGTCTTTTCCAAAGTCTGTCTCTGAATAGTGCAAATATTAATTTTTTTATTCAGTCTGAACAGCAGGCCACATTTGTTTACCCCTCTTCCCCTCCAAGGAGAAAGAAATACAAAGAAAGAAAATCAGTTCACTCAGAGGTTTTTTTTTATGTTGTTACTTTCCAGTAATCAGAGATTGTCTGAACTGACATTTCAGAGGCACCTTGGAGTCACAACAAATACCAAATAAAGAACAAAGCTTGTGAAACAAACAAACAAAAAAAATTTTTATTACCTCATCTTCACTGGTATTACCAGTCATTATCACATATTATGAGAACATACTTTAAAAATAGTTTTACTGCACTGTTCCTTGCCCATTACCCTTTATTGTCACTATGTTTAACTGTATAAAATAAATACTGAAGCTTACCAATACCCGAGCTGTCCATTCACTGATTTGTTGGAAGTGGTGAACTTGTTTTTGACCCCCATCTATTTAACTTTTCAGTGTAAGGTGGGTACTTAGGTGATGCTACCATAATAGAATAAGCATACTTGACATGAAAAATGGCTGATGCAGAGTTGAGCCTGTTAAGCCAGTATAGGCTGGTGCTTAGGAATTCATTCCCAAGAACAGACATGTCAACAAAACCTAAGCACTTAAATAAAGAGATGTAAAAATTATACAAATGAGGAATATAAATTCATTTAAACAAAGGAATAAATACTGCTAGAATATGTTGCAGCTGTTGCCTCTAGTTAACGTTCATCAGATCTTACACATGAAGGAGCAAAGTGATGAGAATAAATTATCAGTTGAACACTGAAATGAGAAGTCTTTAGTGCTGTCTGTATTTCAGAGCAAGCACATTGCACACATTTGGCAAATCTGTTAGAGAAAATTATCATGTTCCTTGGACTTCCCAAAAAGGTTAAGAAAATCAACCTGAAATAATAATAAGAAAAGTCACACTTCACAGAAAGTTCAAAGCAGCAACAATAGCAAAGGCTATGATTTTTCACAATGAGAAAATCAGCCATTGGAATAATCCCCCCCAGAAGTGGTGGATTCTTCAACACTGGAATATTTTAAGATTAAGGTGGACAAAGTACTCCATCTTATCCAGACCATGTATTTTCCAAGAAAAGGTGGACCAGATGATCCCTGAGATTTCCTTCAAATCTGGTATTCTGTTACTCTATGAAATAGGGTACATGTACAAGCTAGAAAACATAAGCCAAAGAGTAGTTAACCAGCATATTTTATAGGTGGCTTTACATTTCAATATGTTACTCCTGGGTAAGTTCTGACCTCAATCTGATTTTAACATTTTGGGACAACTCACATAATTAATTATTAAATAAACTGAAACTCAACATGCAACACTAGCTCTTTTTAAAGCCTTTTAAAGCTGAATACTACACAGACCATATAGTTAGTAAAATGATTTTATCTCATTTTAACTTTCCACAGAAAATCAATTTTTTTGCTATTTCCACTGCTTAGTACTAGTATGGTCAGTGAAATAGTCAGAAATCCTATTTGCAGGAGGACAAATATGACAGAATTTACTGTCAAGTTTTCATATTCAGCTGCCAGAAGCAAATTCAGAAAAGACAGTCATAACTTCTCCTAAAAATGAGAGCTAATTTTTTAGTCCTTCTGTCTAAGTCAATCTCGTCTGGTGTCTCTCTTCATGGGTATATTGATATTGGATATACCCCCCAGTAACTACTTTGAAATGTCACTGTTCAGTTGGCGGCCATTAAACTGCTCTGAAACTTGTGTGAGGCCCTGCAGCAGGGGTCACCTGGACTCCTTCTTAGTCACAGTGATCTCAAACTTCATGAAGTTCATCTTGTTATTTTTTTTCTTTTAAGCCATTCCATAGGGGGAACTTGTGCTCAACACTGCTCCCCCCAGTTCTTCCCCCAGAAGCTGACTGTAGCAGTCCACCAGGGCCAGTGGATGAGGGTGTTGCAACTTCCTAAAAACATCTCCAGCCAGGGTAGTTCAGTGGCCACACATTCATACAGTCATTAACACACACACCAGATAGCTCGACAGATACATCAATAGGAAGGAGTTGAGAAGAGTCTTTGTTTGGAGTTCCATAGTGAGGTTTTAATCCAATAGTTCATAACAGAGTCCAGAAGCAAAAACCAGGACTAAGGTAAGAAGCCCCCCAAACAACAGAGGAACCAGGTGGCATCTGGGGGCGGAGAAAGTATCAGGGCCAATGGTCTGAGGGCACAGGGGTGGTACACAGACAGGGTTAGGGCAGGGGGCCAATAGGGAGACTGTAGGAGTGACTAGGGAGCAGGGGCCAATAGGGGGAACAGGGGAGGGAGAACTTTCTAGAGTAGTTAACATACAAGGTATGAAAGGGGCGGGGAGGTCAACGGGCCAATGGGGAAAGGAGAACTGGGGTATATTAGCATAGTGGAACAGAGCATGTTGCAGTGAAACTTTTTGTGTCACAGTGACCTGGGGAGGAGCTTTAGCCCACCATACTCCACAGCTGACCTATAGAGGAAAAAAATTTCCTTCAGCCTGATATCATGGCACAGCAAGACAAGTCTAGCTTGCAGGCTTATGTCTGTAAGTGTGAAAGAATGAGTGCCTCTGGTATACCTATCTCAGCAATTAAAGGGAAATATTTTTCACCCCGGGCCAATTATTTATATTATTTCTACATATACACTATAACTAATAGTGTGGGTTTAGTCACAAATCTAAAATCAGAGCAGCTTAATTTCTCCACAGAGCTCCAATATTGCATTTGTCAGGTAGAGTTATCAAGCTGTCTTCAAGTTGCCCATTGTTCCTAATACAGGCAGATCCATTGAAGGTTCATGTGGTTTCCAAAAAGGTCAGTGCTCCTTGATCTCAGCCTTCAAATCAAGGCTTCACAGGGTGTTTTAGCAGAGAAAGGCCTCAGGACATACTGCAAACATCACCATCTGTATTTCCCCTGTTGCTCACCTGGTTGGTGATCCAAAGGGTACCCCCTTCACAATGATCAAAAGGGACATTCCACCTGCTGCCTCTGCCTTACCTGGTACTCATCTGTTCTTTAGCTCTTCCTATGTCATTCTTTCCCATTCTCTCCTACCACTTAATAATTCAAACAGTTTAAAAGTTTGCATTCTTTCAGCCTTTCAGCAGCTTGTGCTGGAAGAATAATCTTTGCAATATTTTATAGAGCTCTCATATTTTTTACATTTCCTAATTCTGTACCATTCTGCAGTTATATCTCTCAGATGTTTGAGAATGTTAATTCAAAAGTGAAACAAAACAATATAACAAATAGAGCTTCTTCTGGCACCACACCTGGTTAAGGTATTTGCACTGGATTTATAAATCCAACTTCAATAACATCAAGACAAGTGGCAATGCAGAAAGGAGTAGCAAATGAATATGACAAAGTGCAGTATATGCTGTTCAGCCTCTTTATTTACCCAGGTATTCTCAGTGATCATTCTTACTCACATGCAACCCCTTCAGGCACTGAGAAGCAACATCATTTTGGAAGATATTTTCAGTTAAATGAGAAACATGTATTAATCGTCTTCATTTCCACTCCTGCTCAACACTGACCCAAACAAAAATGGGTAATAATTTGGCTAGTACTCCTCAGGACATGCAGGGTCCCATTCAAAAAAGCCCTTCCTTGTTATTGTGCACAGCTCTGCTTTCCCTGGAGCTCCTACCAAGAGTTTTTGGATTATACTAATGTCATCTCTTCTATATATGTTGAAAAAAGGAAGGCTTAAGAAGACTCAACCACAAGGAGAAAGGTGTCATGTATACTATCCTACACATTGCTCTTGAATTCTGCTAGAAGAATAAAATATAAATTACTGCATATTCAGAAGCATTTAGCCAAGAGTGAAGCAACTTCAGGTCAGCCAAAGGCTTTATTTTCAGTTACTTGCTTCTTCCCATAATGAACCCCACCAAGAGTCATAGTCTAGTTCCTAAGACTAGAAATACCAATGCGATAACCATTCAAAAGATAGGGTTTTTTGGGCAAAGCACAGTAAAATATAATGATAGGAATCAATACCCCCCTTCCTTGTCATGATCCTGGGGTCCCCCTCTTCCGTCAACAATTCTGTACTGAGTCAGGCCCACAGAAACCACAGCAAGACCAACAAAAGGCCTTTCTTTTACACTGCTCTCCTACATCCTATAACAAAGCGTACTGCAACATACCCTCTCACTGCCCTGACAGCAAAGCATTTACAGAGAGGAAGCAGTAGCTGCAGTCATTCATCAGGTTGAGGAGATGGTTTTATTTTGTGACAGAAGGTTATTTCAAATGTTTTGCAGTAAATGTAAATTGATGCTGAGCCAAGACTGTCATTCACTTGATGTGGGGAAAATTATGGGGAAAATCTTGCCAGATCAATGTGATCAAAGTGAAGTCGTTTTATTTCAGGCAGAAAGCATACTTATATTCTACAGTGTGCTAAAAATAAAGCTACATGATAAGTTTTTCTTCTGCAGTTCACACAGTGTTTTTCTCACACAAAGTTTTCAGACGGTATTTTCTCTACTGTAATTAGAGCACTAAGTTAGTATGAGAAGGCTACAATAACAGTTTCATCTCCCAAGTTTCTCCTCAGACACCTGGAGGTTATTTACAGTCTTTGCATCTCCCTTTCTCACAGCTGTTTTTTGGATGACCTTGTATAGAGGCCTATTTCTCATCTAAAGGGCCTGGATTGCTCACTTATGTCCGTGCAGACAGAGATAGTTATTCCCAACAACTTGATAGTGATGGTGTCTCTCTATGACAGATAACAGGAGTTTCTTCAGGCAAATGGGTGTGCAAAAAGAATTCCTGAGTGCTCCTGAGAACTCTTGAGTCAAATGAATTACTTCAAGATGTTCTTTCAGCCAAAACATATTGCAGTAAGTAACATCACAGATTCCTAACCAGAGTTCTGTTTATAATGTCTTGCTCTAAGTATACCCATTAAGCATTCTTTGAAGCAGTTCTGCAGGCACAAGTGTTGAGAATTGTGAAGACGTGTGAGTTTGTGTGCTTTTAAGCTCACTGAATGAAGACAACAAAAGAGTAAAAGCTGTGAGACAGCTACACAGTTTTCATCTGTCACTGCTTGCCAGAGAAATACAGATAATCCTGGGCTCTTATTCCTGGCAGTACAAGTGTATGCTTCATTCTCCAGCATTACAGGTTTGGGGATTGGTGAGAGGAAACAACTTTAAAGAAATCCATTACCAGTAACACTTCTAGTGTAATTTCCATGTACTCTGCCATTGACATTATTTGGTAGGCTAGTCATGAGAATAAAAACCATCCTCATGACAAAAAACAAAGACTTTTAGCATAAATCTATAAAAGGAAAAGGAAATATATTTAAACCTGACTATAATTCATAGCCACATCCTAAACCAGCCATAAAAATAAATTTGTCTTTTCGTTGATTGAAAGACTTTGTGACCACAGTAAGCTATTAAAGAAATCTAAAAAAGTCTGAAGAAGGCTTTTTATTATGTGCCAAATGTTATTTCTGTTGAACTGAAATAATAAACTTCCAAAAGAAGCAGAATTTGCTTCTAGGACTGTTTTCAGAGTATATTCCAAACCACTGTCTTCATGATACAGTACCTCTGTCAGAGACAGAAATAGTTCATGCCTCAAACATTGATATAAAGTTTTGCTCATCATAACCAAAACTGTATAAAGAAGGTACAACCAAAGAAGCTTCCCTGAAGATACCTGCCAGGGACTTTTGACTGTAAGTCAAACTACTGAGATTAGATAAAGGGAAAAACCATTCTTTCATCAACCTCAGGTCCAGGGAGAAAGAAACAAGTAAACAAAGAAAGGAATGTGAGCCAAACCCAGCAGCCATGCTAAAAATCCTCTCTGGCTTGCTTTGGGGTGGGGGAAGCCATAGCCCACAGACCCATTTGCTGGGAGCAGGTTTGCACAGATTTCCCGCCCAACCGTGGAGGGGGGAGGGAGTTTCAGTGTGCTGTAACCTCTGCTCAGGGGCAATGATCCCATCCTCCCTTACAGAAACGGGCTATGGAACTCCCAACCCTAGGAAGGCCACATCCACGAGACATTCATGTGAGAGACAGCTGAGGGGGGTGCCTTAATCCATCAAAGGCCCCCTGAAGTGCCCGCCAGAATCATTCCTGAAACCTGCACCTCAGGACTACATATGATGCAACAAACCCAGAGTCTGCTGTAAGAGATTGCCCCCCCTCCCCCCGGGGACATGCCTGGACATTGCTACCTGGCTCAAGAGTATATAAACCCATCAGATTCCAGGCTTTCGGGGGGGCTTTCACCACCAGGAAGACCAACTGGAGAGGATCAATGGACAGTTGTTGGGATCCACGGAGTGGTGCTGTTTTCTTTACTCTCTCTCTGTGTCCCCCCACCTATTTCTTATTTCTTTCTTTCTCTCTCTCCCTCCCTCTCTCTCTCTCTCTCTCTCTCTCTCTCTCTCTTTCATGTTTACTGTCAAATAAAACCTTTGCTATCGTTACTGTCATATGGTCTCATTTGCACCTTAATTCAGGCAGGGGTATTTCTAAGAACCTGAATAACTAGATCCTAACATTTTACCAACTGGATCATAACAATCTCTTATAGATAGGATGAACTAGATTCCATTCTGGTTTAGTGCTTACTTGATGAAATGTGATTCTCCTTTTCTACATTTTCATTTTTTAAATTTACTCTATCTCCTCTTTCAATTATTTCATGTATGCCTATTTTTGTCTGCATTGATATTCTTTTATTCTGCTTTTTTTTGGACATAAATCAGCATAGATAAGAAAGTTAAGCCAGCATTATGAGTCAGTTTAAATGCATTCAGCCTGCCAGCAGTCTGACAAGATTTGTATTTGTTACCCAGTTTTGTCATTCTGCTTAGGAAGGTCATTCAGAGCCTTATGAGAATGATAAAACTGTTTATTCATTTTACAGTATATCTCAGGTCAGCATCTGCTCCTGATATATGTACCAGTTTTACTGTTTAAGACAGCTACCGAAACACTGCATTGTAAAAATGTAGTTAGAATTTATAGTTGAAATGTGTCATGGCAAGAACACTGATTTTTTCTGTTTCTGAGGGAGTATTATATAAATATTCTTAAATCACTAAAATTCAGTCAAATGTAACCCAGAACAACAGAGGCTTTAAATCAAATGACACATCTGTAGTTTCACCTCCGTTCTTATTGGTCTGACCTAGAGGCAACTTAGTGCTCTCAGACACGAGACTGTTCTGAATTTAGTCTTTCTGGGACAAATCTGTTTTACCATTACACATCCACTGCATATATTTGAAACAGTATGCACATATTTAGTAAATGTATATTTGAATGATGTATGTGATTTTTGCAGTTTCCATAGCAAAGCAGGCAATTGCTGCATTTGATAACTGCTGCAATAACAAGGGACTGAATTTGTCTCAGCAACTTCTACCTGTAGTGTGGAAGCCAACAGTCACCAGCAGCAGTCTGCTCTTGAGCTGTGATCTCGATCCGTGGGTATTAATCCACTGTCTTTTTGGTAATCCCATTCAAAAGCAAAGAGTCACTAAGTCAAAAGACCAAGTAATCCACATATCTGTCATATGTCTTTCTAACATATAACCAAGGGCAGAGGAAATGTCACGATTTTGAAAGTCCGAACTGAGGAGTTTGGGATTCAAACCTTGGCCTACTCCACAAGAAGGAGAAGTCCTTACCAAAGGAAAAAGGGGAAGAAGATGTAATGCATACTTGTCATCCTAAGGAAATAAACAATCCTTACAAAATGTATAACAGATATTGCCATGTTTAGAAAGGAAACAGAGCGTAAAGAGATAGTTCTTCTGAAGATGAGAGCATATGAAAACTCTGAAACTGAAAGAAACTTCATTTGATAGTCAGTAGTGTCTCTATTAAATGTCTTCTTTCAAAGATCAGTACTCTCTAATTCTGATCTGAATGAAGTGGCAGATCCACATCTGTCTCCAGGAACTATTACTTAAAAAGGTATCAGTTTTACTAATTCAGTGGAAGTAAAGGAAAAAAGAGAGAAAGAGATGCGAGTTAGATGTATACATCCTTACAAGGTAACGTCACAAATATACTTACCAAAGACAATTATTTTTGGTGACTTTTGAAATATCTACAGTCTGTTGCATTCTTTCTAAACACAGAGTAACCTCAGTCTGCTTCAGAGCTTTTTATGCTACTGTCCCAAATTCCATTCAGTTACTGTAAATGTTTTTAAAACCTAATTTTCAAAAAGAAAAACATAATAAATCTGTTCACTTATATCACCTCCTAAGGGCCATACTACTATTTTCTATGATGTGTTGTCAGTTTATTTTGGTTGGTCTCCAATTGCAGGACAGAGAGAAGGATACTTCAGACTAAAAGCTTTGTTTGAACAGCTGAAAGTCTGGGCTGTCCTACAATGGATTTTAAGTGAAGCAATGGAAATATATTTCATCACAATATCCATGAACGTGTTTTGTATTTATTACACAGTGTTGGGCGAAATGGAGAAAAACCCAGCCTATGATTGAAAGGGAAAAATCTTATAAATCCTTAACTGATTACTAATCAAACTTTTTCTTGGTTTAGTGACATCATTATTTCAAAAAATCAAGTGCAATTTCATAAAAGTAGATTAAATGCTAAATACAAATGCATAATTCTGTTCCTAATTAAGCTGTTGTTAAAAGAATATGTTCACCAGTGAGTAGATTGCTGTCCACTTAGGAGCTTAGTAAACGGAGTGAGATTTGTTATAATATCTCAAACCACTATTAAATAATTTATATTCCTCAATGAGCTCGAGAAATGTTAACAGTATTCAAATACATTTTTAAAAACAAAGATTTGTATGATATAATTTATTCAACAATCAGAAATTTCCATATCTTGTCAAAGGATGATGAACCTAATAATGATCCTTTATCCTACAGACATTTGTAGATTAACTTTCCCGTCCTTCAGGCAGCTTTTTCTCTGACTAAAATCATGCAAATTGTTAAGGGTTTCTAGGTCAGAGGACTACCAGCACATACAAATACTCACTATTAAATTTCTTGACTGTCTGTGGTAGATAGGGACAGGAGGACGGAAGATCTCACGATGTGACGGAAAGCAAGAGCAGCATGGAATCTCCCTCCCTTCATTCCTCCATGATAAGAGATCACCCGAAGTATGCAACCCCTCCTAACCCCAGTAGTTTTCCACTCCTTACTAACCCTAGCTATTCCACCGTCCCCTTTCTGACGTAGTGAAGCCCCCTAGACTATTTAACCTCATGAGATAAGATAAGGTAATAAACGCCATTTGACCATCCACCTCATTGGTGTCTGTGTGTCCGTGGCCCGAGTGGCTCGGGTGAGGCCGGGCTGCCGTGCTGTCTTCCTTGAACCAGGTCGCCTGCCTTCCTAGCAGAGGGCAACAACTGTCTTTGAGCTAAAGAAAATAAATATATAAGTGAAATTATATCTTCAAACTTTTTTAATCCAAGAAGAAGCTGCTATACTTCAAACGGAGCTTTACACAGAAGATTTTGCAAATTGAGAGTGGGAATCTATAAATACCTACATTTGCGTATGTGTGTTTGTATGTTTATAAAATATCTATAGCTATAGTACTGACATAGCACACTTTTTTTGTTCCAAACAAACACTGCCATGAAAGTAGGTCTTTTCTATGAGGGGAAGCTATTTCTGTTCCCCAAAAGCATTGTACTCCACATCATTTCATCCATGCAATGTGTAATGAATAGCAGTTTGTTAGCACATAGCAGAATATATTCTCTCTGAGAGAGTTCCATGCTTGTAAAACATCTATTTTCCTCTCAAACACTATTAATTCTAGAAATATAAAAGCCTAGTTACACATACAACCTCCTATTCAACTTTAATGGCCCACAAAAGAAGCAATAACACTAAATACTAAAAGCTATGAGCAAAATTTCCTAGATGGAAATTTAGTACCCAAACTCTAAAATGGCAAAGAGGATATGATACAGACACCTGTAGAAGAGTCAGACTTCATTCATACTGCTGTGTGTATGTTGTGGGTTGACCCCGGCTAGGTGCCAGGTGCCCACTCAGTCAGTCTATGACTCCCTCTCCCACTGGGAGAGGGGAGAGGATAACATTGAAAAAGACTATCAGGGTAAGAAAAGGCAGTTTTATTACAGCGGGAAAAAATAGAACAAGCAAGCTGAGAGTTGCAAGAGCAGAGGGGAAAACAATCAATCTCTACTTCCCATCAGTAGCGATGTCCGGATACTTTCTGGGAAGCAGGGCTTCAGCACGCGTGACAGTTGTTCAAGGAGGCAAACATGGGCCAGCCCTGAGTGCCTCCTCCTCCTCCTCTCTTCCTTCCCTTATATATCTGAGCTGATGTCATATGGTATGGAATATCCCTTTGGCTGACTGGGGTCAGCTGGCCTGCTGGTGTCCCCTCCCAGGATCTTGCCTCCCCCCCATCCCCTTCAGTGGGGGAAGGAATGTCAGAGGGACAGCACTGCTTGGCAGTAGCCAAAACACTGCTCTGTTATCAACGCCAGCTACCAAAGCAAAGCACAGCACTCTAAGGGCTGTGAGCTTTACCCCAGTCAGACCCAATACAGCGTATTACTTGTTACTGTGTGTATTACTTGTACATTACTGCAATTAGAATTCAGAATTATATTCAATGACAACTGACTTACAAGATATTGGAAATTGAAGTGAAAAGCTGCCATATTTAGAGTTTCCTACAGGACGGACTGTTTCTTGCCCTGAGACAATATCTGGGCTATAGAGTGAACAAACCTGTTTCTGCTAATTGGTGATGTGTTTGATATATAGGATTGCTAAAACCAAGGAGATGAGTGATACGAGTCAGAATAGTCTCATTATAAAAGCAGTTCAGAAATAATGCCCCCAATTTCCAGCAAGCACCAAGCTAGCCACTTTCACAACGTCCTGTCAAGCTGGATCACTGGGTGATAACTCTTTATCCTCTAGATTCCCTATTTGTCATTTCTGGTCTTCAGGAGCTCTGAGGTCTCATACCTGACAGTTCTGTAAAAACTCTCCTCTAAAAATATGAGTACTGTGAGGCATTCAGAGTGGCCTGACCTGTGTTAACATTTCAGCTTTCTCTCTGCAATCTGTGTGTAAAAGGGGGGTGAATGATCCACATGTTGGCCAAAGCATTTAATTTGCCATGAGATCTCACAGCAAAAACAGCAAAGATATTATTAGGATGTGCAGTTCTTGGCTTCATTTCCACATACTAACACTATGATGACTCCAAAAATCTCCACCCTCTCTCAAATTATTCCATCTCTTCTTCTAATTACTCGTTATTTTCCAGTACTACTCTGTCTCTTGCTCTTATCACCAGAGGCCCTGTCTTGTGATCTTATTAGCTTCTCTGTCCTCAACACTTTCATCTCTGTTGTTCCTCTTCTTTGTTCTTTTTTTTCTCCAGTTTTAAACTCTCCCATGTCTTTCTGAGATCCTCTAACCTCCTCTGACAGTCCTTATCTCTGTCCACGAGTAACCCTGACAGCATGGAGAAGCAGTTCCACCATGTCAGGAGGTCCCCAACAAGTGGAAAAAGGATTTACAAGGAAAGTACTACCCAGGCCCCAAATCCCAGGCCTGCTGCCAATTGTTATGTTGAAGAGAAGATTTGCTCTATGATTGCTGCAGAAGCACTAGGGTAGGATGGAACACTTGCGCCGCACACAGACACAACTTTGCACTGGTATTTCTGTCAGTTTTTTAACAAACTGGTCAGATTTTTAACAGCTACACCAGGGTGATATGATTTTTTTGCCTAAGTTCAAGTTCCTACTCCTACTCTAGTAAACTTAGGCACTAGAAATTCTCAGAATTATTATCCCTTTCCACATGGCAAAACAAGGCTTGCTTTAGTCCAATCTCAATTTAAGAAACAATTGAGCTAAACTCTTCTTGTCCCACTGTCAGAATGAGGTAATTTGAGGCAGAGAGATGCCATGGAAGACTTCAGGTGAAAAAGATGCAGCACATACACAGTGAAAAGACCCATTTCTAGATGAAACATACTTATAACCTGAAATGTCTGTCAATGCACAGCCAAATAGGCTATGCACGGCCAAATAGGCCATGCACGGCAGGTCTGGAGCCAGGGTGAGTCGCAGTTGGTACAGTGTGAACACGAATGTATGGCTGCAGGACAACCCTCAGTTTGGGTGGTGGTACAAAAGTTTCATGTGCAGCAGAGCCTCAGCTGAGCAGCAACAGGCATCGATGAGGAGCATGGGACCACATGTCTTTGAGGAGTGCAGAAGAGGGAGATGTTTTTAATCCCTCCTGCCCCACGCCAGCATCAGCTCTTCACACAGTAAATCTGAATCTAGTAGCTTGTAACACATCAACTGCTGGGTTTTATGTAAGCACAGTCACTCAGAATACCTGCACTATGTTCTGCTCTCTGTGAGAGCTACTTAGCTCAAATCTGGTGCTTCAATGACCAATTTATTAGTAGGACCAGTGTGCCAGAAAACGCAGTCACTGAACAGATTCTCTGGGTGCGGCTTCTCTTGGCAGCTTCACCTCAGCTAAATCCTTTTGGATCTATGTTAAATCCCTTCAGTGCCTGCAAGTACCTCTGCTTCATAGTGGCAGTATCATCACTCTCTCCTGTCTTTTCGGCAGTGCCAAAGTTACCCAAATTTTTCACTGTCCAGAAATAACCTGATTTTTTCCAACCTTTATACTCCAGCACTGAATAATCCTGCTTAGATTCTAAATCAATGCAACTAATCAAAATTTCATGTGATACCATCTAAGAAATCCACTTTATTTTAAGAGAATGTTCTGATCATGCAGTCAGTGGGCGTTTTCTCCCCACTAATAGTATCACTTCGCTTTCAGTTCTTCCATGAGGTAAAAATGATAGTTGTATTTTTTTTCCTCATCCATTTCTCCTACTAGGTGGATCCTGAAAATACTCAGAGTTCATCCTAACTTATTATACCATTCTTCATGCTACAAATATCAGGGCACAATTTCTCCATTTAGCAAAGTTAATTTCTTCATGATATAAGGAAATGCAATTCCCTGCAGATTTAGGGAGACTGTAAAATCCATTAGTGCTAAGTCTGGATAAATTCAGCTTTGCATAAAGAATATAAATGACGACTGCAAAAAGAAAACAATGCGGGGCATATTGCAAGCAAGGATACTAACAATTAGTAAGCAATATGGACTGTCATGAATAGAGTGATTTTGTATTTGGTTCAATCCTCTTATCACCTGTGATAAACAGTCAAACTCTAGAATGAGTAGATCAGTTCAACTTTTAAATGGAGTATAGTGACAAAGATGTTGGATGGAATTTGAGAGACTTGAAATGACTGGCAGCCAAAGCATCCACTGAAAATTCAGAGAAACTTAAATTTTCCTTGAAGAAAGTTAAAGAAACATTCCCCAAAGTATATGAAGCTCCAAATTATGAAAGGTTTTGTTCTTTTTTTCACATCTTCCTGTTACAAACCTTGAGAACAAAAAACTTGACACATGGAAGGAGGAGAAAATGAAGCCTGTTCGGGAACAAGTGGAAAACTTTTGTATTCTTGGTGCAAGAAATACATATAAATAAATGTACTGGGGAAAGGGAGAGAAATCAGGAAGCATAAGCTTAAATGTTTTGGTTGCAGTAGGCAGAAAGAATGGAAATTACTTCAGTAAGATACTGAGAAAAAGTCACAAGTTACTGTAGACTGAGGATTTAAAGAAAGAAGAGTGAAGGTAGGATAGAGTGGTTAAGGTCAGCTTTTCCTCAAAGAATGCTTCCAAGAATTCAGCTAAAAATCAATGTACTAATATTACTTCTTTCTCTTTTGACAAGAGATGAGGACATGGAAGAGGAGGAACTGAAGTTGGCAACAGCTGCTAATTGCATTGTGCAAGAAGTTGGAAGAGCTTCTGAACTTAGGGAAATGATAGATGATAGAAAGAAAATAAGATGTAGCATTAGCATCCAGTCTTAAAATCCTCAAGGTCAACCATCCTGGCATGTTAGCAAGCCCTGATATCACTGGGATAACATACTGTGTTTCTTGAGTAACTCAGGAAAGAAAAGAATTCTGAAACCAAGGGGGTTTTTTCTCATTGTAATGAGTTATGGCTCTTGACAAATCTTCAAGTTGCACACTGTTCAGTCTATTTATCATCTTTGAAAGAATTCTTGATCCTTCTTTTCCTTTTTAGTATATAAATCAGCTAGGCTTAATTAACAAATAAAAATCATTTATCTTAAGTTTTATTTGCAATATCCCCACCTCTTGGATTCCTGAAGAGTAAAAGCAGGCAGGTCGGTAATTTTCCTGTCCAGTTCTTCACAGATGGGCCTACATACATCATGCAGAGACCCAGATGTGTTCTGTACACCATCAGCAACAGAAAACCAGGAAAACTGGTACCAAAGCTCTCTCTTTCACTCCACAGATATTCCTGAAAAATATCTGGGGTTTGAATCTGTATCACTCCCCCCTTGGGGATTGATGATCAGTGAATAAGAAGTCAGAACAAAGTCAGCCTATAAAGCCAAAGTTGGTTTTGGTTGGGTTTTTTTCTGCAAACAAAACTTCTAAAATAATGAATTTCATGTGATTTTCAGCTGAGCGTACCCAAGTTAATTTAAAGCATTTGTGAACCCTAATAACCCTTTAAACAAACATTTATGTTTGTTAAGAAACCTAAAAGAGGCAAGTTTCACATGATTTTTAGCAGACATTTGGCCAAATCTCAAATACAACATCATGATGCACACAGCAGCAGTGACAAAGGCATAAAATATCAGGGTTTCAAAATAGTCTTGTGGCTCTCCTCTACTTCTCAGAGTTTTCCCATTTTTAAAAAATCAATAGCAAAATTTAAGTTCTGATCTTTCCTTGGTCTCCAACCTCATCTTCCTTTTATCTTCTCAGTTTTATCACAATATAAGGTATTTATTCCTGAAATCTTACAAGACTTATATTTTGAGATTTCTAGACCAGACAAAAATTTCAACATTTTAGATCACTTAGAGAAGCACCTTTATTGAAACTGAATAGACAGCTGACAGTTCATGCACATTAGTCTTCATTAATTTGTTTCCCATATTTCTTCTTGCTGTTGAATCTGGGAATAATTCCTAGTCACATTTAGTACTATTCCAAGCTAGAGAGGCTTAAAAGTTACCACTGAATCCAGTTGTTCAAAATACACACATGTATCTATTGTGCTAACAAAAATTCTATTTGCATTTGTAAGATATACGTAAGTAGGTAATTCATATAGAAATACTGGCAAGAGTGATTTTAAAAGTTATTTTTTTACTGTGAGTTCTGTACCAGACCTTGAGAGTTTCTTGTCCTCTGTATGATAAAAAAATTAAGTATAAGATATAACTTAGGTCATAAGAAAGACAGATGTTCATTTTGAAAAGATAGACTTTCTATCAATATTAGTTTTATTCCTTAGAGTTAATTGTGAGGATTTGTTCACTTTTGTTGATCATAGTGAGGTTTCTGACTTTTGAGTGCATGTTTTTTAATTTAAAAATATAGTCCCTTTAAAATATAAATATACATATATTTCTGTCCCTTAGGCATTGCTTGTTTCTTCAGTCACTCAGCACTGCTTAGTCAGTTAGGGGTGACTGCAGACAGGGAGAGTGCCCAGACAGATGGCATCAAGTGGGCAAGGAAGTATGCATTTTCACAGAAAACAAAGGACAAGAGAAATCAGATAATTGATTAGATTATTCTAAACCCTAATGTATAGGAGCTCAAATTACCAAGATAATCATGTTAGGAATTAGTGTTTATATCATCATTTCGAACTGAAACTATTCCATTCTTTATCTATTACATGTATTTGTGTCTCGGCTCATGATGCATCTGAGATCTTAAAAGCACTCAGAATCTTCAGCACCACCACAATGGCAGAGTAGTCCATACCACATTTTGAGAACTTCAGCAAACTGAAACCAAATCATTTCCTTGAGATTTTACACGAAGTCTTGCTCCCCAAGTCCCAAACTGAGCATTTAAATCAGGAAATAATGCACTTTTTGAAGTTGTTCCATTTAAGTCCCTGAAGTTAGGTAGAATAATTTTGAGACACTGTGAAAATGCCTCCTTTTAACACACATATAAAATATTAGTGCATGTTAAAAAGAGAACAGCCAATCCCATATTCATCCCATTTGTTGTAGGTAGACTGTACCTTTGGGTAGCATCCCTTCATGTTCCCTGATCATTGGGTCTTACTGGAGAACCTATTGCACTGTATGTACAAGTGAGATTCTGGAGAGAGCACTGGAGGGTTTTCTTGCTGTACTAGTAAATGAGAAGGTCAGAATTTGAAATATTTCCTAATAAGATGTCACATATTGACTAGTGTTCGTTTGGGTTTAATTATCATAACATATTAGCACAGGTTTCCATTCCTAAAAATTGGCAAATCTTCAGGGAAAACCAGAAAACATCCTGAGCAAAAGGGCAATTAATACTTTAGAGGCATTTAAACTGAAGAAATGTTAACAAGCCACTGTCAAAAAAAAATGCAAACATGTGGATTGCCCTTGAAATATAATCTTTTAAAACAGTAGAAATAAGGGAGGGCCTCATGGAAAACTTCTGTTGTGGGCTAATAGTACATCTGGGTTTTGTAGAGGTCAGAGAGTTAAAACAGTGCCCTTGGAGCAATAACATATGGTAAAGAATATTTGCTCTGTTTCCCTATTGCTCCGATTTTTTCTTTTTTCTTAGCCATCATCTCTTTACAATGTAGCATCATCTCTTTCCCAGCTTGTCTAGCATCTGTCAGAAAGTCAGTTCAAATCAGTCATTCTTTAAAAATATTTTCTACCTCCCCTCCCCAATCTCTATAATTCTTAAAATATTTCTTCATTTAACTCTTCAGATAATTCTTCTGAATTCAAGGAAGTGCCACAGTAGACTCTCATGCCTTGAGAACAGAAGCGATGCCCTGAAGTATTTTGTAAGAAGTCATCAGACCTCACTTGGATTTACAGAACATACCTGATCTGGAGACTAATAAAACAAAAGTGGTGGAAAAGCTCTACAAATGGAGACTTGCAGACCATGCACGCAACTTACACAGCTCAGCAACATGAAGATAATGACTCCATCATTTAGGCTATATACAAATATTTAAATATATCCAGTCTGTGGAATAAGTTGTAGATCTTTTAATGCTACTGCAAAATGAGGATCCAGTTGGATATAAATGGTGCTTTTTCAAGGACTTCCATACCTGCAGAAAGGTAAAGGAGAAGTGGACAGTAGCACACAGTGGATGAAGAAAGAATGCTACTTATAGGCATTCACTGTTTGTGTGAATTCTGTGGCCAGGAATGCCTGGACTTGGACAGGAAAGCAGACTGAGGGAGAAGAGGGGCCACTTGGAAGCAATTTAAGTCATAAAAAAACAATGTCAGCAGCTATTTTTCTCACTGACCACACATAAATCAAGAATGACTAAGAGATTTTCATGCTCAGGACATAAGTCCTGGCTCCTCTCTTAAGCACCATTTCTGAACAGTTTTGAAAAGGCCCTGAAGGCCATAACTCGCATAAATGATGAAGATTTCAGGGACGATTACACATGACCAATGACTGTAAATTGCTTTAAATCTCATATTTAGTGTTCAGGATGAGCCTGCCATCATGAAAGCACAGAGCTCCTTCATTACATAGAGACACTATCAAAGAAATGGCCAAAGAAATATGGAGACTTCACCAGATCCTGGCAAAAGTAGTATGCTGCAATTTGAAATGCTCCCACACAATCCACATTTAGTTATTTATGTAACCGAACATGTAGAAACAATAGTTACGTGCTAGGAGAAAATTGCTTATGATTAGCCTGAAGAAGAGTATTTCATCTTTTTGTTCAGTATGGCATTGCTTTACTAAAGGATAATATCAAAAGGGAATATATTTGCCAAGCTTTCTGAGAAATCAGAAATTCAGTGTTTGCTGGCACTGGTTAGATGTAAGACACATGAAACTTTCTTCTTCCACATACACAACTGTCTGTACTCAATATTTTCAAAAAAAAACCAAAACAAGGACATATCTCTAAATTATCAACAATACTTAAAATTGTACATCAATCAAAATTAATCAGACCTTAGATTAAATCTCATCAGAATAATGCTGTTAGGAAGAATTAATGTTTAGTCTTCTTTCAAGCTTTTTTCAACTGAGATGCCTCAGGCCCCTTAATCCTGAATTCATATCCTAATTTTCAGAAGAATTTATAATGCAAATCTCTTACTTTGCTTCCTAAATACAGATTTTCATCAAAAAACGTTTAAGCTTCCTTCATAAGTTACTGCTAATGACAAAGAGAAGTACACAGAACTCTGACTAGAAGCTATTGTCATTTTACAGATCTCTCAATCTCATTTTTTCTTTGGCCAGAATTAAAATATAAACACTCACAGGAAAATGTTATGGGACTTCATTTTATCATAGAATCAAGTCTTTCAATCAACTTAGCAGCTTTCCTCTGAACTCGTTCCAACAGGTCTTTCTGCTGGAAGCCCCAGGGCTGGATGCAGAACTCTGGATGAGCTCTCTCCAGAACAGAGTAGAGGGAGAATCCTCACCCTCATCATGCTGGCCAAGCTGCTTTGGATGCAGCCCAGGGTGTGGTTGCCTTTCTGGGCTGTGAGCACGTTGCCAGGTCGTGTTGAATTTTTCATCCACAAACTCTCGCAAGCCATTCTCCACAGGACTGCTCTCAATTAATTATCCACCCAGCCTGTATTTGTGCTTGGGATTGCCCCAACCCAGGTGCAGGACCTTGCATTTTGTGTGTTGAACTTCATGAGGTTTCACAGGCTCGCCTCTCAAGCCTGTCAAGGTCCCTCTGGATGCCATCCCTTCCCTCCAATGTGTCAGCTGCACCAGGTGCCTGAGTAGGTGCCTGTTGATCTGGTCAAAGCCCCTTCCATGCATATTAATTTGTTCAGCTTTGTTCAACTTGATCTACTTTCTATTATTTGCTTGCCCACAATCAAATTATGTGGCCCAACAGAGACAATATGCAAATTCGAAATCTCAAATTATCAAACCCATCTAAATTACTTTGTAGCTTTAGCAACTTTAAACCTAAAGATTTTGATCTTTAAACAACAGAAATGCTCATCCTAGTTACTGTGAAGAAGAAATTTAACTACCCCAGACCAGACTGGCACACTGGGAAAGCTGCCAGCTGCCTACTGAAGGATCAGGAGTGTGCCGGGGCTGCCATGGTGCATAGCAGAAACCAGCTCAGTGCAGACCTGCATCCCAGAGGGCAGACTGGATGCAGTGACACCTTAGATGCCAGTGGTGTCACTAAAGGCTAGCTGAGCCAGGCAGATCTCAGCAATTTGTACCCAGCAGGAAATTTCCTCCTTGCACAGGAATGAATGCAGAGGGTGTGGTGTCTAGAAGGGATGAGCTCTGATTCCTCAGCAGCTTGTTGTTGGAGGCAGGATAGAAAAAACAGTTTATCTCCCATCAGTTGCTTCTTTGAGTACCTGCATTCCATCATCAAAAGGATGCCAGAGCCCTTCTCTGGCACCTGCTCCATGGAGTGCAGCTCCAGCCTGAACATGTGGCTGTGGAGTGGCTGCAGGAGCATGAGCAGCTGGTAGAAGATTCGGTTCTCATGTACACTCCAGGATTCACAGGTGCCATCCATCCCAGTAGCTGGGTGCGTCTCTGGCATGAAACTGCTTTTGCAAAGCACTCAGCAGACACCAAGAAGGTCACACACCAGGTTCTTCAGATTCTTACAGTGTGAGGTAGTACCTGTATTGGCAATAGGATGGGCACAACCAAGGACTTGACACCACTGTGTACTCCGTTGAAGTTTTCCTCCTCGTTGTTCTCCTCCTCCGTGCTGCTGGAGCTGTCCTGATCATGGCAGCTATTAGAGGCAAGTTTCATTTTGCTGGCCCAAAATGACCACTGCTGCCACACAGAGAGGAGTGTGGCTTCTTCCATAGGCCTGCTCCGCTCAGTGTCCTGCAGCAACCACCTTGTCTTCTGGTGCAGTGACTCCTCGCACTGCTGCATTTGCTGGGCCGTGGCCACATGGATCAGGTGATGGTGCTTCAGCCCAGGCAGGATGGCCAGCACAGCCAGGAAGAGTGCAGTTGACACAGCCATGGCCTGGGAGAGGTCGGAGAAATGTTTGCTCAGCAGGGCTGGGTGGGAGGTAACACAGAGCAGAAGCTGCCTGGAGGTGGGGACCAGCAGGTGAGGAGGTGAGGGAGGTGCTAGGGTGCAAGGGTAGTGTTTGTGAACACTGCAGGGATAGAAGCTGTGGGGAATTTCACAGAAGCCTTTGGGCACTGGGGTCTGCAGGCTTGAAGGGGATGCAGTCCTTGACTGGAGACAACTCACAGCCCATCCTACCCAAATCACCCTCACAGCCAATCCCTGGTTGGGCTGTGCCCCATGAAAGGGCAAGAGACACCTAAGCAGAGTATCCCAAGGCCCCATCCCTGCCAGGCTACAGTGTCCCATGGAGCTTTATCTTAAAGTTTTAAAAGAATGTTATGGAGAATAATAGATTGTATATGTTCAATACCATATGTAGTTGATGTCTTTCTCAAGATGGAAGATGCTTTTCTCTCCTACAAATAGAAATTTCAGCATTTGACACATGTTAAAGTGTTAAATTAGGCTAAACAGAAATACTCAATAAAGAATAATGCATTTGTTTGTGACTTTTTTAACTTAGTAGACGTTATATGAGGAAGAAACTAGAGAACTCCCCTCCTCACAGATCAGAAACCAAACTATTTATCACAAAAACCTCTATTCCTAAACATCCAAGAGATATCTTCAGTATCAGCCATTGAAAAATTTGGTATGCTTTTAAAATTGTCAAAGAAATATTGTATCACCCTCAAGTGGGTTCTTTGTCTGCTTCAGAGGCCATTGATAACAGCTCTTACACAAGGTCTTATCTCTTCATTTTCAGTGTTCCTTTTCCTTAACAATAATGATGTATCGTGAAGAAATAATATGAATGGCAGATGTCAAGATCACTGAAAATTGTCATATGGTAACATTCCTGAAAAAGAGAAGAAAAGTAGCTGGAGAGTTTAAAATACAACCATTTTTAATTTTAGCCTAGACCTTCAAATTGGCATTGATATTTAAAGTAGAAGTCAATGTAATTTGAGTAAAGGACAGATTTTTTTTTTGCAATTACTCCAACCAAAGTGGTACTTTACAACACCACTAAACTCCATGGATTATGTGGATAAGCATCAGTAGCAAAGAGTGACAGAAACCAAACCTGGTCCTTGAAAAAGCAGCTTCCCACAAAGTTTTTCTGACGTGTTTACTTATTGAGACACACAAATAACCCAAAGCTAAGGTGAATATTAGATGCTTTTTCGTAACAATATCCAGTACCATAGTTTTAATGGAAATATATTAATATAAACAGTGATATTTAAAATATATAGCACCTTTTTTCTTTTTCTAATGTTTAAAAATAAAACTAAACAAGTGTCTGCTTTTTTACATTCCCAGACTTCATGCTTTCAGAGATAAAATATTGTACAAAGCCTTATCCTTTCACCAAACAATACAATGCTGTGATAACAACAAAGCTGGAAGCTAATCCAGGCTTTCTGAGCCAGAGGTATTGCCACCCATTACTAATAGTTGGGATGGTGCTGCCCAAAGCCATGACAGAAAAATGTGAAAGCACTAATGATTTTTTTTCCATAAGGATAGACAAAATCAGCAATTAACGCAGGCTCTGAATTCTGTTGGTGGCAATGATAGGGCACTTTTACTATACATATTTGGGAACAGAAAAGCTCCAAGAAAAACTGACAATGAAACATTCATCTCTGAAATATGAATATTAAGTATTTCACCATATCTAGCATCTTCCTGTTCCCCTTAGTGTCTCCCTGGACTACTTTGCTTCCCATCCCACTACCCATCACTCATTTCTGCATCCCAGCTCTTACCATCTCCATTTACTTTCTCCTTGACCATGTGTCCCTATCCTTCTTCCTTTTTTCTTCATTTCCCAACACAATCACTCCCTTTCAACACCCCAGTATTTAGTCTTCCGTTTCTCCTTTCTGAAGTTGCCGTAATTCCTAAGCTTATAACACTTTAACATATCTCTTTTTCTAACACTGATTACAGGAGTCCACTGCCCAAAACAAGATGACAATAGCCAAACATATGATCACAGGGAATTTCAGGTTGGAAAGGTCTCATGTCTGTCCTTTTACTTACAGCAGTCTCACGTCTGAGATGACCACATGCATCTGGAAAACCTCCAAGAACAGAGACTATGCAGCATCTCTGAGCAACCTGTTCCACTGTCTGTTTCTCCTTGTGCAAAAAATAATTTCCTTATATGCACTGTGAAGCTCTCTGTTGGGGAAGATGAAATAGGAAAGCCTTATAAATATGATTACCTGGCAAAAGATGCTGAGAATGTAGAAACTATAAGCAAGATTGAAATGAAGACAAGCTTTGAGATACCAAACCCCAGTTACTGAACAACTGGAAAACAATGGCATGGCCGACTGAAGGTAATCTCCCTTTTGATTAAAAAATACCCTCTGCTTGCAGACAGGTCCAAGGGTCAGAGCAGACCCTACCAACTTGGCAGAGGGTCCAAAAAGCAGTTTTTAGGGTTTAAAATATAACGCCGTATGGTAATGCAATAATTCTCATAGGCAGTATGCAAATGTTGTAAGATTTGTAGCTTGTTCTAGATTGGTTAATGAAAATTAGAATATTCAGCACAGAAGATGATTTATTGTATTGTAAACAGCAAGCTCACTCTCTTCGCTCTTCTCTCCTCTCTTGCTTGCTTTCTTACTTCTCTGACCTGCTCTGGGCTGCGTCTGACAGCCCCTAGCAGGTCTCCTACACCCACGCCCTTTCACAATAAACCTCATGCTCTAAGACCCGACTTCAGAGATCTCTCGTCTGTCCCGACCGTCCGAAACTGACCCGCAAATTGTACAGCTCTCTTCTTTCAACTTATACGTGTTATTTCACTTTCTCCTGCTCTGCAGCACTGTGATCAGCCTGGCTGCATCTACTCGATATCCACATAGCAGCATATTCCATGAAGCTGTGTCTTCCCCAGGTTGTATAAGCCCAGATCCCCTAGCCTCACCTGACAGCTCCCTTCCAACCTGGAGACCAGGGTCTTTTCCACAGTGTTATTCCCTAAACAGGCAATGTCCAGCCTGTGGGACTGAAAGGTGATCATGCACACCAGGGGCAGCACTCACCATCTGTCACTGCTGACTTTCAAAATGTTCTTGTCAATCCACCCTCTGGCCTGTCCACATGCTGAGGTGGAAGACAAGTGATAACAGAAGCAAGAGAAGCAATGGAGAGCAGCCTGCCCAGGGCTGAGCTCCATATCCAGCCCAGTGTTTGAGATACAGAAAGCTACAGTATGCCAGAATTTTTCTTGTACACCTCTAACAATCAAGAACTGAAACTCAAGAAACAAAGAAAATACCAGTGCTCAGAGTGATGAGATGGCAGCAGGGCTGCAGCATGCCCTGTAGGATTTGTCAGCACTGAATACTGTCCAGGATCAGACCTAGTCAAACCCATCCAGACCTCCAGGGGACAGAGGAGTCAGTGTCATTCTACAGGAAATCCGCACATTCCCTGGGAAGAGAAAGACTTGCAACCAGTTCAGATTTAGGGCCCAGTGTATGGCAGAGAAAAAAGGGGTGCTGGAAACATTCAAAGCTCTATGCAAATATACAAATCTTTACCCAACTTGAAATATTCTTTTGGAGAAAACTGGAAAACTGGAATTTCTGGAAACTGACATCAGTGCCCTGCTACCAATAAATTAATTATTAGCTAGGTGGGGAAAAAAGAAAAGCCATTTTTTTAATGTGTGCAGTAAAAGCACCACTGGCAGGTTCTAGGGAGATATCTTGGAAGAAAGGAGGGATTCATTAGGCATTTAGAGCCAGAACTTGCGTTAGCACAGCTGTCCTGATTGTGCTATTCCTATGTATGCAATCTCATCCCTTTCCAGATACAATAATGATTTGTTTGTACTTTATTTATTTTGTAATCACAGATTTCAAAATACCATATAGATGAGCCAGTCATGTAAACATCCCAGAAGGCTCAAAATTGAAAACATGAAAATCAAACAAATATAGAGACAAGATAAAACCTTCCATGCCTTTAATAACAATTCCAAGCATAATGGCATCTGTTCATGCCAAGATAAAGTTAATTTGATCTGATTACCAATTTGATTGAAGTTTCATGTGCCAAAATACTTTATGCATATTTTTATTTGCATTTATCCAATTTCTGTACTTTGTTCACAAAATTGCATCTAGCTTTATTCACTAGTTACTATCAATCTGTCAGCCATTTAGTGAAGGAAATACTCTCAAAGAGAAAGTTGCTGAAAAGCTTCTTAAGTATTTCTGTAATTTATCAACCTAGATCTATATTTTCAGAGCCTACTCAGGCATACATATGTCTTTGAGAATCTTGGTAAACACCTAAATTCCACAACGTATTTGAACTACTGCATTACTTCTGTTCTCAAAGCTCTTAGAAGTTTCTATACTATGTATGGTCAGGTGTTCAAGAGACTTTTAAATTATTGGGGATGCCCGTAAAGCACCTAATTAGACTGAGACACATTTAAGTGGAACATGCACCCAACATGCTTTCAAAACTCAACCCTCAAGGTCATATGTTTTAAAAGATACAAAGACAGTTCTGCCTGTAAGTTGGCAGAAACTCACCGCTGAGCAAGGCAGGGTATATCTGCTAACTGCTGAAGCACTGTGGCTGTTGGCACTGTTGGATGGGAAGCACTATGCAAAACAATTACTAGTTTTATTCAGTAGGTCCAAGGGCTGTATTTATATACAGTAAGCAGAAGAGAGAGTCTGCAGAAACTCTGAAGGAAACTTTTTAAATGGACCAAAAAGAATCTGTGAAGTGCTCTACCAAGTGCAATAGCCATGATGAACATTTTACTGTGTCATGCAGGCTCTATCCTCATGAGTTTTATTATTGATGTTATTATTGTTGTTGCCATTATTATTTCACTGTATTGGCCAGAAATAAGGAATTAAGAGATGAAAAAAGAAAAGGTGACAGGAGGGGTGCAGGGAACCGTTTCTCTTTCCCCTCAACAAAGCAAAGCACAGCAAGGACAGATTACATTAATTTAACTGCATTAGGAAGGTCAGAGGTGGGGAGACTGCTCCTTTACTCGTGGGACTAAGATCCTAAACACCACTACCTAGCAAGCCGTTTACAGCTGCTGGTGCTACTGTACTCAGCTGCACTCTAAAGGCAATAGTCCCTCAGACTGATGTGAAGCTTCCAATGCAATCTCTTGCCATCAACATGGTGTGAAGTTATTTGAGAGCCTATTCATGTGTATTCCATTGTTTTCTGTTAATGTGACAGCTAGCGAGTGTGCAGCTTGCAAAGGCTGAGATGAGATTCAAAGCTCTTTTGGGAAGGCAGAAGCTTCTCCTAAGGAAAGACCATGTTCCTGTTTTATAAATTCTTTTGCAGTGGGGATAATTGCTCTCTGAATCTGTATAGGGCCAACAGCTGAAGTATTGGTGTTTCCCAAATGATTTCCTAGAAAAGTTTGTAGTCTCCCCATCTATCACATAACATTCATATAGTTTATGGTCAGAGCTGGTTACATGCTTTGTGATCCAAGTCTTTGGGTTTCCCTATCAGCTGGAGATAGGAAGAACAGAAATTTCCCCATTGGCCACTTGGGCCACTTGAGAAAATCAAAGCAGTACAACTGAAGGAAAATAAGGAAATGCCTCTTTGTCTTATTTCCTAGTCATATGGGAAGTCAAGGAAGACTTTAGGAAATGGCATAACATTTTTATATGATATTCCATAACACATATTCCTTGATGTTATATAGATCCTGTCTTACTGTTAGGTATACTGGATGCTCAAGCCTGAAAATAGACATATGCTGGAGATCCTGATGGAACTGTTGAACAGATCTCCGTTAATGACAGAATACAGTCCAAAATGTCTGCTGCCTCACATTGTAATCCTCCAAGAGATTCTTTCCAGAAAATGGACTACTGTGTTTGGGGGTAGCTTGCAGCAGATGACATAAATCATTAATTACAATAGGAGGTGCTTTCATTTTTTCTCAAGACCCAAGGGCCGACGTGCGAGCTGAAGAGAGGTTCCTGGGCCCCTGGGAAGAGGGCATGGGTGGGGATTGCAGGCAAGGCAGGTCAGGGCCTTAGGACATGTCAGAGTCCTGATAGTTTTTTCACAACTTATGGTATTTTCATTTCAAGTTAATAGCAATGTTTTTTTCCACTTTTAATATGTATGGTTGTTATTATTAACTGCTATAATCAAGAAATTATGTAGACTTTCAGCACTTGAAAAAAGATCATTAATTCAGAGTTTAGGAAAATTTTTTTTAAAAGGAGAAAATTGTTCTTAATATCCTTTGGGATAAGAAAAAGGGTAAAAACTACACCCCCGTGAGCTAGGAGTTAGAACAGTGATCTCTGAAGTGGGGTGAACACAAACCCTAGAGTGTGTGCCAGACAAGTCATGGAGGCCTGGGAAGTAAATATTTCTTGTACTGTTAATAAGTAAAAGAAACTAAGATATATTTTTAAATGGTGCTTATTTCATCCTTATCCATTTTAAATTTCTATTTTGTGTGTATTTTATAAAGTACAAAATAGGAACAAATTATCATTTTTTGTGATTTGTCTGATAACAATAACCACAGCAAGGCTGACCTGATCTCTGCAAAACCCTTCTGTAACTGATTCTTCTTCTCTTCATAGCAATGGAGGTTAGAAGTGAACTGATGAAAGTCTGGGACCTTTCAGTAAGGCCAAAAAAAACCCAAAACCAGTCTGGGAATAGACAGGATAGCATTTAGTATATGAATGTTCTGAAGCTTATGCAAATTTTTAAATAAGGAACTATAACTCCAACACTAAGTATAAAAAGACAATCTTGGAAATACAATTTTTGGAAGTGGTTGCTTGTATAATTTCTCTTAGTGGTCAGAGAGAAGTTTCCAGTAAAACATCACCACTCCTGAGAACAAACTGCAAGAAAAGTTTTTTTATCCTAGTATTTCAACTGAGTGATCTTGATGTGAAATTGTTTTCATCACTTGTCACTGCATTTTTCCTCATAAGATGGCCTAGGTTATAAGCAGCTCCATGTGAGAGACATTTGCTGTTGTCTTTTTCAGAAGGCTTTTCAGAACGGTGGAGGTGTGTGGAGTGATGTGTTATGTTTTGTGGGCTGCTCCAAGTTAATCCCCAGCATGAATACTGACAGGGCTTTCTGTTCTTCCAGTCCAGATCTTGTCTAAGTATCAAAAATCTACTATTTATTATACATTTTCTCTTCAAAACAGAGTCCTGGACAATGACAGAAGAGCTTCCGTTCTTGTCATGTCATGACATTGTAGTGGTTTTAGTTCGCTTATTCAGGTTTGTGGCTAAATGCTAGCACACTTACTTAAATTTACTTGATTGCTTGTTGTGAGATGAGGATTAGGAGTAGGCAAAGCAGGCTCAAACTTTATAAAGTACAAAGAAGTTTTATTAAAATACCTAAGACAAAGGGAAAAGAAAAAAAATCCCAAGGAAAAAAAAACCAGAACAAACTCTTCAGACCACCCCTCCTTCCCCCAGCTCTCCATTTCTTTCTCTCTGACAACATACAAAAGACAACACTTTGACCTCCAGTCAGTTTACCACCTCAGAAACAGCTCTTGTTCTAGTTCATTTAGGGAGAGAAGTTTCTTTTGCTTACACTATGGATTTTCTGTAAGAAAAATACAGTTTTTATGGGTCTTCTGCCTCACTATTAGCCGCTGCCCAGAGCAAAGTCCAGCTTAATAGTAGATCCCTCCCACACCAGTAGCCTTCCCATAGCCACTTGAGTGGGTTATAAACAGTCCACAGGGTACTTGTTTTAAGGATGCCCAGTTTAATTGTAGCAACAAAGAAAATCCCTTCTTCTGTGCTTAGCAACACAAGTTCTCCTAACAACGCAAGTTCTCTAGCATTCTCCCCGAGACCAAAGCTCTAAGTCACAGCCTCTCCTCTCTCTTAGTTCTAGTTTCTCATCAGACTATACGTTTTCAACACTTACTTCTCTGTACTTAGGTATTTCAGTTCATTAGCTGCAATAAGAACCTCACATCCCCCTTTAGACTATATCTTCATATATTACAGAGAATTTATTAGCTCAGTCCCCAACCATAGTTCTCCAAAAGAGTTTTCAGCTTCACTCTTGAAGCACTTCTCATGCACTTTATTCTAAGTATCAGTTCTGCTTTCCTCACTCACTGTAAAGTCTCTGTGTTGTACTATGTCGATGTCCTCACTCGTTCCTCTCTCTGCAAAGAAAGATGAGTGTCTGTGAGTTTAGTCCAGACATGGAGAGAGTTAATCTCTGTCTCTCTCTCTCCGGCAGTGTAAAAATTACGTGTTCTCTACCGGGCTGTTTGAACAAGTCCGAGCTAGATACCAGACGCTCTCAAAAGTCTCTCTGCCTGGCTCTGCCAAGTTAACTCGGTCTAGTAAAGCCATCTAAACCCAGAGTGACACGGCAGAGCCTGGCCCAAGCTGGATGAAGTCCAGCCTAGTCCTTGCCTAGCCCAGCTCTCTCTCTCGTGTAGCTGACACACCGGCTGAGCTGGATCTGCTGAAAATTCCAATCGTTTCCTCTCCCATACCCGGCTGCAGCAGCACAGCTGCCATAAAACCTCCCTTCCCCGCCCCATCCCTCCTTTAGAAGGAAGTGGGGGGGGGGGGCTTACCAGCAAGAGAAGCAGGAGCTGCTCCTCTCTACACAGCAGCAGCAGGTCTAAAGAAGAAAAGCTTCAGAGAGTCTCTGCTTATATATGGTTTTTTCCTCGAAAGCAGATAAACTTTTTAATTAGTTTACCTACCTATCAATCCTTAAAACTACCTAATTATTGACTCTCTCTCGCAGGAAGGAAGTTGTATTCCTTCCTGCAGCACAGATCACTTCCTAGATTTTAACCCCTCTAACCTAACCCAAGACAGACATAATTCTAGATTTTCTCCTTTACCTGGACTTCCGGAAGAAGCTTGAAATGAGCAGTTATTGGTACATGCCATGAAGTTACTGTAAATCAGATGCTGCTGTTGTTACTTTTATATCTGTAGCCTAACAATCTAAGAAATGAAACTGCTAAAATCTGTATTAACAGATGTCTAATCCAAAACTCAAATGAGTTCAAAGTCAGTCACCTGAGTTTAAGACCAGACAAAAAAACTTCCCTTAAGCTGCCAAGCTAAGATGAGAAGTTTCATGTCATAAAGACGGAATAAAACAGACTAATAACTTTAGCTGTTCCTCCCAGGAAATACTGTTTTTATTGCTTTTGATCTTCTTGGTCATTTTTGCAGGTTTCTCTCTTAGAATAAAGAGATCTTTCCCTCAGTGGTCAGCTTATTTTGCACACTCATTTTCAGTTTTCTGTGCTGCATTTGCCGGAACATCTGATGCCTTGGTACTGTCAGGCAGCACCTGCTGAAAGTGATGACTTCAGCTGACACTGCACAAAGATCTGAGCTCTGACCTCCATATTTGCCTGAGAAGAGAGTTGGTGATCCATATTTTTTGACTGTTTATTTGTATATCCCATCTTTTTCAGAAATCTGAAATAAATAAGCACCATTCAGGTGGCCAGAGATTCCCTGGAACTGTAAAAAAACTTCATCTTACTCTCCCCCTATCCAATTCAGAGAGTGGAGGGCTTCTATTTTCCACATACTCGCTTAGCAGTTGTGACTCCTCAGACTTAGCTGGAGAGGCCTTTTTAAGTGAACTAGTCTGCACAATTCTGCTAATTTCAGGCAAATTAAGGGAGTTTTCCAAAACAAAGCACTTTCAGCTGCAAGTGCCAAATATCTGTTATCTCTGTTCACTTAACTTCTAGAATTTCTTAACTGTTCGACAGATACAATAGAGTCAGCAACTTAAAAAGTTTCTGGAAAGACTTTCCAAGCACAGTGGGCTTCAGCAGTGTCAGCAAGACAGTAATACAGCAATCCATCAGTATGAAATGAAATGTTAAATTTGAAAAAATGTCCTAACAGCCATGAAAGAACAGCTGCATTTCAAGAGTGCCCTGAAAGGTGAAAGCAGCTGAACAAGAGTTAGGAAAATGCAGTCAAGAGATTTGAAAATGTGAAGAATCTATTCTCCTTGACTGTTTACTATCTCTGACAGGCAAGAGATTTCACATGAAGCTGTTAAAAAATTAATAGTGAGTTACTATATCTCACCAAAAAACATTATCTTGATGATCAAGCTGGTTTTAGTTTCCTGATGCCATCCCACTCTTATTAATGACAAGTCCTCCTACTCCTCTCAGTCATTTATTTGTTGCTTTATCCTTCTTACAAATGGTTTTTATATCTCCACTTAATCATCAATAAGTCAACATTATAAATTAATTTCTTTTAATATGCTTCATCAAATAATTGCTCCAATCTTCAGTGATTGCACAAGACTGGAAGAGAGAGAGAAAAACTGGTTTTCTGTCCCACAGGAATATGAAAATCTTCTAGCTTTAATGTGGAATGGGAAGCCAAAATCTCAGCAGAAATACTAATACAGAAATATCTCTGAAGTGTTTTGCTGTGTTTCTATTTCACAAAAATAAACAGTGAAATTAAGTCTGGGTGTTTAAACCAAAACTTGAGGTAAAAGTTGTCCACATGGTCTTTTCCTGTATTTGAACAGTAAACAAACAGTTGTTGAAACTAGCCTTTTCCTACAGGAAACTGACCTCAGCAGCTCAGCAGATTAGCTTTGTCCGGGCCTGTCTTGGGTCAACATTTGTACTCTAACCGAAACCTCCTTTCTTGGAGGCATGTTGCTGTAGAGACACAGGCATGAAATGATCGCAAGAGTCAGCGTCAGTGTGGATCCCAATAGTCTAGAGCAGACTTTGAGGTCTGAGCAGATAATTTTGGCAGAAAAGCGAAATGCATTCAGAAATAATTGAAATACAATTGGTCATAATATAAACAATGGAAATTTCCTCAAACACTCACAGCACAACTTCTAGCTAAACAGCTAACAAAAATAAACTCCCAAAATCACTGTCACTCAGAATATGAAGACTGCAGAGAGTAATCCTATGAGTCAAATCAAGCTGCTGAAATATATTTAAAGGTCAGAAGACTAAGCTCCCTGTGTCCGAGAAATGCAACAAGGACTTTTGCCAACCAAGACAGAGTATAAGTTTATTTTCTCTATTCACGTTCCTGTAGAATGGTTCCTTATGGTGAAAGACATTAAAAACAAAATTCTTGATATCACCTCATAGTGCCATCATGACCATCTTTATCAATGCAGCTCTGTATGTTATAGTAAATTTGCTTCTGTGATCATCCCTTTATTTGGTGTGCAAGAGTAAACCCATATTACTCCTGCCAGACACAACATATTCACATCTTTTCTGTTTTTTTCCTTTGGTTTTGGCAAGCTGTGTTTTGTGATGGTCAGGAATCATGTTTTCTTGCATGCCACTGCACAGCTGGTCTAAGCCCTTGTTCAGTGAGGTGTTTAAAGTGCATTTTTAAATGTCAGTTGTGCAGTGAGCTTCACTTGTTTGAAATTTTAAAGCTGTGTCAGTACCCAGATCAGTTCATGCTTAAGTGATCCATGGAGAAGGTTCATAGTTGGTGGCTAGCTATACTTTGAAATAACATCAAATAGATGGGATTAACTAATATGACACACTGATTTAATCTGGTTCCACAAATCATACATTCTCGTATTTTAACAACTTCATCTGATTTATTGTTGCAAACAGAATAAAGTCCAAAGAGGTATATATAAACTCTCTATGTGAAATATATTTAAGCATACTTCAGGCTTTTAAAGGGCCAGTTGCAGAAAGCAGGAAAGAGCTGGGAGAATCAGCAGAGAGAGTTCAAATATTAAAATGTGAATAATCATGGAGAACTTTTTAAATCATTTCTCCAACTACAAAAATAGCCTGCAAACGAGAAATAGACCATACTACTTAAGAAACTTTGTTTTGTCTGAGTGTATTCATAAAAATCAAGGAATTCTTGGTGCATTACTGGATGGAAGTGTCAGAATTGAGAATTACATTAAACAAAGGGTGGGGGTGTACATGAAATGAGTGTTCTGTGATCCCATCATAGCATACAATGTCACTTATATTCCAACAGTTGCAAATTTTACAAGATTACTTTAAGGAGGTCTTCTTCAGTTAACAAGTCCAAGTACCTTTCATCTAATAGCTGAAAAATACTGATATGTTCTCTGAATGACTGTAGTCATTCAGGATTTGGTCATCAGAGGAGCTTAAGAGGCCTGACAGGAAATAATATGCTGATAAATAGAGGAGGTAAAAACCTAGAAAAACTGATCTAATTGCTTCAGTAAATGATGTGACATAGTGAATTCTGTATTGTGAGTATTGACCCTCTGCAATTTAACATAACAATTCATAACTGAGAAAAATACAGAAAATCATTACATAACTAATGATATACAGATTTTATGCGGCAAAAACTGAAGAAGATTGATTACACATATGGAGGGAGAAGATGAGGCAGTTGTACAGCCAGAGGACTCTGGCCGGTTGGGAAACTGAATGCAGTCAAGAAAATATTTCTTTTTCTGAAAAGGATATGTGAAATTTTATGCATGTATAGAAATAATAAAGGAAATTTTTAGTTAAAAGTAGGCCTCTACATTAGCAGCAATGAAAGGAAAAGATATTCTGTGTAATGTTTATTGATTATCTAAATACAAATTGCCAGTGTGATATTGTTGCTAAAAAAGAAAAAAGTGATATTTGATACACACAGGGAAAATAATGAGTAGAGACAGAGAACTTCTGATCCTTTTATTACCTCTAAATTAGTGCTGCAAAATCATTTTGAAACTGAAAATGTCTCTGAGGAAAGAGAAGAATACTTATAGGTTAAGGAAACCTGCCTGATAGAGAAACACACGAAGTGAAGAAGAAAAACATATGGAAGCCTAAATCCCAGCAAATGGAACACAGATTTGACAATGTGACACTGCAGCCTGGCACTGGCAAAAGCCATGTGGGTGGATGCTTGACAAGTTCAGGATTTTCATTTCATTTTTTTCCAGAAATCTAATGACCAAGGAGAGCAACCTGCTGTGGTCTGTTCAATGGCATCCATCACTCAACATTTTAAAATAAATGTTAGGCTTTTTTTCTAAAATATCTGCCATGGCTAATAAAGGAATTAATGCTGTAATGATACAATCACTTGCATCAAGCCACCTAATTCAAAGTGCCCTTGTTCTTTTGCAATGAGAACATATTGCTGGCCTTTTTATCATTGTCTCCTGGATATAGCTACAGAAAATGCACCCAACTGCAGCCAGAGGGACAAATACAAGGACCTTATTCTCCTTCACACGACATATTTCTGGATCTTAACTGGGCTTTGTTCCAAATGACCCCAAATGCTCAGAGCAAAACTAAGGTTTAGGCTAATGAGGAGAAACTGGTCTTGTGTCAGAAAGGGTCTATACTACCACCCGCTTTACTGAACACAAATTATCCTACAAGATCTTAAATCTCCACCTTGGTGAATCTGAACGTAGATTTCTGAACCTATATGATTAATACCTGTCATTTCTATCACTGACATCAAGGTACTTGTTGAAATATTTTCCTACTAGCTTATACGATCACTCAACAAATGCAGATAGATTATGGCAGAACCATGGACGGCATATCTTAAGAGTTTAGTGAAGAGAGGACATGAAGATTTTGCCTCTAAAATGTCTTGCTATCTTCATTTTAAAACTTTTGTGCCATTCTCTCAGCTTTATGGAAAACTGAATGATTTCTATAGCATGACCCTTTCTGATTAATCTCTCAATCTCATTTTCCTCTTCTGAATTGCAATAGGTTGTCAGATTCATTCTAGCTTCATTTCCCTCTTGAGGACTACCTGTAATTAGTTTTGAAGTGTTTGTGACTTTTTTTCTGAAGTTGCTGAGTTTTCTCATTTTTCTTTTTTTTTAATTTGTTTTTTTTTTTTTAAATATCTACTCATTTGTCTCAAAAGCAATCAAATGAACACTCACAATATTAATCAGACTGTAGAGACATTAAGGTATTTTATTCCTGGTAGTAAAATTTTCCCATTTTATTTTACCCATTTAAACAGCAGCAGCAGCCTGCAGTACAAATACTGAGAGTGAGAATTCTACCGAAACACCATTTTGTGCTTTTTTGTTTGCACACTGCCTTTGATCATGTTGAAGAATCACAGAATGACTTAAGGTTGGAAGGGACCTCAGAGGTCACTCAGTCCAAATAACCCCTGATCAACCAGGATCACTTAGACCCAGTTGCAAATGACCAGATGGGTTTTTAATATCTCCAGAGAGGGACACATTAACACCTCTGTCACCTGTGACAGTTTTTGGTTACCCTCAGAGTGAAAAAGTGATTTTTGATGTTCAGACGGAACCTCCCATGTTTCAGCCTGTCCGTCACCTCTGGTCCTGTCTCTGGGCACCACTGGAAAGAGCCTGGCTCTCTGTTCTTTGCACCCTCCGTTCAGGTATCTGTAGTCATTGATGAGATCCCCCAGAACCTTCTCTTCTCCAATCTGAACAGTCCCAGCTCTCTCAGCCTTCTCTCATCCAAGAGATTCTCCTGTCCCTTTGTCACCTTCTGGTCCTTCACTAGACTCTCTCCAGCATGTCCACATCACTCTTGTGCTTGAGACCTCAGAACTGCTCATAACACTCCAGGTGTGACATCACCTCCCTAAACCTGCTGGAAATACTTTGCTTAATGCAGCCCAGGATACCAGCAGTCTCCTTTGTGGCAAGGGCACATTTCTTGCACATGGTCAACTTGGTCTTTGCAAGGCCTCCCAAGCCCTGTTCTGCCACACTCCTTTCCAGATGGATGGGCCCTAGTGCTTGGGGTTGTTGCTTTCATAGAGCAGGACTTTGCACTTCTCCTTGTTGAAATTTATGAGGTTCTTCTGAGCCCATTTCCATAGAGCATTGAGATCACTCCAGATGGCAGCATGACCCTCTGGTGTATCAGCCACCCCTCCCAGTCTTGTGTCAGTAGCAGCTCCCTGGCTTACTTTCATCACTTATGTACTGACAGAAGCCCTTTTTCTTGTCTTTGACGTATCTCACCAGATTCAATCCCAGTAAGGATTTAGCTTTCCTAATAATATCTCTGCATGCTTGTATAGTGTCTCTGTATTTCTTCCAGGTTACCTGTCCCAGCTTTTACCCTTTGTATGCTTCCATTTTTGTGTTTAAGTTTGACCAGGATCTTTTTGTTCATCCACATAGGCTTCCCAGCATTTGCACCTGACCTTCTACTCATTGGGCTGGACTTCTCTTTGAGTTTGGAGAAGGTGATCCCTGAATATTAACCAGCTATCTTGGACCACTTTTCTCTCCAGAGCATCATCCCATAAGACTCTTCCAAACAGATATTTGAAGGGGCCAAAATCTGCTCTCCTGAAGTCTAGCATTGTGATTTTGCTTTCTGCCCTATTCCCTGCCTACAGGATCCTGAACTCCACCATTTCATAGTGAGTGGTCTTATCATCCCAAACAAAACCTTACTTGTTATTGAGTATAAGGTCCAGCAACACCCTCTCCTCATTGACTCCTCTGTCACATCAGTCTCCTGTCATCAGTCCTTTCCAAGACCAATCACTTATAGTCTTCTATGTTGTCCCCTCAACAGATATTGGGGTGTTTGAAATCCCCTGTAAGAAGGGAATAGGAAGCTGTGTCTGGTTCTCTGTTGGAGACTTCATCTGCTTGTTCTTCCTGGTCCGGCATCTCATAGCAGACATGTACTATATCACCTCCACTGATCTGCTTTTTTCCCTTACTCATATGCTCTCAGGTGGGTCAACATCCATTGCCAGGCAGAGCTCCATGTCTTCCACCTTCTCTCACATGAAGGCCAATTCCCCTTCCTCACTTTCTCAGACTGTCTTTCTAAAAAGTCTGTATCGCCCCCATGCAGGCATGGGAGTCTCTGGGCAGCAGTAAGGAAGAGCTGAGCTTTTCTCTGCTCCTCAAGAGAGCTACATACTGGGTATCTCAGAGGTAATGACACCTCTTGGCAAGACTGGGGAAAGCTGCAGAACAGATGCTGGCTCTCAGGCGTCTGTATCAAACCCCTTTTCTCTGAGGCTGGATGATTGATTTCAATAATCAGAGCTACCCATGGACAGCAATCTCTGAAAAAGTAATGTTTTCATTCGCTGCAAAACCTAATTTTCTTCCTTCAGTATCTTAGGCCATCCTGGCCTTTATGGTGACAACACTCAGCTTTGCCAGCTGAAGCTTTACCAGTCAGAACCTTGAATCAAATCTAACCGATTGAGACATCATGTCTTTGACCATATTATTCACTGTGTCATTTGTGTTCTTTTGTTCTCCTAATCCACTGATTGAAAAAAAACTTATTTGAATAAGCTATAAAATCACTATTCAAGATGTCCTTATACATGATACCATAACTGTCATTACAGAAGGCTGGAAGCTGTCTCCTAAAGCAAGTGAAAAAGAAAACGAAGATAAACCAATCAAAGAAAGGCAGCACAGTACAGCAGGGAATTCAGTGGAGAAAGAAGAAAATGCTCACACAGAAGTGGCAGGACAGGAGACATAAAGTATGAGATCTTTTTCACTGTCACTGTAGAGAAACCGCTTTTATTTGGTAGGAGTTGAATAATCTCTACCAGTAATGCAATGAAAAAAACCTGCAATTCTACATAAAAAATTAATTAGCAATATCACAGTTTTGCTAAATAGTTTTGCATCTTTCCTCTGTTTCTACATTACCTCAGAAGAAAGCTTTTTTTAAAAATTCCAGATTTAGTCATGAGTAAAACCAGTGAATGCAAGATATAAATTGCTGCAGTTGTATGTGTTGTAAGAGCTTCCACATGCTGTGTGTCCATTTGGAAGTGAAGCTTTCCAAGAACCATGGAGAGATGTGGACTATTAGGTGTGATTGGATATACTCAAGTAGGCAGCAAAATTACATTTTGCAGAGTTTAATTAGAAGGCACCACTGATGTGTATGTTGTCTTGCTCTTCTAGAAAAGAAGGAATGTAAAAAATGTCTATCAACATTATATTGCTGCTGTCACCAGGGTTTCAAATATCCCCATCAAGACAATAGTTTTGTAAGGTATTGAATACACACACACAACTGAGTAACTAAGGTCTAAAAGATTAATTTCAAATTGTCCAGGTATCTGTGGTGCAGCAGACACATTTCTGACATTCCAGGTTAGTGTTACGACCACTAAAGTTTTTCTTCTTTTCTGTAATTGCATGTTCCATTATTGCTACTCAGATCAGTTCTCCAATCACCAACCTTTCGTTTTGATACATGCGCCGAGGAAACGTGCGTGACAGAACACCACTGGGCCCTTCTGAATGATGAAAATGGCATCCAAATACACCTAATAATAGCTAAAATGCTTCTTTTCACTTACAATAGAAAAGACCAATTGCTCATAACTGAAGGAGCAACAGAAAATAACAGTATTCATACTCCAGAGGCATTATGAGCAGCTGTAAATTTTTCCACTCTCATCCCCTCCACAAGTTTTTTTAGAAATTGTCTAAAAAGGAAGCAGCTCTCAGATAAATTTATTCTCCAACACCTTTTCATACAATTGCATAAATATATACAATATGAACAAGCCTGTCATCTGCTATTTTTACATGATAATTTTAAGGACAGTTTGTCACATGAAAACAGAATTTAAAGATCCTATTTATAACTTCATGTGCTTTTTCCTTACCCTCACTCTCTTATTTTAATTTTTCTGCTTTATGACTGCTCTGGACATGCTGTACTCTCCTGATGAAACCTGGTCCACCCTCAAGCCTATAGGGTTTGTGAAATTATTAGGTATTATGCAGAGTTAAACTTTTTGGACAGGTAGCAGGTCTGATTACATGCTCACTGATCTGCAGTGGAACTAACATATTGATGATTCATGTAGATTATTGTTTCATTTCTAACCCACCTAATAAGTCCGCCTTTGTGGACATATATGCAAACAGTAAGAACATACACCACACCCTTTTAAAGGATCCCTTTTGGGAAACAAAGGTTTTCTCTGCTCAAGACAACCCTTTTAACATGACTAGGTTCACAGTATCCTAGTGGAAGTGTGTAATTAAGAAAACAGGCCAGTCTGTTCAGGAAACGTTATCAAACTGAAACCAGCAGAGTTCACTGTTTTTCATCTTTCCTCATTTTGATCTAAAGAAGGGAGTCACAAGTGCAGTGCTTTGATTCCCAGAAGTCTCTAGGGAGCCAGGCAAATGAAAAGGGAAGTGCACAACAGAGCTTTTTGTTTTCTGTTTAACTCTTCCTTTGTCATGCACATCCCAAAAAGAAACAAAAAACCCATATGATTTCCAGTTCACTTTGTTTTGCCTATTGCTCTTCATTTTTTGTCCATGTAGATATTAATAACAGCATTTATACAGGATTAATAAAATTTTTTTATCTGCATTCTAATCATTAAAATGTTAATGCTGTTCTACTCAATTACTCACAAAAGCAGTTCTCAGTGTCTTTTTTGGAAAGATATTGCAGAATTCTGCTATGTCATACACTTATCTCAGGAATTCTACACACTTCCCCATGGTGCCTGAAATCAAATGGTCTACTGCAAATCCCTTTTACAATACCTTTCATTGGACAGGGTTCTGGGCCATCTTGTCTAGACCATGCTTTTGCCAAGAAAGGTTGGACCAGATGATCCTTGAGGTCCTCTTCCAATTTGGTATTCTATGAAATATTGTACAAACATTAGGCCACCTTTTCAGAACAAGGACTGAAAACTGTGTTGGGACTTTGTCTTGCCCATGGATAACATGCCTTCTAAACAGCATACCTGTGTGTGTGTTTGTGTACGTATGTGTGTAAAGAGTATCAGGTTCCATGCATGGAAATGTGTTCCGAAAATATGGTGATGAATGTACTTCTGGAACACAGAAGAAAGTGGGGAAGGTCATTGTTTCTTACACAGGCTACAAGGTAGGTACCAAAGAAGCCTGTCAACTGGAGACAAAAGGAAGGATAACCTTAGGAACTGTGGGAGGAACACAAAGCAAGGAACTGTAATTTAAGAAGGGACATAGAGAAAGTGATCTGACAGCTTAGGAAAGAAGAAAAGTGAAAGCCCAACAGCAGTGCTCCTGCCATGCCTCATTTCTTGCCTTTCCAAACCACACAGTTTTACATAGCGAAGCTTTCTTGTTCCCTCCCTTTCTATCCACTCCTTGCAGTTTTACCCCCAGTGCTTCCCACATATCTTTTCATTCTAGCCCTCTTTTCCATTGCTTACCTGCTTCACTCCTTTTCACTTGCTTCCCACAATCATTCATTTTTTCAGATTTCCCAGTGACCCTGCAGAACTGCATGACTATGAAACAACCTGGATTTGGGTGGCCTCACATTCTCTGGAGCAGACTGTCTGCAAGCAAGAGTAACCTTCCATTAATCTGTCCTTATTTGGTTGAGGTAGTGTTAATTTTGTTCTTAGTAGCTGCTACAGGGCTGTGTTTTGGATTCAATGTAAGACTCATGTTGATAACACACTGATGGCTCTGTTGTTGCTGAGTAGTTCTTAACCTGAACCAAGGACTTTTCAGGTTCCCACGCTCTGCCAGTGAGGAGCTGCACAAGGACCTGGGAGGGAGCATGGCCAAGACAGCTGAACTGGCCAAAGGGATATTCCAGACCATAGAATGTCATGTACAGTATTTAAACTGGGGGGAGTTGGCTGGGTGGGGCTAATTGCTGCTGGGGGACAAGCTGAGTACCGGTTAGGGGCTGGTAAGCAGCTTGATTGTGCATCACTTATTTCTCTAGAGTTTTATTTCTCTTTCTCTCTCCTTTTCATTATTATTTTTATTGTTATTGTTGTTACCATTAGTATTATTAGTGGTATTGTTATGTTTTATTTTGTTTCAATTATTTGACTGTTATCTCAATCCATGAGGTATAGCCTTTTTCACTTCAAATCCTCTCCCTGTCAGGGTAGGGGAGTGAGCACACTTCAGTATGGTACTTAATTGTCAACTGGAGTAAAAACGTGACTGGGCCTTATGCAGTGAGCCATCTGCTTTTCTGCCTTGGCTTTCCCAAGTCATTCCCAGAGGTTCACTTATGAATATTTCTTAACTCATGGTTTCTATTTCCCCAGTTCCTTTCTTCCTCCTTTCAGAGAACTTTTTTTCGTCAAATTTACACCAAAAAATACCTGAAGACCTTTAACTGCCGCCAGTGTTTCCTTATTGGATCTGCAGCTGAAAAGCAGGACTTACAGGCACACATGCTGCTCAGGTCTTATTACATGCAAACCTCAGTGAGGCTGGTCCCACCATCCTGACCCTGCAGGGAGCATTCTGTCACCTCCATAAAACATGTGCATTGCATTCAAAGTCTGACTACCTGATTGTTCATCCACTACAATACAAGGTACCTTCTCCTTTCTATTTTGAAAAGGCTTTCCTTTGAAAGCATCTCACCTAAAGGGATTTCACCAGCTTCAAAAGAGTCTTTTTTAAAAGAAAGACTTTTATGTGACAACAGTCCATTCTGTGTCTTATGAAAGCATTTGCAGTCTTGCAGACCTCAGGTTTTAAACTACCGCATGCAAAACCTTAGAAGATGTGATTTAAAAATAGAGTTTAACTGTCATTCTGTAGTCTCATTGTCATTTGCCTGAATCTGTGGTCATAGGCTAGAGTAAGACCGGAGAAGATTTTTCTCTGGAACAGCAGCAACAGGTAGAAATGGTCAGGTTTTTTAATTTCTAGGGACTATTAGGTTCCCTTACATTCATATAAGATCAGTAGATCTTTAATTTCAGTGTATGAAAAATAACAAAAACTTGAAATTCTACCCTTTACTCCCACTGGGCATATTTTTCCTCACACCTCCTTTATGTGAGGAACCCAATAAACCAAGAGGTGACTTTCATCACACTGGGGAAAACATTAGCTTTGGTATTTTTAATCTGCTTGATTGCACAAGGAATCCCCTTCCACTCTGTCACTTTTCCTTCTAGTTCTCATCTAGTTCTCATCAAAGCAAACCTTCTTAAAATTTAAGTGTTTGTTTTCAAGCTGATTGTCAATACCTTTCTACTCCTTTCTTCCTTTTATCCCTGTCTGCCCCGCACTTCACAAAGGAACATCAGAATTTCTTGTTTTCAGCCAGCTCTTTTTACACAGTTATTAAAAAATAGCACCTCAAATGTGCTAATATGAACTTCTAAAAACTGTAAGTCCTGAAATAATACTATAATCCTGAATGCCCTTATCTATGGGGTACCATTTTGAAATTCTCATATTACATAACAATCAATTAGATCATCACACATATGAGCTAATTTCAAACAAAAACTTCTGCTCAGAAATTCATTTTCATTCTGGAGCAAGAAAATATGTCAAGAAAAGTTTCCAGAAAGAAAAATTCTTCTATGGTTAGAAATACTTGAATCATTGTATTCTCATTTTTCCTTATTTTACGTGTTGTAATCTGTAGAAAAAGTGTGAAAGTCATTTCAGTCCAAAAAGAAAAATAAATTCTTTTGATATGGCTAAAAGGTGGGGTTTTTTCCCTATGTATAATGTCATCACATTGATATGGAAAACTTATTTTAGAGTAACGGTAGAGTAATTTGGAGAAAAACAGTCCATCAGAAATATTTTGATTGCTGCAGAGCTCCACCAAACAAGCACACCCCTTGGCAGAGTCTCTGGGAATGGTGAGTTAGGTACTGTATTGTCTGGCTCTTTTGGAACACGGGATGGAACCACCCATATTTTAACTAACAATTAAAAACTGGCAATGAGCAGAAAAGCACTACGTTTCTCCTTAGAGTAACTGCACAGAACTGAGGTAATTTCTCAAATTAAAAAAAAAAAAAAAAAAAGCAAGAAGCAAGTAATTGAATACAATAAAGGTGCCCAGAACACAGTAGTATGTCAAGGATGAAATCCTACAGGAAAGAAATTGCATGAAGAAAAAACAAATGTGCAAATCTTTGTTATTTGCAAAAACATGTCCACTCGGACTACACAAATTTTTAGTGAATTACACCCCTGATCTTTCAGATAAGTGTGTTCTCAATTTTACATGGAAATGCAGATTTTCAAGGATATAATTAAAACAAATTGATTTAACCACTTATTTAATTGCTTAGAGGACTACAGCCCGAGTTTGGGATTTTTTGAGAACCCAAGGGATTTGTTGGCTCAAATCCTATTTATGGCTTTGTTATCTTTTAAAAAGCTTATCCTAAATATATACTTCAATTATAGCTCAAGTTCTTTTTGAACCTGAGTTCTAACTAGGAAGCGTGAGAGGCTGAGAGGTTGCCATACTTAGTTGCAAACTCAAAATCAGACAGCTAACTTCTGTCTCCAGAAATGGTGTGGTAATAATGGAAGAATCTGTCTTCCCGTGAGAGTTTTTCATCTGGGAATGAAACCAAGAAATACAAAAGAAGTGGAGGTTTGGAACGATTCAGAAATGATGCCTGATTTGATCCTATAACTCTCTGCAAAAGCATCAAGTATTTGGTCATTTCATCTATGTGTGTCATCTGCCATCTCACCTAAATGCACTTTATCCAAATGCAGGACAGTATTCCCTCTATGTAGCTATCAATGTAATTTAGAACATTTTCTTGATACAACCAATTACAAAAATCAGAGGACTTGCTGATCTGATTTTACAGTTTGTCAAATATCTACTCAGCTGCCTAGTGTGGCTTTTCTCTAAAATTTTTCGAAACAAAACCAAACCACTACCAATGACAAAAAATCTACACCAGAAACAACAACAAAAAACCCCACATAACAAAAAAAAAAACCAACAAAAACCCACAAACAAACAAAAAATCTCCCACCACATCAAAGTAATCCTAAATTGCTTTCATTATGGTAACTTTCCTGGCCCTAGCCTTTGGTCTCTCCTGCAATGGGTTTTTGCTGTAGTTCCTGAGGGCATAATAGGTCTCAGATGAAACCTTAAACAATCTCCTTTATGTGCAGCTACCTGCAACAGCCTATACCTATTTGAATTAATATTTAGATTTGCTAGAAAAACATTTTCATTAATGAGCCCCCCCTGAATCTTCCCCTTTATCCCTTGCACTGTTGTGATAAAACAAAATTAATTTTACAAAGCATATCATCTGGCAACCACACCATATTGAACATTGAACATTTTAATACCTTCAAAATTTGCTTGTGAAAATTTAATAGAGCACACAGCATCTGGAACACAAACTGGGAGGCTACCAGCAGGAAGCAACTCCTTCATACCAACAGCCAGGTTTGCCAAGGGTACCCAGTTGGCACTTCAGGACACTAAGACAACACCTGTGCTGTTAAGCTGTTTGGAGATGTATGTAAAAAAGGTGTCTGATTAGGCAAGCTTTTAGCTACATACACCAGAGCTGAAGTGTGATAGAGAAATATTTCTTTAATTTATTTCTGTCCTAGGTTGAAGCCAGTCTTAAAGAACTGCTAAGGTAAATGACACTAGTTGCATCTGTCCAGTTCTAACTGGAAGACTCCAGAAGCAGCTAGAAAACTGAAGAAATACATGAACTTTTCAAAGTCAGCTACAGCTATAAAACAACTTCCTGATGCATTTGAAGTGAAAACAGAACGTGATAGAAATCTCAAGTGACATTTCTGATTGACCTTGTATATGGAGAAAATCAAAGAAATTGTCCTAGAGCTGTGTAGTTAGGGAGGCAATTTGCAGCTTGTGGCAATAGTCCAGTACAGAAAGTAGTAGATAGTTGGGACAGAAAACCCATGGGGAGGGGTGGGAAGAAGAGGAGAAACAAGCATGCACAGGTACCTGACATCATTTGAAAGGCTGAGTCCAAAGTGGAATTCCTACAGGTGCCAACCTGACAGCCAGAACTCTGCCACATCAAGTGGTTTTATTAAGTCTTCTGTCTCCCTGGGTCAAAGCTGCCAGGCTGAACTGCATTAGAGGAGTGCAGGCTTGATTTCTGCAACTGAGTGAGAATGTTGTACACCAGAAATCGTTATTTGCTTGCACTACCCACACCTCAAGGAAACTTTCAGTTTTATCTTACTCAGTGTTAGTTCTGCTCTTCTGTCTACTCCATCTAAATTCCCTTTATTAGCTTCTTCAAAGAGGAAAGTATCATTTTTTCCAGACTATGAGAAATAATAGGCTTAATGGCTAACCCTGAAGGGCCAGCATCCTTTGACAAAGTAAACCCTTAATTCTAAAACATTCTTGTTGGGTGAAGCAGCTATTGATATTCTTGACAGAGCTAGTTAGAAAATGTCCTTTTGCTGGAGAAGCTTCAATACATACTTCCATCAGTTTTTGCTTTTCTTCCAAAATGTTTCTAAAGTAGGCTGGGATGAAGAGTTAAGCAATTAATTTTCCTTTCAGATATACTCACTTTTCTATCTTTTTAGAGTAAAAAAGGCCAGACAGTTCTCCCAACTGTCCCACTAGATAGTGCTGCTCAGGTATTGCCACCCAGGTGTGACAGTGCATGCACCTCATATGGGAGGTCACAGCCCAAGATGACTCAAATGTGCTAGACCTTTGCTGTTTTCATCTAAACTGCATCATTACTGAGGCTCTGAAGCTTACTGACAAAACCTGCCGTACTATTAGGCAGGGAACCAAGTTTCCTAGGGAACTCAGGAACCATAAATCAGTTTATAACAGCCTTATACCAGTTTTTGATCTCCTTGTTCAGGTCCCTATGTTTTAGTGCTTTATTTTACCTAGTTCAGTTGGGATTTTGTCACACCCACACCCACACTCACACCTCCCCCACAAAAAAGCAGAAACTACTGAAGGAAAAAGAGGCTTTGTTTCCTTAATCTCATGGGAAGCCCCACAGCTTCCAGTTCCCAAAACACAGTGAAGGCACAACATTGCCATTGTTATGTGTTAGTATTCTTACTGGAGTATAAATCCCAAGGGAGTGAATTCCCCTATTGCAGGGGCACCTGGAAGACCAGCAGAAGTTTCAGCTTTTTTCTCACTTCTTTCACAAGTCTGCCCATACTTTGGTGTCGCACTAAAAATGGTGAAGCCTATTTTGTCAGTATTAAGTACCCTCCCTTATGACGAGATGATAAGACACCATCCTTTACAACCTCAAAAGGTAAATCAGTGTTCTCAAACCTGTAGCTTTGTCTTCTTGTTTCTGTATCCACAGAAACAAGTAGTTCATGGACTACTTCAAAGTTCATTTGACTTCAAGCAACAAATATTGCAGAGGATTTGTTTCCCATTGTGACTGGTCCATACATGATGGCAACATTCAATTTGAGTTGTCAAATCCAAATAGAGGCTTTCTTGGTTTAAGGACCTTTTCTGTTCATAGTCTTTGCTGTAACTTTTGTTGATGTGGTAGTTTGAAAGCAAATCAGTGAGAGACTCAAAGTCAGAGCTACAATTTAATAGAAAAATGCAGTAGTACAAAAACACTGACAGAGTCAGAATACAACCTGACACCCTGTCGGTCAGGGTGTTGGTAGTAGTCCACTTTGAAGGTGGCTGCAGTCCTCTGGGAGTGATAGATGTGGTTTTGTTGAAGCAGTGATCCTGTGAAAGGTGTAGTTTTCTTCTGAAGGTCCAGTGGTGGTGTAGAAGGGTTTGGTCTTCCGGGAATCCAGTGGAAAAGCTGACTTGTGGTGTTTTAAATTCTAGTTTATATCTAGTTAGGGATACATTGGTTCCTCACGCTGGGTGGAGCATCTCACAATGGTCCATTAACTGGAGCCATTAGGGATGAGCAAAGCAAAGTGCCCCACCTGGCTCCAACGGCTGGCCCATTAGAGAACATGTCCCGGAGCCATCAGGGATGAGCCAGGAACACTGCCCCACTCAGCTCCAACATCCCATGAAGACAGTGATAGAATACATACCATTGTAACCTAAGACAGATGATTACTCAGATGATGTTCATTTATTGGTGAAACCTGCATGCAATTTTAAAGGGTACAGGTAGGGATCATTGGCTGTAATTTGCTCACTTGCATATCAAAATGTTTGTGAGTGACTTGCCTTTACTTTTATGTGATGTTGAGTTTCAAGAAGGTAGAGTTTCATTATTAAGAATCTGAAAAGGTCATAATACTGAGTCTGTAGAAACAGCAATCAAACAATACCACTGAGTGACTGACACCATCTCAATGGTAACTGTTTAGTTACACTTCCTAGTGCTGGGCCACCTGTCTGTAGAGAATGCTGGATGTTCTCTATCAGCTTTAACACATCTAGCCAAACTCTTAGTCTTCTTAAATTAAAAAAATTTAATTGATTTACACCACTCATCTTCTAAGTTTTTTTAATAAAAATCTGTTTGGACATTCCATTAATTCATTTGGAAACCACAAAAGCTTTACTTGTCTTTAATTTCTGGGTAGTTCTGTGTAGATGCTGAGAGAAAACTAATTCTAGTTCTTTAAAAATTCCCCAACATGTCAAGTCTTCTGTGGAAAAGGTACAATTTAGGTCCTTCATGAGGAACTGATGTTTAGATCTGACCATATGCTTCCTGCACTCAGGGCATCAGTCAAAGAGGTTTAGAAATCACGTACAATTTACTCACCTAGAGCAATGAGATGCTTCTCTCCCCAAAAAGAGAAGGGACCTACACTTTATGCAGATCTTCTGCTCAGAGGTAAACCTTCAGCTACACCAGTAAGGATGAAATGTGATTTCCCTGACACTGTTTTGGAATTCTCTCTCTCAGAGGAAATGTCACATAACTGCTTCTTTCTACCTGTAAAAGGGACCGTTTTTGATTGCAGTGAATAGCCTAGGTAGCACCTATCCATGTCAGCTTCAGAAAAAAGGTGGTATCTGCCTAGAACAGCTTTGCAACTATACTTATATATTTTATAGTAGAAAGAGAAAAGTCAGATATGTAGAAGAAAAATGGTTAGAGGGCTGGAATGACTAAAGGCATAGAGACTGTACATTTTAGGATGAGATAACTAAGAGCAGACAGGGCAGATATAATACCTGGTATTGGGATGGTAAAGTATTCACTGAGAACCACTCCTTATGCAGTTTAGAGCCAAGACACATAGGTTCTTCTCCCAACATGTAGGGAGAAGATACTGCAAGTGCAGTACATGTTAGTTATGTGAAATTTATTGCCTCAAGATATCAACCTATCTACATTTTGGGGAATCTTATAAAAAGAGATGAACATTCAGATAAGTCTTATTTAGGTAAATGATGTCAGCATTTTATTTAGATTTATTAATGAGACAATAAACCTTTATTTTCAAAGTCATAAATTAAGCTAACTTCCTCTGTCCTGGTCATTCCCTAAAACTGCACACTTCCCTCCAGCTAATGTGATGTATTAACATAATTTACTTCTGATCTCTATACACAGGAAAGCACTTCCATGTTACCAGAATCCAAACTGGTTAAACTATTTTTAAAAAAATATTTATTTGAAGGGGCAATCCGTTCTTGTCCAAATCCATTTTCAAGTAAAGTTCAGTAATTGACTGTACACTCACAAACTTTAGTGACATTTAGGAAGTCTTAGCCCAGTTTCATACGGCTTTCTGTGGCAATTCAGAGATATATGCTAAGTTCTAACTAACCCAACTGGAATTGTTGATACCTGAAACTTACCCAGCACCAAATTTAGATTAGTTTCCTAGTTCTAAGTATCTGCCTTTGCTCAGTCAGGAAGAGAATCCTAGGTTTTTTTTCTAGCTGTCTTGTATAAAAGTAGTTTCAAACAGTTAAAAACAGGTTTCTGTCTGGTTTTAGCACAGCTTGTTCAAAGCTTCCCAAAGCAATTAATTACTAGTCCTTGATATTTAAAAAGTTCCTCATACAGGATATGTCATACTTCCCATCCCTAATGTGCTTTCATCCAGGAGATGTGATGGATTTTACAATGTCTGAATCTTCATGCTAGAAGCTGGAAATAATTTTTAGCCTCCTTTTCCTCATATTTTATCTAGCTTTGACCAACATTTTACTAGAAAAGCAAAATGAAATTTGGCAGACCTTTTTCTTTCTATCAGTCTGAGACATATAAATGGAATACATATAAAGAATATAGATGCAAAAGAATAAAGGTATTATAGGCAGCAAATTATACAATTAGTAGTGCCACTTAGGTAACTTGTAAAACTGAGATTTCCAAGTGCAAGTTTCTTTTAATTTACCTGGCACTGAGCCACAGAAGATGAAATATTTTTAAAAGTTCTTACACAAGATCCACTAAACAAATGCAATACTCTGTGATACTACCTACTTTTGAAAATTCTAGGTGTTAATTGGTGCAGTGTTGATGTGGTACTTTCAGTTTATTCCAATGTCAGCTTTGAATATGTTTTTTTCATGATGACAGAGTCCTATTTTTGAATATCACATGGTTATTTGTTGGGGGATGGAGGATAATTTTCAACATTCGCATTTCAAATCCACACAAGATGTATGGGTGGACATCAAGACTAGTACAAACTGTGATTATCATGAACTTATTTTCAGTTGAGAATATGGAATAAAAACCAAAAGTTCAGAAATCGATAGCCAGTATTCGTCATCTGAGAGCAAGTAATTCAGTAAACTAAGCATCTAATATCCTAAGTCGGGAAAACACCATGGTTAATGAATATACCTGATGAAGTTCTGTTTAGAGTTTCCCTATGCCACAAATTGGGCCTGTCACACTAAGACAAGATTGGTTCCACATTGAACTGCTGATAACTTCTGCTGTAATCCTCTGTGCTTCTAAAAGACATGCAGAAGAAAAAGGTGGACTAAAACGAGTAATATCTATAATGTTCTTGCTGAAATTCATATGAAGGGTAACACAGAATCCACTCATGTAGGAGGTAGGTAGGAGGTAAAGTAAACAACGAACTACACCGTCATAAATAGCAGACATTTTTATAAAGGAGAAGTTGTGGAGCAGAATAACTGATATAAAACTGCTCAACTATACAAAAAAAATTCATTATCTCTTGGCATTGAGGGATACATCATCATTAAGGTTTTATTCTTCCCTGCAAAAAAACACATGCCAACTCTTTTGTAATCATCAGCTACTCATGTAGGTGGCATAACTACAATTTTTCAGGATTTATAATGTCTTAATTTAGTCATTAACCCTGTAATAATTTTAGTGTTCGTACTTAACCAAAAAAAATAGTCATCAGATTTTTATACTATTGAATTTAAAAATAAGCCAATCCCACTCTGAACTTGCACGGGCAAATAATAACCATGGCTATCAGCAAGTCTAAATTGTAGAAATCTTTACCTATTCACAATAAGAAAAAAATTAAATGTAAATTAAATACAAATGCAAGTATATTAATGACTTGTTCATATCAAATGTCAACCCTCCCCATTCACTAAAAAAGTAACACAAATATTAAGAACGTTACATATCTGAAGGTTATAAAGAGTCAAAGAAGCAGAGGAATTGTACCACATATTGAAGTTCCAAAGCACAGATTGTCCAGAACAGTGTATCACCAATAAATGGCTGTGCGTGCAAATAGATAAAAAAATATTAATGGTAAAAAAGAAATGGTAGAAGGTACATATACTGTTCCTGCCAGTTCTGTACAGGCTTGACTAAAATGAAACTAAAAAGAAATGACCAAAGGGGTAGAAGATTATGCTTCAACAAAATTGTTACAAAACTGCAACAGCCACAACTTATTTTGCTTATAGGAGTTTTGGCATATTTTAAAGGACCACTTATGTAAGTGTCACATGAATGTAATTTCAAAAACATGGAGCAAATCACATTCTTCCACAGGCAAGATGGCATATAGATTGTGTCCTAGAAAAATCTGAAGCCCATATAGAGGAGCTATAGAATCACAAAATGGTTTGAGTTGGAAGGACCTTAAAGATCATCTTATTCCAACCTCCCTGCCATGGGCAGGGACACCATGCCCTAGACCAGGTTGCTCGTAGTGCCATCCAGCCTGGCCTTGAACACTTCCATGGATGGGTCACCCGCAACTTCTCTGGGTAACCTGTGCCTCACCATGCTCTCGATTAAAATTTTTTTCCTAAAAACTAATCTAAACCTATTCTCTTTCAGCTTCAAGCCATACCTTCTTGTCCTGTCACTACATACTCTTGTAGTCTCTCTCCATCTTTCTTGTTGGCTCCCTTTAGGTACTGGAAGCCCACAGACTGTTTATCAGTTTTGTCCTTTCTTTTCTAAAAGTACAAAATGTCAGAGGTGATCTAGTAGCTCGGTGAATCAGACAGCAGCACAGAGTACAAACTGCTCTGAATTGTTACATGAAGATTTGCAAAAGATATATTTGGTCTCCATACATTCACTTCAGTGATTAAAATATTACCTACGGCAGACTGGAAGAAAAAAAATATGAGAAATTATAACTCCTGGTTAAGGGATGAACTGATGAACTTTGCATAGGCAATGAAGAGGCACATGCAAATACACTAGCTACAGCACCAGCTGTGGAACTTGTTCCTTTCTGTAAGCCTCTCACGACTTGATTTTATCAGATATGGAAAGTCTCATCACCTTGCAAGTCTGGATCACAGGATCCAGTTCTTCAAATTCTCTTTAGTGGAAAAGAGACAGAAAGAGAGATAATTTCCCTCTTTTGCTATTTCAAAGTCAGTTTACTATATGCATAACTTTGAGTTGATATAATGTAAACACAGTCAGCTGAACAAAGAGAATTCTTCATATCCCACGCAGGCAACAAAATGGAAACAGGTGAAAAGGAAAGGTGTAGCATCTGAATGGTCCAAGACACCACCAACACCCTCAATCCCTAATTATTAGCGAATTACTCCTTACATTACTGAGAAGAAATAAACTTTCCTTAGGCTACATTACTGAGAACAAAGAACAGCTCCCATATATGTAACCAACAGACAGCACACAAATACCAGGTTATTAATTTGTTAATCAGTTCAGCACTGATACTGTAATGTGGTGATATTTCCTTAGTGTACTTTTCTATACATCCATTATTCACTTTATAAGTAGGTAAGGTCTCGTGTTAAACTGCTGTTCTTTTTACAATGAGGATAACAAACACTAAAAACTTTTTTGGAAAGGAAATCTGATGTTGCTGAAGGAAAGTCTTACTTCTTAACTAATGGATATATAATGTTTCCTCCCCAGTGTGCTCCAAAACAATTCTGAAAGAGACATCTCTAGACGGTGCAGTAGATATCAGGTAAAAGATGGTACTTTGCTTTGGGATTTGCTATGCTTCTGTTATGATCTAATTATTAAAGTTTTTTAGAGATACTTCTGCCCGAATTAAGGTACAAGTGAGACTATATGCCAATCAATAGTATGAGTTTTATTTGATAGTAAATATGAGAGAGAGAGAGAGAGAAGAAGGGAGAAAAAGGGAGTAGAGAGAAAGATGGGGGGGGACAGAGAGGGACAGGGACAAAGAAGTATCACTACTCTGTGGGTCCCACTGGTGTCCTGATGTCCTCTTCGGCTGGTCTCGGTGGTGGAAGTCCCCCCAAAAGCACAGAATGCCATGGGTTAATATACACTCAGGCCAGGTGGAAATGTCCAGGCATGTCCCCCTGGGGAAGGGGGCAGCCTCTAGCAGCAGACTCTGCTTGCATCACGTGCAGTCCTGTGGTGCAAGGCATCTGGGGAGCACTTTGGGGGGTCTGTGATAGATTGTGACTCCCCCTCAGCTGCCTCTCACGTGAGAGTCCCGTGGATGTGGCTTGTGGGGTTGGGGAGGCTTCACAACTGGGCCAGTTTGTGTACTGGAGGATGCGTGTGTATTGCCTCTGATCAGAGGTTACGCCATCCTCCTCCCCCTTTCAGCTGGGGCCTAAGGCTGTGTAAACGTGGCTTCTGTGAGCTGTGCTTTGCCCCCTACCCCAAACTCAGCCAGAAACGATTCTCAGTACAGCTGGTGGCCCCAGGCTCTGCGGACAGATTCCTTTCCCTCAGACAGATGATTGAACAATAGGCTTTTCCCTTTATCTAATCTCAGCAGTTTAGCTCAGTCCAAAGTCCCAGTCAGGTACCTTCAGGGAAGCTTCTCTAATCAAAACTTTTTATCAATGTTTGAGGCATGAACTATTTTCAGTCTCTGACAGCTTCATATCTTTGAGCTTTCATTTTTATTATTGCCTGTGAATGGCTTGGAAGGAAGTATGGATTGCAAGGGTTTCAAGTTACATAAAACCAAATATGTAAATACACTATTCCAGTATCACCTGAAGATTACAAAGATGTTCTCCAGTTTGGTCTGTCTTGTTAAGATTGCAATTTCTTACACACCTAATTGGCAAAAATTTAATAAGAATATTTTTTAGCTTTTCCTCTATCAAGTTAAAACATCTAAGACTTTTAGTGCTAGGTGAAAAAGCCACTAAAATCTACACTAGACAGCTCAGCACACTCAGAGCACTAGAGAAAACGAGATGTTCAAAACTGAGCATCGTGATTTGGAGCAGGTCATCAGCAGCTGTAAATCCTTCAAAATTATTTGCATTGACTAAGAGCTGCATTGGAAACACTGTTCAGTTCATGTTCAAAACATTTCCCTCTGTCCTTGGGTTATGAAGCAAAGCAGAAACTCTGAGCGGCAAAGCAAAAATCTGATCGGCAAAGTACCCTGTTCTTCACACTATAAGCTTCTGATATCATTGGTTTCTATCCAGAAATAAAGCTCAGGATATGTTCATGTAAAACATATCCTCTCATTTGTCAGTCACAATTCCAATACTCAGGACTATTAGGAATGAAAGATAACCAGTCTGTGGGCAGAAAGCTGAGAATTTGCAAATAAGATGCATGTTGAAATTTTTATTGGGACATAATTGTAAACCGAGAAGCAAATCAAACTTTCTGAAAAAGATCCTCTTCATCTTAAATTGCTTCATGTCTGTAGAGCAATTTGAGGTGATAAGACTACAATACTTCGCAAAAAATTAAAGCTATTTCTATTTTCATCATTACTATGAATTTTCTTTTACTTTCCTTCTGTGGCTCTTTGTGTCCTTTAATTGTCTTTGTCTCTTACTGTCTTTGCCTACCTAAGATTCTAACATCTTCAAGACAGGAACCATTACTTAATACCCTGCAGCTTCTTTGCTTAACACTCTGTGGTCCTAACAGCTACGTAGAATCTCAAAGGATACATGTTGTGGTGGTTCGGAACCAGGAAGGAAGAGAACTTCCGGTGGCATGTTCCATGGAGAGAGAGTTTCCCCCTGAAGCTCCCAAAGGCAGTGGTTTGGACCACCAGGACACGAACCCCAACCTCCTGTTATTGGTCCCTTGATTTGTCTGTTATGTCTCCCCTCTCTGGGAAATTCCCTGTCACTCCATTGTTCATTCGTTGTTCTCTCTTTTCCCCTCCCCTCCCTAAACCCCATTTGATCATGCACCCCAGCCCCTCCCCTGTGGGGATGGATGAGGCTGACAGCAGGCCTGAAAGCCTCTCAGACATGGACTTGAAAGTGATCAGAATTTACCCGTGAGAAAGCCCCGTGAGAAAGCAATGGTATGAACACCTGCAGCCACAGTGGGGGACAGCCAAGAAGATAACCAGGGAAGATGTTTTGCACCCAGAGATGGCCTTGTGGAAGAGCATCCAGAATGCGGTGGAGAATTTATAGTGTGTAGTTGACTGCTTGTATGGCTTGTTAACGTGCTGGGAAAGTTCTTGTTATGAAGATAGCTTTAGTGTTGTTTTCCACACAGCCGATAGTAGCATGTTACAGTAGCTGAAGAAAAAGGGTATAAAGATGTTAGCATAGACTAATAAAGCACTTCTTCTTTGTCCTTGGACTACTCGCGTGTCGTGTGTCCGTCTCTACTGCGACACTCCCCTGTATTGCCCCCGTGCCCTCATCCTATTGGGTGTTGTTCCTCCCTTAAATACCGATGTAATAAGCTGCTCTTGGCTCTTGGTCCATGTGCTCCCTTTGGAGGCAATAAGCCTACTGAAATCACATACCAAGAGACCTCCTTCTCTGGAAGTTCTTTGCTGTTTCACCACGCTCCGGGGGCAACATCTCCCCGGACCGAAAAGCGAACTAGCTGTGCCCGCAGTAGGCACTCCGAGGAAGTCTTCCAGATCGCGAACGACTTCCTAGGGTAGCGCTAGGACTCCGCCGCCGGTACCAGGGTGGGACTGAAGCAGGGAACGCAACAGATACATACATTCTATAATGTCAAGACTAATTCTCCAAGCAGTTTCTGTTTAAAATAGATACAAGGATTATTTTTCAACTAATGTAAAATACTTGCTGGTCTCTATTGAGGATACAGAAAGAAAATATTTTACATTAATCTGTAATTGTAAAGCCCAAATTTTTTCTGGTGAGTATAATTTGCATTTGTCTTAAGGTTCATATTCAGGTAAATTGCTCTTAAGTATAGGTAGAGAGACAGATAGCTTTCATATACGGTGGGAAAACTCAAAAAGAATATGCATATTTAAGAGGACAGGTATTTTGGATTTTAGCACTTGCTACTCCAAGAGCAGTTATTACTTCTCCACACCAAATTTTTCTCTCCATAGTAGTGAGAACACCATTTTCAGCTCTTCGGAAGTTTGTACAGGTTTCCATTACAGCTCTGTCCTTTCCCTTACCTGTAACAGGGGCAATCATGCCCCACTCACATAATAGTCCAACAGTCTTCACTCTGAAATATTTGCCTTTGCTAGTATTGCAGACAAATTTTTGCCAGCCTTTCAACTCCTTAGTTTTCTTCCACATTTGCTGTCATATCTCAACACCCATAGGTGCAATGCCTTATACTGCACGTCTGCAGGGACTGTCAGGTGCTGTAGCCTTTGAAATAGATCTACCCATCCTTGAGGAGGACTTGTTGTCCATGAGTGAACATGATTTTATGAGGACTATGAATATCTCGTAAAAGCATTAAAATTGAAATAATGTTTCCCTTTTATGTTTTGAAGTTTTAACTTTTGGCAGTTTTAGTATTTGAACCAAGCCAGATGTTAAATATTCTCAAAGGGAAATAATCACGTTACCTTTGGATCTGGATTTTCTGAGAGAAAACCTTTTACTGGACCAAGACCATCAAGAGGGAGTAACAGCTGAACTTCAAATATTAAATATGCAGTACAGATGCAAATGGTGTTCTAATTCTCAGATGGACTTTGAAATTATATTAATTATTTGACTATGTTGTTCTAACAAGACTGATTCTGGGTTTGTATGCAATTGCAGGGCACATTTCACTCAATTCTAACACTTTATAGGTAATAGAAAATTATAGAAATTCTGACTTTTATTAAATTTTTCCTTGAATGACAAATATAGATGTGACCAGCAGGAGGATATTAATGAGAAGTCTTCTTACTAGAGGAAATGAGGTAATTTCTAAAAAGAAACAAAGGAGTCAAACAACTAAAAAAATTCTCAGATGTAAAACATACCTAATTTAGAGGTAGGTAAAAGTATAAGGTGACCACACTACATGTGAAATAGTTTCATAGGTATTGTATACCAACACAAATTTCATAAATTATATTTGTTTTCCTTCCTTCCTACATTGATGATGATTTCTCTTTTTTATAGCTCCATAAACAAAGCCTGAAAAAAGGTAAATAAAATTAACCAATTAATTTCATTCCAGATTTTTCCTAGAAAAATCTAATTTGAGGGTAGATATACAATTTGCATATATCTGTGAATTTAAGTGAAAGCTTACAGTTGAAATGAAGAGTGCATCAGCATGGTTGGAAAGTACCTCTGGATACTCTCTGGTCCAAACTTCTAGTTCAAACCTTGATCAGCTACAGCAGGTTCTGAGGACCAAGTACATAATCAGATTGTTTGATAACTTAACTGTTTACCTGTAGTTACTTGAAAGTCTAAGTTGACAACAGACCAGAATTTACAGCTAAAAAGTTGAGCTTTTCTAAAAAGTAAAATCCTGAAATAAAAACATGGATACTGAAAATAGGAATTTGTTTTACTTTTAATAGTCACCTCAGTTCTTAAATGGAATACATGAATGTTCAAGAAGTACTAACTGGAGAGCACAAAGTAAATAGTTAAGATTCTTTGCATTTTAAAATTGCCATTTCCATATTAAAATCAGCTTTTAATGTGGCCATGATTTTGTTTTACCAAACACACGAGGCAAGCTTCAAGCTGCAAATAGGAGAGAATTTGTATTTATGTTCATAGCCAGATTATTATACTCACACCCATATATTTGCTGACAACCAAAGTAACAGGTAATTCTCACCACAGAATCCACAGGCTAAATTAATCTATTAATCCATAAGGTATTGCTATTCTTTAATTGGATCACATTTATACACATTTGCTATGTCAAAACCCAGAGATTGTGTTGTATTTTGCAGCATGTATACCCAGGCTATGACAATAGCAGGAGTGCTGTGCTTGTGCACAGAGCTGCCTGTAAGCACTCTCCATGCAGTACTGAAAGCAAACATTACTTACAGCAGCTGTTCAATGCAGCCATGTAGGAGTAGGAAGGCTGTTTCTAATTTAAAGACTGGAAATTTGGAGCTATAAGCAATAAATGCAACAAATCTGGCCAACTCCTTGATTAGAAGAGGCTATGTAATTTAGACAGAGCATGCACTTGGATCAGTTGCTACTCAGGAAAAGAGGATTTATCCTATTCCAATTTAATTTCTGTACTAATCTTAAGTAACAACAGCCATCTAAAATGAGGATATACAGAAAATCTTCCATTCTCTTCAGTGAACAATATATGTAGATTCTAAATAATAAGGCCTCAAATAGCTTTATTTTGAATGTGTTTTATGTTTTGATACAGGGAGCTGACATCATGTACTGCTAAAAGAAGGCTAATCTGATTTCCATCAGAGCACAAAAGCTGTATCAGGTTGGAGCCAGTGCAGACTTTAATGATATCCTGGAACATCCACATTTACTGTAAAAACTATTTTCACCTACAGAAGAGTAATTTTATGGTGTCACAGTTCTATTGTAAAAAGGAAAAAAATAAAAAGGATTGCAAGTGCAGCCATATGAAATCATGCTACTTAGGAAGAAACAGGATGGAAGCCTCTAGAGATATAGCTGGAAGCGTAGGGTTTTGTACTATAAGAAAGTGAATTGAGTCTTTTCTTGTACTACCTGCTCTTCACCTAACACAGAGTAAGTCAGCTTATTCTGAGAGTCTGGGCCAAATTATCGAAATGCAATTTGGTCTTTTGCATACTCCTCTTTGCTGATCACCTCCTATAGATAAACTCAATAAAAAGGGAACACCCTCTTGCCTACAATTAGTATTTTCTTTTACTAGTTCTCTCACTCACATTTCACCTCCTGTTTTTCAAGGAGATTTATGTGTATTTAAAGAAAGAGAGAGATTACATGTCTCTGGCACTACTTTGCTTCCAGCAGTAAAAACATTACAACTGGAGCATGGTCATTACATCATTTCATTATTCCATATCCAGTGATGTCTGATTAAGAATGATTTTACCCAGTCTATGATTCAAACATTGATTTAATTCAGAAGAATTTGGTTTTGTTTGCATGTCTGTTTAAACAGAAAAACAGCATGGCAATTGCTTATCTTTGCAACATTTGTTCAAGAGAACAATGGTCTTGGAGGTAATGCACTATCTATCCAACTTGGTTATACTACAGGGAGCACTAAAAAGGAAAGTTGTTGTTTGAGTCTGATGAAGGAGATAATATATTGACAAAATGGTTCTTTCGTTTCCTTACTTCCCTACTAATTCAATTAGAACATGAACTTCTCCTAGTAGTAAACTAGTGTAGGCTCCAGTGCCAACAGTAAGTTTGGCTTTTTGAAGACACCACGTTATCAGACATGCAGAAGCATTGACTATGTCAAATAGGATGTTGCTATCCTTATCTGTAGAACTAAAAATAGTAAAATGATTCAATTTTGCTGAAGGTTTAATCCCTTTAGAATTACTTTTCATACTGAGATAGGAACCTTATTTCTTTTCTAACTTTGTGCTAAAAGAAAACACCTACTTTTGTTACTCACCTAAGAAGTATTTTCTTCTCCTTTTGACGTTTCCTAACAACCACAAAGCTGTCCTTTCCATTTTAATAAAACCCATTGGAAATGTTATTGTGGCAATGCTGTTGTACCACAACACATAAGAATTTTCCTGTGCTATTGTTCTGAACCTCTGGGATTAATAGCTATAAACATTTGTTGTTCAACCCCCACACTCCTTAAAGTGGCTAAATAACTATGAGATACTGTCTATTCGTGTGCTGGAGTTAACTGCATTCAGAAAGTCTGGAAGGCTGACAATGGACAAATGTATGAGCATGTTTCCTTTTGGGAACAAAACTAAACAACTCAAGTAGACTCAAGTTCAGAGGGATCTCAGATCATCACTTTGCATCTACATTACCAGAACAAATTCTTTATCATGCAGCAAACATACAGTATTTTCATACAATCAAGTTCTTCAGTAATTTAAAAATACTTTTGGCCCTTAGATAAGGGAAATCTAAAGCAGAAACTGTCTTATTCAAGATCATATATTTATTGTGAGACTTTTGTATAATCTTCCTGCAACCTACTGAGCCAGTTCTAACTTCATTGGCACTGTGAGCTTCTATAAATTGCAGTATTTCCCCTTTCTTCTTGACTATATTTTTCCATTCCTTTTACATTGTTGACATATGGTTTATACTCCATAATGTGATGGCATGTACTGGCATGTTCTTTATTACCTCTATAATCCAGTGGGTTTGATTTTGATTTCTGTAGTTGTTTTTAACTTGGGCTGTTTCCATTGCTCTTCTTATATGGCAATGTTCTTTGTATGTGTATTAACTATGATAATGTCATCACTTATACCTATACATTTGCAATGCAACCAAACATTCCCCATTCCTCTTACGTTGCTGAATCTTTTCCCTGGAAAATTTTATTCTAAAGTAGAGAGACAGGAATTTATGATAAGAGTACATATGTCTGTGGCTTCTTCATCTGTTCTGGCTTAATATATACCCTCTAATATTCTCAGGAAACCACAGTGGTAATCAATTCTGAAGACTGGCCTGGATAAAGATTAGATTGTGGTGTAGTAATACAATGAGAAAGCAAAAAGATATTATTCTAGAACACCTAAGTATCACTCAACTAAAAAAACTCAATTATTTTTATTGACTGAGACAGTCAGATGCATTTTTATCTTGCAAGTGCTTCAAGTTACTAGTGCTTTAATCATTTTCCCAACTTCACCCTATAAAATGTTGTGTTTTAGTAGATGCCAGGTAGTAGAATGTTTTTCCAAAGTCAAATGAAATTAAGATAACTCATTAGTTCACAGAACTGATCTTAAAGACAGATCTTACCTTAAACTTATGATTCCTGCATTCAGCCTATGACTGTGAATTTTAAAAAATGAAATGTTTTCATGTTTCTGGAAAACCAGAATGTGATTCATAAACAGAAGTGCAACATTTCCACTCCCCATGTGATAGCTAAGAACTATACTTGGGCTCTTCAGTTTCACATAAAATGAACAGAAATCAAAGCCAAACATCATGCTTGGATTCATATACTCAGCAAGCCACTGAAGACCTTTCGAGAACATAATGTTTTTCCTTGCAGACTCTATGAGAAAATTAAAGTTGATCTATACAGCACTTTTGCTATCCCCATGCAGCAGTCTGAGTACAGGATTTAAAGCTTATTTTACATCTACTTCTGCCCAGCTATGAACTGAAAAAATAAAACAGCTGTTCTATAGCATTTTCTAAAAGAGAATGGGTTCCAAAGAAAAGATACTGTAAACTCCCTGAGAACAGTGAAATATAGTCAAATTACATTTGGATCCATCTTTTCCATTACAAATTCCATAGGAAATTATAATTTGCAGATGGAAACTAAATGTCTCAATGAGATGTGATCTAAGTGGTCCAGTGAGGGATTTTTATGAAAAGAGCAACTAAAAAAATAACAAGCATATTATAGATTTTCTCTTCATTTCTGTTTCTCTCTCACACTCATTCAATGTCTTACTCTAATTCATAAAGCAACCATTACTTTCCAGGGATGTTTTAATTACTATTTTACAAAAGAAATGCAGTATTTTTTATTAACATTACATCCTTAGGACATGTCTAATAATATATTTCATTTAATGAACCAAAATCTAAATGTGGAATCAATCTTTTTAGAAGATTGCTCTACTGCTGTCTTCACAGATTCAGGGAAATCATCTTTTGCTGTTGGAGAACTTTTTGCACACACCCAGTCAGTCAAGTGGTCAGTCAAATCATATGCTAGAATCCCCAGCAGGTGTCAAGCAGTTGCATCAAAAATACGTCAGGATTATTGTAAATGGAAGACCTCAGATCCCTGCAAAGATCTGCTTTATCCAAAGTCCTTTAAATGCTTTTGTTCATGAATACCCAAACTTACTTCAGTTTGGTACCACCTGTGATAAGAGTGAAAACAACAGCTTCACTTTACTTCACTATTCTCTTCAACTTTATAATTTGTCAAACCATAAGCTCATCTTCAATAAGCAATTGTTGTGTTATATCTTCAAAGTTTCCAAACAAGGACTCTTCTCTGCTAAATCAATATTTCAACTGTTGTATGTATCACAGCCCTGTCTTTGTTCATCACTTAGTTTCTCTTGATTATTGCAGCAATTTCTTGCAGACTAACTATGCACAGGAGAGTTACTGGTTTATTTACATTGGGGGGCATGGAGCAAGTACATGTTTTTCCCTGCAATTACTCACAGATACAATTCAAGCACCATCCTAGGAATGTAACAGATTCATTCATGAACTTGCCAAGGGAAAAAAAATAGATCAGGCAGATACAGATAAAGAATTCATCTCAGAAACTACATTAGACCCAACACGTCCTTAATACAGAAAGTCTATTGCCTTGCTTTGATGCAAGAGGAAGTGATCACATGGAAGACTATAACATGGAGTAACGCATCAGTACACAGCATACCGTATTCTCAGTCCCCTACCCAGGATTTATCTGATTCAAGAAAAAGTCACAGTTTGCATCAAGCCATATAGATTTTTCCAAAGTCCAAATAAATTTTGGATTATATATCTTTCATGATGTAGAAGCTGACAATATCCTTGTACTTGTCAGGAAAAGGCCTGCAACCTGAAACTCTGCCTCCCAGGGAAGACAAAATTCAGTTCTGTTGCAGACTGAGAACTGTGAATATCAGGATTCTGCACCACACACAAGTATAAAATGCCAAAGGATGGATTTCTCAACAGGCAACTAAAATGCTATAAAGAATTGGAACATGAACAAACATAAAAATCTTCAGCATGCAACAGAAGGGGGCATATTGTAGGCTAAAGATTAATACGAAAACAGAATGTGTGACATGTAAGACTTCCATTTTTAATTTTTGACACAAGTCACTAATATTTTTCCCTGCACAGTTTGCAACATAAATATGGATGTTAGCAGTTCTGTATATAGCAATGGGAAATATCCATTGAATTGTCCATCCAAGTCATTCTAACTGTTGTTATCCATACACAACACTTATCAATAATTATCTGGCAGTATTAGCTTGACTTAAGTTATCACACCTTTACTGATTCCCAGAAGATTACATTGGTGAAGTAAGACATATCACAGGGTTCTTCCTCACATATGGCAAAGAAGAAAATGTTTTGTTAAAACCATGCAAATATTACTTTTTTTCTTTTAATAATGTAGCACTGTTTGTGAACAGTCCAAGGGAATTTTTATGTTCCTTACATAACTGAATCCATGCAGCCAACTAGAAAAATACAGCTGTCCTCCCTTGGGGAGCCACCTCAGTAGGCCTACAAAATCACAGTGTGCTCTTTGGGTAAGCATAGCAGAAACCAAATGAGTGTTTCAGTTACTAAAAACATAAAGTCAGCAAGAGTCAATTGTGTTAAGCTTATTTGCAAAATAAAATTAGTTTTCCAACTGAATACTAATTCACAAGAGGAAGCTGAATTAGAATGTTAAGAACGTGTCTGTATCCAAGAGGGAAAGAAAGCATTGGAAGTAGTAGAACAGGGTAAAAATTTGCAGAGTTAAAAAATTAATTGTAATATGCAATGTGCTGGGGACAGGGCACCAGAGTTAAGTTCACAGGGCTTGATTCCACCATTAGCCTAAAAGAGCCCTGGTTTTAGGAAGTACTGAGTGTCCAGACTCTGAGAAGTTGGCCAGTTTAAGGTAATAGGAAATCACAGAGCACATCAGTTGATTCTGGAAACAATCTCTTTGCTTATGGAAACATAAGATACCCAAGATACAGTTTTGAATTTATTAAAGTATAATCCCTTCCCTAGCTCTGCTCCATGTATCTTCTTCTCAAAAGATATATTATTTCCAAAGGGGTCCTGAGAGAGGCAAGAACGTCAACAGCAGTACTGCAAAAGCAAATAATTCACTGAGCAATCAAATCCAACCCTCTACACTCTAATGCTTTTCTTTTAACTGCTGCCAGGTTTGCATCTTTTACATTCAGGGAAACCATGTTTCCCAACATAACTACTCTGTGAAGAGCAAACATTATTTACTATATATCTTTTCTATTTGAAAAATTTAAAAAAAAAACCTGCCATAATTCATCACCACTAATCTTTATTTCAGAGTTGCTCAGTCAAATCAGTGGATTTACTGCAGAATAAAATCAGCGTATTGTGATGATGAATCAAACTCTTAGTCTCTGATAATTTCCAGTTATTTGTGGCCAGTGAAATGGCAACTGCTTACAAAATCACTGTTGTAATCCATTTTTGACCTTGGTTTCCCTATAATTTGCAGCATGATTTAGAAAAAAAAGTCACAAGGAAATTTAGGCAGGTATTAATCTAATGGGAAATGAGGATCATGTAGATTAGGTTATGTAAGAAAGACTGTGACCAGGCAACAAATAAACAATCCTCACAATTCATGACAAAAAAAAAAATCAGTTGCCTTGCTGAGAAGTTTTGAAAACTGTGAATAAAAAACTTAAAAGGAAAGTCAATACCTGATCCACAGTTATAAAGACTTTGCATTCTTCTAAAGTTATGTTACTTTTGTAAACATGGTTTCACATAACAGAGTATCAGCATAAATATTTTGGATAATCTGGGAGTCTGTTTAAACCAATGCAGTCCAGGAACATAAATATAAAATCATCAAACCACTTGATTTACAAAAAAAATATTTTTTTTAATTGAAAAAAAATAAGAGACAGAGAAACATAGAATCACAGAATGGTTTGGGTTGCAACAGACCATCAAAGACCATCTAGTCCCATTCCCCTGCCAGGTGAAGGGGTATCTCATACTAGATCCAGCCTCTCAAAGCCCCATCCAACTAGAAATTGAAAACTTTCAATGATGGGGCATGCACAATTTCTCTGGGCAACCTGTTCCAGGGACCCACTACCCTCACCACAAAAAAATCTCTTGCTTATATACAATCTAATCCCACTTGCCTTACATATAATTTCAAGTCCTCTCAAAGACCAAAACACATTTTGTTTGCAGAGAACAAAACATATTGCTTAATGCAGAAAGTACTTCAGATTTACAGATCTAAGCGAGCAGTAGCTACTTTACTGGTCACCAGAGCCATCTCATCCCTATTCTAGGATTGCTGGCACTTCACATACACTGTAAATGTGTAAAATGTTTCTTGAAATTAGGTGACTTGTAACCTGCTTGTTCTGTAAGAAGAAGCATTAAATATCTGGCAAAGCAGACTTACACTAAAATACTTCAGCCAGCTACTTCACAGCCAGGCCAGGTTGGGATGTGTCCAGATTTTTTTATTTTTCTTACTGTTGGTAGCTTTTCTTTTGGAAAAGCAGGGGAATGTTTGAGGATGTATTTGTTGAGAACTCTTTTCCCCTTCTCTAATTCTTTCTTTCACCCTTACAGAAATCTGCTGTGATCAATGAGCTAAAACAGCTCCTTTAGGGAAAATTTCACTTCAGTTGCAGGTGCAATTTTCATTAGACTAAATGATAGATTGTTATTTTCTTCTCCAAGGTCATACTCAGGAAAGCTAGTACTTTCTCTTCTAAAATGCCTTCTCAGTCTCCAGCAGTCAGAATATTTTATTTGACTAGGTAAAAGAACCCAACTATATTGTGTATTAAAGAGACCAAATGAAAGTTAAAAGTTATACATGAATTACAAGAAGCATTCACACAATTATTTCCTTCTACTTCAAAGCCACTCTCTGCATTACACATTTTTTATTTAGATTTTGAGGCAGAAGTCTACATGATCTCCAAAATTACCAATAATTCCTGTATGCTTTGGTAACATTAATATTCTTGAATTCCATACAGTCAGTCAGTTTGGTTTTTACTGCTGCTATCTCAACAAATTCCTGGGGCAATTAGTTCCACAATTTAACCATATTTCATGTGAAGAAGTTCACTAGATTGGAATTTTGTACCTATTAAATCTACTTAATATTTCCACAGCCTGTGTTACACATCAGGGAAAATGGGGTTAATAAAATCTAATCAGAAAAAACCAAGACTCTTCACAGCATCTACTGCATTTCATACAAAATCTATGATGTATTCTTTGGCACCACTCTATCATCAGTGGTTTAAAAAAACTTGGGCAGAAACATGAATGGAGATTTTTTTTCCACCAACAACATGAATATACTTCCTTCTAACTGAAAATAACTTTGTTTTGAACAAAATCAAGCAAATTATGAGTAATTACTGCCAAATCTACTGTGTGCTTTTGTTTCCATTTAGCTAAGCTTCCTGATCTCTGACATCCTCATAATTCATAAAGACTAATTCCCAAAGATTATCACTGTGTAATTTTCATCTTTTGATCACCAATAAACATTCCCCAGAAAAATGAAATTTTTTTTCAGTGTCATTGTACTGTGCCACTCCAGTACTATTGCTTAGGTATTTGGTAAGTGGCAAATTCCTTTCTTCTGCAGACTTTTATTTTAAAATAATTCTCATAGGAACACAAATAATTAATCTATTCTTTTGGGGGTTTTTTTGTGCAAATTTCCATCCCCTTAGAGCAGTTTTTCATTAATGGATTATCTTGGTTCATATCAATATTCTTCTGTATTCGTAACTCTGAGTTTATTGTGCACACACACATACGTACAGCACACCAGGACTCTACTACTCTACTTTCTGACAATGGTTTTCAGCTAAATAATATTAGTTCATGCTTTGCAGTAGCCATACCAGTTTACATGCATGATGTGAAAGCAGGTGAGCATGATCAATGTTCAGTGGCCACTTTTCATTTCTTTCCCTTATGTAACAAATAATTTTGGAACAGTATATAACCAGGGATATAACCAGTTATCTTCACAGAGCATCTAAGAGAATTTGTGTGCCTCTAATAACATATGTACAGATGCAGGACTCCCACTGTCCAGACCTGTAAAGTCAATAGAAAACGGTAGGCTCCTCTAGTCTAATTATTTGCCATCAGGTTTATAACCTGGGTTCCACCCCTAATGTCCTTGATACTGACTGTATTGGCAGAGATCCAAAACATGGTACCTTACTGAGAAAGGACCAAATCACTCCCCTGAGCTCAATAGTTATATTACACACCTAAAAGCAAAGTAGTTTTCAGGCACGACAGTGAATAAAAGGTCAAACATATCCACCAGACCAATATTCCATCACAGTCCACATGGACAAATTGGTGCATGGGAAACGAGGGGAGTGCCTGGTTTGCACTCAAACATCAGTGCAAAGAATCCACACCAAGGCAGAGACTAAGGACATTCACATTACATTATTAGTGGAGTCACTTACGCATGATATGGTCAGAGTGAACTTGCATGGGATTCTTCTTCTTTAGAACCTCCCGCAAAATACAAGCCAGTTCAAATAAAAATGACCTAACTTTCTTCTGAATTACCTTGTAAGTCAGCTGCAGTAAAAGGGACCCTATGCCATCATGTCAGTTTCTTATGAACTGCATTGTCCTTGTCAAATGCTTGACTTCTTGTCAATCTAATCCCAGTCTCAAAGGAGGACTGCAAATAGAGAGCAGATACTGCACACTTCTGATCCACTGCAGCAGCCAGGAACCCTGCAGTTTCCTAAGAAGCACATAACACAAAACTACAAATATTTCTATTTTCTTTCTTTCTCAGGCACTTTTTTCACCCCAGAGAGTGGAAATAAAACTGAGGAAGCTGATCATATGACTCTGAGAGAACTGAAATTATTGCTCTGATATGAATAGTCTTTGGTGGGATCCTAAGGAACAGTATGCATTGGTGACATTAGCAGCAGTCATTAACTTTTGGTCTTAATCATCAGTCCCAGGAAATGTGTGGCTTGCAGCACACCTCATACTTACTGCTGCTGGTCTAATATACGCTTTACCACTACAAGCAATCTTCCATTTTGGAAGGCCTCTGGCTGTCTCAGATACATCATGTTTAGTGGGAGAATTTAACAGGAACTTATACTCAGTTTTCCAAAAAAAGGAGAAATGTCTGGCACAGGTTTCTGCAGTTTCAGGTGTATTTTCTGTAACTATCCGTAAAGCTGTAAGACAAGATATTGTAAGGGACAATATGGTTTCAGTTAATTTTTTCAATCCTTTTTTTCCTATGACTTTCAAATCTCATCTATTTTTTCATTAAAAAAAACAACTTTTTAACAAGCTAGTGTCTACACAACAACTACCAGCACAGAGACTAATAATTTCCACAGTGACTGATGACTAATGCAAGAAGAAGGTATCTGGTTGAAAGTTCTCCTGCAGCTGGAAATATTCCCTGGCCTTTTAATTCCCTTCAGTCACCAAAAAGGGAAAAATTTCCTCACAATATTTGGGGCTGAATTTGTGATGGCACTCAAAAGATCAAGTTGGGGTTACTAATGTTGAATCAAAAATTCAACATCAAAGTGAAACCTTATTTTGGCATTGCTCTTTCTCCTCCATCAGTTTCAGAGCTAGATCCAAATTTTGCTCCATACATGTCATAGTTCGGGCATGGTCCAGCCAAAGACACGTCAGCAGATCAACTCAACTGATTTCACTGGTGCATAAGTAGATTCTGAAGTCATTTAAGAACAAGTCAGGAAAGAACCATGGAAATGTGCAAGCTTACAAGCAACTGAATCCATCAAAGACACTAAAAGTTGAGCAAAAATAAACAACTTCCCAGATTAGGTATTATATGCCACCCTAGGAGTAGTGACTGGTGGATTGCATTGTAATGGATTGCACTTCAATGCAAGTTTGCTTTCTGGCTTCTATGCAATTAAAACACCCCCGGGTTAACCAGGCAATTTAGCTCTACTGCTCTTATTCCCATTAATTTATACGCATTAAGTGACACTTGCCCTGGAGACTGCTCTTATGTTACATACTGCTAATGCATTCTTTCACTCAGATGTGTAGGGGTTTATTTAATGGAATGGAATGGGACAGAAGCGTCTCATTATTGGTAATCACAGACTTGTGGGAATGACATCATGTCCTTTTGAGGCATGAATATGTGTATAATAAGTTAATCAGTGTTTCCCTGGTGTCTGGGCATCAGGAAGCAAGGACAAGGCAGTGCACCCTCATCCCTGTGGCACATAATGGGGTGTGGTGGCAGGGACCCACCAGGCTGCAGGGACATGCCTGGGATGCGACCTGGCTGGCAAGCTATTGTGGCAGGAAGGACCTTCTAGAGAAAACTTTACTCTTAATCCTTTCAGCAAGGATGTGTATTCTCTAGGCTGGCTATCAGTGAAAGATGATACTTCCCAGAAGTCATATTTGAAAAAATGACTTGGAAATCCTAGTGCCTGAATTACAAGTGATAACCATCTACCCTAAAAAGCAGATTCATTCTCCATAAATAAAGTGCATTGCACAAGTGCAAAACAGAGCCAACTTTTGTTGGTTGCTCATTACACTATATTGTCTAGACATTTTCAAATTCCACTAGACAGTTAGGCATCAATACCCTTGCCTGTATCCTTGAATACTGAAATAACGTTTCAAAAGAGACACCATGAACTGTATTTTTTTATTACAAGGCTTTTACTTTGGATAGTACTTTACAGAAGGGTAAATGGTGCATTCCATTTATAACAAATATTTGGAAGAACAACAGTGTGGTAGTTTGAAAAACAAATCAGTGAGAGGCTCAAAGTCAGAACTACAATTTAATAGGAAAAAAAAAAATGTAGTAATACCAAAAAAAAAAAAAAGAAACCACTGACAGAGTCAGAATACAACCTGACACCCTGTCGGTCAGGGTGTTGGTAGTAGTCCACTTAGAAGGTGGTTGCAGTCCTCTAGGAGTGATAGATGCGCTTCTGTTGAAGCAATGATCCTGTGAAAGGCATAGTTCTCCTCAGAAGGTCTAGTGGTGGTGTAGAAGGGTCTGGTCTTCCTCAGGGAATCCCGTGGAAAAAAGCTGCCTATGGTGCTTCAGATCTGAGTTTATATGCAGATCGGGATACATTGGCTCCTCCCCTTGGGCCGGACATCTCACAATGGGATGATGAGTCACTATCTGCACTATGTTTGGGGTGAGTGAAATGCCCATCTGGCCCTAACGACTGGCCCATTAGCACACCATTCTGCAGCCATCAGGAACACTGCCACGCCCAGCCTCCAACATCCCACGAAGATGGTGATAGAATACATACCATTGTAACCTAAGACATTATCCACCCCTTATTCTATCACCATCTATGAGATACCCAAACCAGTACCCCCCTTTATACATATATAATGAAACTTTACACACAGTTCTCACTTAAAATTAAGTTTCCTTGTGGTACACAATGGGTTTCCCCATCTTTCTGCATTACCCACCAAGTGTAACCAGGTCCTTGAGCAAAAACAACCCCGCGGATAGGTTTGCCTTTGTCTGAGGTGGGACTAATCCAAACAGTCTTTCCTAAAATACCTCTCATGTGTACCACAGGGACTCTATCTCCGTCCACTGTGTGCAAGGGTTCAGAACCAGCTCGATTGATGGAGCCTCGTGCGTTGACCATCTAGGTGGCCTTTGCTAAGTTCACTTCCCAATTTTTGAAGGTCCCCCTGCCAAGTGCCTTCAGGGTGGTCTTAAGTAGTCCATTGCACCGTTCAACTTTCCCGGCAGCTGGTGCATGATAAGGGATATGATATATCCACTCGATGCTATGTTCTCTGGCCCAGCTGTTTATAAGGCCATTCTTGAAATGGGTCCCGTTGTCCGACTCAGTTCTCTCAGGGGTGCCATGTCTCCACAAGACTTGCTTTTCTAGGCCTAAGATGGTGTTTCGGGCAGTAGCATGAGGCACAGCGTAGGTCTCCAACCATCCAGTGGTTGCTTCCACCATGGTCAGCACGTAGCGCTTGCCTTGGCGGGTTTGGGGAAGGGTGATGTAGTCAATTTGCCAGGCTTCCCCATACCTATACTTCGACCATCGTCTACCGTACCACAGAGGCTTCACCTGCTTGGCCTGCTTGATCATAGCGCAGGTCTCGCAGCCATGGATGACCTGTGAGATGCTGTCCATGGTCAATTCCACCCCTTGGTCACGAGCCCATTGGTACGTTGCATCTCGTCCCTGATGACTAGAGGCATCATGGGCCCAACGAGCTAGAAATAATTCTCCCTTGTGCTGCCAGTCCAGATCCACCTGTGATACTCTCAGTCTGGCAGCTCGGTCCACCTGCTCGTTGTTACGATGCTCTTCATTGGTCCGACTCTTGGGTACGTGTGCATCCACGTGTCGAACCTTCACAGTCAGCCTCTCTACACGGGTAGCGATGTCCTGCCAAATCTCAGCGGCCCAGATGGGTTTCCCTCTGCGCTGCCAGTTGGCCTTTCTCCAGCGATTCAACCAACCCCACAAAGCGTTAGCTACCATCCAGGAGTCAGTGTAGAGATAGAGCCGAGGCCACTTCTCTTGCTCAGCAATATCCAAAGCCAGCTGGACGGCTTTAAGCTCTGCGACCTGACTCGATACACCTTCTCCCTCAGTAGCTTGTGCAACTCGTCATGTGGGGCTCCATACAGCAGTTTTCCACTTCCGGTTAGCACCTACAATTCGGCAGGAACCATCAGTGAAGAGGGCATATCGTCTTTCACTCTCCGGTAGCTCGTTATATGGTGGGGCTTCTTCAGCACGTGTCACTTGCCCCTCCTCTTCTTCAGAAGATAATCTAAAAGTCTCACCTTCAGGCCAGTTTGTTATAATTTCCAGAATCCCAGGGCGATTAGGGTTTCCTATCCGGGCTCGCTGTGTGATCAGCGCAATCAACTTGCTCCACGTGGTGTCGGTGGCATGATGTGTGGAAGGAACCCTTCCCTTGAACATCCAACCCAGCACTGGTAGTCGGGGTGCCAGAAGCAGCTGTGCTTCAGTGCCAATTACTTTCAAGGCAGCTCGAACTCCTTCATAAGCTGCAAGAATCTCTTTCTCGGTTGGGGTATAGCTGGCCTTAGATCTTTTGTATCCCCGACTCCAGAACCTAAGTGGTCGTCCTCGAGCCTCTTCAGGTCCCTTCTGCTACAGGCTCCAGGATGGACCATTCTCCCCGGCCGCAGTGTAGAGCACATTTTTCACATCTTGTCCTGTTCTGACTGGCCCAAGGGCTACTGCGTGGGCAATCTCCTGCTTAATTTGTTCGAATGCTTGTTGTTGCTCAGGACCCCACTGGAAATCATTTTTTTTCTGTGTTACGAGGTAAAGAGGGCTTACAATTGTGCTGTATTCCAGGATATGCATTCTCCAAAACCCGACAGCTCCTAGAAAAGCCTGGGTTTCCTTCTTGTTCGTAGGTGGGGACATAGCAGTGATCTTGTTGACTACTTCTGTTGGGATCTGGCGACGTCCATCTTGCCACTTGACTCCTAAAAACTGGATTTCTTGAGCGGGTCTCTTAACCTTACTTCGCTTGATGGCAAAACCAGCTCTTAGGAGAATCTGGATGATCTTCTTTCCTTTCTCAAAGACTTCCTCTGCTGTGTTCCCCCATACGATAATGTCGTCGATGTACTGCAAATGTTCCAGAGCCTCACCCTTTTCCAGTGCAGCCTGGATCAGTCCATGGCAGATGGTGGGGCTGTGCTTCCACCCCTGGGGGAGTCTGTTCCAGGTGTACTGCACTCCTCTCCAGATGAAAGCAAACTGAGGCCAGCACTCTGCTGCCAGAGGGATGGAGAAAAAGGCATTGGCAATATCGATGGTCGCGTACCACTTTGCTGCCTTGGATGCCAGTTCATACTGAAGTTCCAACATGTCTGGCACAGCAGCACTCAGTGGTGGTGTGACCTCATTCAGGCCACGATAATCCACTGTCAGTCTCCATTCTCTACTGGACTTACGCACTGGCCATATAGGGCTGTTAAAGGGTGAATGAGCTTTGCTGACCACCCCTTGGCTCTCCAGTTTACGAATCATCTCGTGGATGGGAACCACAGAGTCTCTGTCTGTGCGGTACTGTCGTCGGTGCACTGTCGCCGTGGCGATTGGTACCTGCTGTTCTTCAACTTTTAGCAGTTCCACAGCAGAGGGGTCATTTGAGAGACCAGGCAAGGTATTTAGCTGTTGGATGTCTTCTGTTTCTACTGCAGCTATCCCGAAAGCCCAACGATGTCCTTTTGGGTCTTTGAAATACCCATTTTTAAGATAGTCTATGCCTAGGATGCATGGGGCCTCTGGGCCAGTCACGATGGGGTGTTTCTGCCACTCATTCCCAGTTAAACTCACTTCAGCTTCCAATACAGTCAGCTGCTGGGATCCTCCTGTCACCCCAGAAATAGAAATAGATTCTGTTCCCACGTACCTTGATGGCATCAGGGTACATTGAGCGCTGGTGTCAACCAAAGCCGTGTATCTTTGTGGGTCAGATGTGCCAGGCCATCGGATCTACACAGTCCAATAGATCCAGTTGTCTCTTTCCTCTACCTGGCTAGAAGCAGGGCCCCTCTATTCCTGATCGTGGTACACGTTGCTCTCTTCCTGTAAATATGTTCTTGAGGTCCCTTCAAGAGGATCGGTCATATCATCATTCCTATACTGTTTTGAGTTCTGTCCACAAGAGACCGGAGCAGCGTTGACTCTAGGTGGGCTCCTTGTGATAGCTGTTCCTCTTTTCAGTTCACGTACTCGGGCTGCTAAGGAAGAGGTGGGTTTTCTGTCCCACTTTCTCATGTCTTCTCCATGCTCCTGAAGGAAAAACCAGAGGTTACCTCGTGGAGTGTATCTTCTCTCTCGGGCTGGAGAATGTTGGCTCTTAATAGCAGAGACCCTTCTTGGTTCTGGCGAGATGTGGTGAATTTCTTGCTTCAGCTCCTTTCTGAGTTTCTCTTCCAAGTTCCGGACGTGCTCAGCCAGCTGTGTTTCCACAGATGAGACATGGGTGCGAAATGGGGCAGTGACAGTGTCCTCATAAATTCTTAGTTTGTTGGCCAGTACTCCCACCTTGTCCGCTCCTTCCCTCCATTGCAGTGTCGCTAGGTAACGGGAGTATATCTCTGGTCCAAGCCGTGCGAATCTCAACCACATCTGTGACGTGCATTGGACATCATCTGGGTTCTTAGGGAATCTCTCATCTTCTGAGAAAATGATCTCCAGCACAGCCAATTCTCTCAGGCATCGGATACCTTGTTCCATTGTGCTCCATTTTCCTTGGTGCACCTGGAGGTCTTCTTTACAAAGGTATCTGTCCCTTACACTTGCCAGCAGTCGCCGCCAGGGGCTGAGAGTTTCTTGGGTTTTCCCGACCCCCTGGTCAATGACCACATCCTGGGTCAGGGATCCAAGTTGTCTGGCCTCGCTTCCATCTAGCATAGTGTCATTGGCTGCAGCGTCCTAGATGCGAAGCAGCCAGGTCAGGATGGATTCATTTGTCTGGCGAGTGAACTCCCTCCGTAGGTCACGCAACTCACCCAGGGATAAAGAGCAAGTGATGATCTCTAGTTCTGTCTCTTCTGCTTGGTGCGAAGGTCCAGCCTCCTCCTCATTGGTCACTGTGTGGGCTGATTTGATCCTGGTTTTCTTTTTCTGAATGGGGGCAACTGCTACTCGCTTAGGCTGTTCTGGCTTGGTGATGGCTTGTGTGGAGACTGTCGTTTCTTTCAGTCTCTTTTTCCTCTATGACAGTTTGTTTAGATACGGTGCCTGTTGTTCTGCTGCTTTTCTTGTCCTCATCCTGAGGATACTGTGCTGCATCGAGCATTGTTCTGACTCTAAGCATGGTGTACACAGTGCAGGTCATAGAGAGAAAAGAAAACAGAACTGACAGCAAGATTATACTATCTTTGACATCCAAAGGGAACTCAATATTTTCAAAAACTGTTGTGTCAGGTCTGAAAGGCTGAAAGAAACCATTCTCTACTCTTTCCCCTAGGGGCTGGGTGCGATTGTTGAGGAGGCCCCAGATGTAACAGCCCACACTAGGACAAGCAAACAAAATTGAGTATATATTCCGAATGGTGTTCATTGCCTCGGAGGTTATCATGCAATAGACATAGTAAACTAATAAAGCAATTTTTATACGATACCCCGGCCTACACAGGAGCATTACCACAGGCAGGTAATTCCCTGTCTGCGGAAATATATACAGAGCAGGGTACAGGACACATGTAAGTATGTTGAGTATCATGGTGAATAGGTGGCTTCTAGAACACAAAATTGTAATTCTGACTTTCCTCAGGGCCTGGCCGCACGTTGGGCGCCAAAAAATGTGGTAGTTTGAAAAACAAATCAGTGAGAGGCTCAAAGTCAGAACTACAATTTAATAGGAAAAAAAAAAAGTAGTAATACCAAAAAAAAAAAAGAAACCACTGACAGAGTCAGAATACAACCTGACACCCTGTCGGTCAGGGTGTTGGTAGTAGTCCACTTAGAAGGTGGTTGCAGTCCTCTAGGAGTGATAGATGCGCTTCTGTTGAAGCAATGATCCTGTGAAAGGTGTAGTTCTCCTCTGAAGGTCCAGTGGTGGTGTAGAAGGGTCTGGTCTTCCTCAGGGAATCCCGTGGAAAAAGCTGCCTATGGTGCTTCAGATCTGAGTTTATATGCAGATCGGGATACATTGGCTCCTCCCCTTGGGCCGGATGTCTCACAATGGGATGATGAGTCACTATCTGCACTATGTTTGGGGTGAGTGAAATGCCCATCTGGCCCTAACGACTGGCCCATTAGCACACCATTCTGCAGCCATCAGGAACACTGCCACGCCCAGCCCCCAACATCCCACGAAGATGGTGATAGAATACATACCATTGTAACCTAAGACAAACAGCCACATTCTTCCCTCCAACTATGTATCCCCATGAGCAAGAATAGCATATATTCAACAAAGAGAATGATGCTCTATTTTTGTCTGTGAGCTGGGTGGTCCAATTAGTTACTGCATTGGACTTCCTTCTCTGAACACTTTGATTTTAATAATAGCTTTGGGCACAACAGAATATGACTATGACAAATACATCCTACGTGTCCTGATTTGTGTTACAAAACATCTGTGCAATATACAGTGTACTTTAATATACTAGGGAAATTTAGAAACCAAGGGAAAACATCAGTCTATAACTTTTGCATAAATTTATTTTACAAATGTAATAGAAATTTAAATTAATACTTACATTAATTATATGATTTTTGACAACACACTTGTTACAGCTATTGTAAAATGTCAAGTTTTACCTCAGCTGGAAAATTTGTCATTTTTTTCTCAAGAAAATATGCCTATTACTTTTTACTTGTCCTTATAAACATCTTTCTAACCTATCTAGAAGTCAAGATAAAGAGGAATAGGTACTATTTTCCTTTTGCTAACATTTATAAATACCAGCAACATTTTAAAGGAATCTTAAATGCTGCTTGGTTATTTCTGAAGGGCAAAAATTTTTAAGACTCTGTAGACTGCACTAGGAATTAAAGAGAATTAAGAAATGCAGTGGTAGAGATAATGTGTGACTGACGTTTGTTTAAAGTCATTGAGCTAAACTGAAGGTTAACCTCATTAAAGGTGACTGTTAAGACAGGCATATGCTGTGGTCCAAAAGGAAAGTTCATGTTCTTTGAATTCTCCAAACTGCAGCATATTCTTGTCACTGGACTCAAAGGAATTTGAGCCAAACAAAAAGGATGCACTGCTGAACTTCCCTCCACACTTCCCCCTGAAACGTCTCATCATGGCAATTGGAGTGATATTAATTGCACAAAAAAGGACACCTGTCTCCAGACAGAGAGCTGACCCTTTTTGTTACTCCTCTGAGAGCAAGGAAGTCCAAAATTCAGATTTCTTACCACAAAGTACATTGGCAGAAAATTAGCATGTTCATAATGCTCTATAAATACCATACAAATAGAGAAAGTGAAAGAGTTTGGACCTATACAATTAACACACCACTAGCCAAGTGAAATCAAAACTTTCTCATTTGGGAGCCTAAAGTGAGACACTCAAGTTAAAGGTAACTTGATTTTTAAGTACAGAGAAACTGCAGTTCTTAACCCACTTCTGATAATGTTGTACTCCAGTCATAAAAATGCATCATCTTTCAGTTGTACTACTCTAGACTTTGGATTTCACTTCAAGCAAATAGACATTCTGTGGTTTAAACTGTAATACAATAGGTAACACTAGACTGTGGTCAGTGATATTTGTGGGGGAAAAAATAGTAAGAAAAACTGATGATGAATGTGGGTTTTTCAACACAGAATTGATGGCATTATGGTCTCTAGAACACACATTACTTAAGTTGCACTGTTTTATAAATTTTACTTGATTAGCTGCACTTCTTCTCTTGAATTTAATGTTCTTAAAATTTCTGGAACCCAGAACAATTGATCATAGCAATCCATAGCAGGGCAAAAACATTTTACAGGTTCAAATCAAACACAGTTTACATTTGGGAAACTTCAGCAGCTGACACAAATCTAGGTCTTTGCCTCTCCAAGCATTCATCTAACAGTATTCCTGCTCTTTACCAGGATTTGGGTTTCATTTTTTAATGAAAGCCTCAACTGGCATCATAAACTATCGTACTGAATCCTTTATGTAAGCAAATTGATTTTTTCTCAGCAAAACCCCCGTTTCAATAGTACACTTTTGCAGTATTAGAAATATTTGTGACCTATTTGTATTTCTAAACTGTTACCCTAGAGTATACATTGACAGTACTGCATATTACACAAAACATTCTATTTTTCAGTCTTATAATCTACCAAAGTATGCAGAGCCAGAACCCTTTTCCTTCACTTTTTGCAGCTAAATAATTTCATAATTATTTCAGATTTTATACAGCATGCAGATGGAGAAGTTCCAGTGATCAGTCATCACATCAGAAGTACTGAAATTATGCTTAATGATTTCATTTTCTTATGCTCTTTTCAGGAAAAGAAAGTGTATGTAGTAGATTTATCAGAGTATTTTGTGATAAGTATTAAGGCTTTAGTTATTAGAAAGGACTGCTAGTTCTGCTAGTCTGCTCAAGAAGGTACTCCTAAAACATATTATTTTGCTAACAAAACCAAACTGTTGAAAGACAGAAAAAAAACAGTCAGTCTGCAGGTATTTTGCCAATGTGATTGTCAAATACTGGTGTTTCTCCAAATCTTTTAAAAAGTAGTTTTAATGCCCAGATTAATTTCTAAAAAGGGTAAAATTTACTGGCAGAGCTCTTCACTTTAAAATAAACTGGGGCAAATTAAGCAGTCCAAGAGCAGTCACTCCCTGCTGACAGGAAAATTCATTGCAACCACCTCATAAATGCTATGCTCTAAGCAAATGTCTCTCCTTAGAGACTCAAACTCGTGAGAATGTGCTTATTCAAAATCTCAGCATGGGGATCCCAGTACACAGGTCTCTAAGATGCTGATCCTATAAAGTTTCTATAAATTGTGACATCAATTACTAATAGTTGTTCTTAAAAATTATTCCCTTTGTCCAAATACAGCAAACTCGGGTCTTTCCAAGTGAGGCTTTTCAGTCTGCAGAGTGACTCCTGTTAGCCTCAAGCAGCACACTACTACAGCACCCCAGTAGGACTAAGGTTTCCTTTATAATCTGACTTGGCTATTCCTTCAGTTCTGCTGGCTCAGACTATGACCCTGACATAACTGTGTCCAATATTTTCAACAAAAACGAAACAGAAATCAAGGTACCAGTTGTCTGTGTTAATATCTTCATGGCTTTGAAAAAGTATCCATGCTGACCTTAAAGGAAGTAATGTACTTTGCATAAAAGTCAAAATCGCAAAAATAAACCACAGCAATAAAAAATAAATAATTTATTTTAACAAATTAGCAAATTCTTGATATTTATGAAATAATTTGGTCATTTTATTTTTTTCCTTATCCTTCTCTCTTCATTCAGGTTAAAATTCATGCAAAGGGCAGACTTAAAAATCAAACTGTAACTTTGCATGTATTATTTTATCTAGAAGCGAATATTTAGTTTAAGTAGATTTCTACAGCTCACTCAAATCCAAGCCTCATTACAGTCATTTGAAATAAGAATTCTTGAATGTACTATTGCTTTCAAATTTAGTTCCTATCCATGTTCCTATCAAAACAACCTGTTTGTTCAATTCTCATAAAATACATATCTTTGCTTTTAAAACAATTGACCAGTATTATCTACCAAAATCTGAGTATTTTGGTGTTACAGGAGTCTGATCAGACACAGGCATTCTCCAAGACTGATATAAGTTCATCTCCCCAGGTGTTTTGGTTCTAATGAAGCTTGCTTCTGTGCTCTTGCTAAGGGCTAAACCATGCTGAAATGGCATATGTGCCTCTATTGGCTTCTCATGCCATTAGAGAATTTCCTCTTTGCAGTGACAGGCATCCACATAACTTTTTCTGGTTTATATAGAATTTCTTTAGGCATGAAATGTTGAGCAGATATACCACTCACCCTCAGGCATGGAGTCTCCATAATGTATACAACAACTATTAGCTGGAAAATAGCTGCACATTCCTCTTCCAGATATCTTACAGTCCTGTTGAAGAGTAGGGAGAAATAAGGTATGTATTTACATATATGGTTTTTACATATTAGGTTTTCTCCAGTTGTTTTTGAATTACAAGCTGAGGTTGTTTTTATGAGGTGAGCAATTAAATGTATCATAATTTCCTAGGATTTAAAGTGATTTGTGCCAGTGGAATTATCTGTGTTCCCACTCACTGTCTCTACACCTATGCAGTTCCCTAGTGTGCTCTCCAAAAATAGTTCAGTTAGTTTCCAAGTCACTCAACATATTTCACTTTTAAGCAGCTATGTGCTGAAAAGCTTCCACTGTTGTCATTCTGAATCTTTAATGGTATTGAAACTGTCAGGCAAAAATTGCATTCTCCTGCTGTTCTGAGCAGCAGGAGAATGAAAATGACAAAAGACCCATGTTAATGCTAATTATAGATGAGAAATACAATGACATTTTTCAGAAACTTAGTTCTGCTTTAACAGGCACAGGCTCCTTATTTCTCCCTTCTCGGCCATTAATTTTAAAAAATAATAATAACCACAAATAGAATGTAATAACAAAGAAAAACAATTAGCCAAATGGACTGAATAAGAAAAATTCTTCCTGCATGTATTTCCCATTGGTTTTCTAATTGCTATTATTTCGAAACATTAGATTGTTGCATGTTCTACAACTCAATATTCTTTAAGTAACTTGTGATCATTCACTTTCTAATGCTCATAGCATTCTACTGAGATTATTCCCTACTCAGACATGGCACTGAAGAACAGAGGTCTAAGGTGCCTGGGAGCATGATTAATACCCTCTATAATTTAGATGTCTACATTGCAGCTGAGGCTACAGTGAAACTGTCACTAGGGTCCATTTGATGGTTCTTTGAGAGCATTTCCGACCATTAATCTCACCAAAACCAAGGTCTCCCCTAGAATGTGGTGAAGACTAGGTATGAGACCTTTTGTTATGCAGATACCTACATCCTAATATAAAAATTTGAAAAGCAAAAAAAAAATATCCCAATCTGAAGGATTTAGACAGAATGTCAAACCTTAAGGAGTAATTCCTGCTATGCTGCTGCCACCCCTGCAGGTTCCAATGAAAGAACATTAACGTGCCTGGTAGTCTTGTGGGTATATGCACACTCCCAGGAAACTCTACAAAGGCGCATATTTTATAAGCTCATTTGAAGCTGTCTCCATTCCAGCAGTCAGGCCATCACGTTAGCGATGGTTTCTGCGTAAGGCAAAAAAGGCACATTCCTCAAAGCCACATACAGCACCACACTGATATGTCTCCAGACACTTCTGAGGAGAATTAGCTCTCACAGCCAGCTCTAAGCAGCGCAGTTCTTCCATACCGCCTGTGACCACCTGGCTCTATCTCCATCCCCCGAGTGTTTTGGCACAGTTGGTGTCGACAGATTCTGCCTATTATGCACCATTACTATTTATTTGTCTTCTTTCAAAATGTTCTGCTGAGAGTTTAACCAAAGACAAGGTAGCAGCCTCAATGCACCTCAGATTTCCCACTGTGCAGAAAATTTGCTTTTTTTATCAAATCCACAGAGTTATCTGAGGATCTCAGCTTTTTATTTCAAAGTTCTGTTAGAGTAGCAGAAACACAGACTCCTTAACTAAAATTCAACACCTTTTTCTATGTCCACTTCTAGGACACCACTGCATGCTCGTAGGTATTTCTATCAAAGCACATAGAGAGCTCCATTCTTCTTGTATTCAGAAGCAATGTCACTAATTGTCCTTATCCTTCCAACCCACCCAAATGTTAAAAAAAAAAGTTTTCCTTTTTTCAGACTTTGCAAATACAGGTCAGGACCTTTAATTTTCTGAATACCCTCACGTTTTTGAATATAGAGGCTTAAGCAAAATAATGTCCAGCACTGCAGCATTACATCTTGCTGCCTCACAAAATTCATACTTTGCTTCAGTTTCTGAAAGATCCAATGTATTGGAGCAGGTGGACACCTGCTGCCAAGATCCACACATGAAATTTAGACAGGAAGAGACACCACTTAGACCAGTCAAAAAAGGGGCACACCTGTTGAGCATTCCTGTACATTCATCTGGATGCCCAGTCTGTGTAGAAGGGCATTTACACCATATACATTCATTTAATTGTGAGGATGCCAGAAATGAGAGAGCCTGTTAATTCCATCCACATGTGTCACCCTGATTTTTACAGTGTGCTGTGTTGATACTTAGTAGCAGAGGTTCTCAGAGATTTCATGTAAACATAGTCCATATTTAGCTAACCAGCCAAGGATTGTTTTGTACCTTTGGTATTGTTTGTCATTCCTTTCCCAAAGGCAGAGAAAGTTGATGGACTGTGTTTCTCACCTATGGAATTGGAGAGGTGATAACCTCGTTGTCCAATCCATGATTGTATATGAAAAGGTATAAATGTAAGAATAAAGAGAGGCTGGCTCTCTTTGGCTCTTCTTATTTCCTGCTAGCCTTGGTGGCACTGTGACCTGACTGAGTGCCTAATTTCTTTCATGTCCGCCCGTGCAACATCTGGTGGCCTGTACGAGGAAGTGTGACAAAGCTCAGGTGAAAAATTTTAAAAATTAATTATGGGAGACTTTAAGATGTCCCCGAGCAACGCTCTGGCGTTGGATGTTCTCTAAATATTCTTAGAAGACGAGAATGCGAATGTTTGCAGGTCAATTTTAGAGCAATTAGATTTTTGGTCCAAGGACATGGGTTTTTTCCCTGACGATGGCAACATCCTGTCTAAATTGACGTGGACGCTGGTGGGGAAAACACTGAAAGGTCTGCTATCGGAGACATATAGCTAAACGATGGCTAAATTACTAGTGACTTGGCGACAGGTGAATTCTGTTATCCAAAGACAGGAGAGCCCCGCCGGCAGGATAACTCCTGCCAGCTTGCTCGGAGGATTCTCTGAGCTGTGGTGGGGGGCGAAGGAAGAAGAGCGTGGCTTGGAGCCCGCCTCTGAGCCCAAATCCCCTGGCCCAGACAGTGAGGGCGGGGATGATTCCCCCCAAGAGAGCATTTGGCTTGGTAGCCCGCCGATCTCCGAGGAGAGATTGGCTTTGGAAAGTCCCATGGAGCTGGTGTGGACGGGTTCGACCCTCCCCAGCTCCGGGGAGCCAGCGGAGTGGGCATCCCCGGCCCCCCGCGTGGTGGGAGAGGCGTAGCAGAGAAAGGTGCCCGCTCCCTGCGCCTTTCCGGTGCTGGAAAAGGGGGGGAATTGGAAAGCCAGCGCCGTGGAGTGCCCAAGTTGGGGCATTCTTGTCAGTTACCCCCCCCGGGCACGGGGGGGGGCAGAAAGCGAGCAAGCATCTGATGCTGATGACGTATCCGGCGAAGTCAGGCAATGATGCCGCTTGCCCCCGCCTCCCGCAGGGGCGGAGGGGGCACTGCAATCCCTGGCCTGTGAACGCGGAGGCGCGCAGGCGCGGCAGCGCTCAGGCGAGCGCTGGGTCCGGGACCAGGGGCTCCAAAGCGGGGAACACAGAAAGCACCGCTGGGACCGTGCCGCCGGATCCGGCCACTGCAGAAGCTGCGGCGGGATCGCAGCAGGCGGATCCCGCGCTTGGGGTCCAAGCTGCCCGCGGGACCCCGATGGGCGTGGTTTCCTTCCCCCCTGCTCGGCTTCCACCCGCACTGAAGCTGGGGGAGCGGGGCTGAGCCCCACCCCAGCCGTTGGACCCAGTGGGGGCATTTGTCGTGGGATTGGGAGGGACGAAGCGCTGCTACGTGAGCCAGAAGCCAGTGGTAATAACGAACTCAGAGGGACAGACGGCCGTGATTAGGCCTCATGTTACTGAAACTGCTTTTAACCTCTGGGGGAGGGATGTCATGGCTGCATGGGGGGTGTGCATCGGGATGACTTTTCACTTGGGGCCACTGTGTTGAAGGGTGCAGAGTGTCCTACACTGCCTATACAGTGGCTGTCGGACAAGCCAATCTGTCAAGAATCGTAGCTCCTCCCTAAAGATAAACTAGAAGCCCTTCACAAGTGTGTTCATCACCACTCCAGATTTGCATCCCACAAGTATCATTGGCCAATGGAGTGACAAATGGTCTGATTCTTTGCATGTGCTCGAATGGGTCTTCTTGCCCCATCAGCCGCAGAAGACGGCAACTGCATTGTTAGAGCTGATTGCTGGCTTGATAGTCAAATGCCGACAACAGTGTTTGCAACTGATGGGTGCAGATCCTGCAAAAATTGTACTACTGGTACAGCAGAAAATTGACTGGAGCTTCAAAAACAGTGTTTCATTGCAAAGTGCTCTAGAAAATTTTTCAGGGCAGATCATGTATCATCTGCCCAGCCACCAGTTGCTACAAGTGGCAAAACTCACAGAGATTTCTCTGAGACCCAAACACAGTCAGGAGCCAGTGCAAGGACCAACAGTCTTTACTGACGGTTCAGGCAGAACCGGAAAGGCCAGTGTTACTGGGAGGGATGGTTCTGAGTGGCAGGTTCTGGAAGGCCATGAGGTTGGCTCAGCGCAATTGGTTGAATTGAGGGCTGCTTTTATGGCATTTCAAAGATTTTTCCCAGCAACCTTTCAGTCTGGTCACGGATTCCGCCTATGTGGCTGACATAGCAAAGCCGTTGAGTTACTCCGTTTTGAGGAAGGTCAACAATGTTGATCTGTTTCATTTGCTGAAGGCCCTGTGGTGTGTCATTCAGGAACGGGTTCATCCCTACTATATTCTGCATGTAAGGAGTCATACCAATTTGCCAGGATTCATAGCGGAAGGTAACGCGAGGCCTGACAAGTTGGCTAACCCAGCGTGGGTAGCACCTCAGCCTGATACACTCACACAGGCCAAAGCATCGCATGATTTTTTCCATCAGAATGCACATACACTGCAGAAGCAGTTTCCGTTGACGCCAACTGAGGCCCATGACATTGTCGAGTCGTGTGACGACTGTCATGCATTGGCCGGGCCTTTACCAGAGGGGATAAACCCCAGGGGCCTTAGGGCCTTGGAGATTTGGCAGACTGACGTCACCCAAGTTGCCAAATTTGGCCAGCTCAGGTATGTGCATGTCACGGTGGACACCTTCTCCTCTGCCATGTGGGCTGCCGCTCACACTGGAGAGAAGGGCCGTGATGTCATTGCCCACTGGAGGCAGGCCTTTGCCGTCCTAGGCATATCTTCTATTGTGAAGACCGACAATGGTCCTGCTTACGTCTCGAAAGAGGTGAGGCAGTTCCTGCAGTTGTGGGGTGTGTCACACAAGTTTGGTATTCCTCATTCTCCGACTGGTCAAGCTATTGTAGAGCGTGCTCATGGCACTCTGAAGCAGGTGCTTCAGAAACAAAAACGGGGAATGCAGGGTGAAACCCCGCACAGTCGGTTGGCAAAAGTTTTATATACCATTAATCGCCTTACGGAACTGCAGAACTCCAATAATCCTGTCATTTTGAACCACCATCTCTCGTTGCAGGCTTCGGATGAGGCACAGCAGCCTCGAGCAAAGGTTCGGGTGAGAAATTCGGTCACCAAACAATACGACCTTATCACTTCGGGGCGTGGGTATGCTTGTGTATCCACAGATACTGGGGCGTGCTGGGTACCTGCAAGGTGTGTCCTTCCTGACCTGTGACCACAGAGGAAAGATCCGGCCGACAAGCAGGGTAGAAGCCGTGACCAGAATGAAAGTGATCAAGTGGGTGGAACATCGAGTGATGACTCAGATGAGTGTTCACTTCGATGGTCTTTCCACAAACAGAGGATGAACATTGTTCATTTTTCTTTTTTCCTTTTTTTCTTTTTTTTAAGGAAAAAGGGTGAGATGTCATTTTTACAGTATGCTGTGTTGATACTTAGTAGCAGAGGTTCTCAGAGATTTCATGTAAACATAGTCCATGTTTAGCTAACCAGCCAAGGATTATTTTGTACCTTTGGTGTTGTCATTCCTTTCCCAAAGGCGGAGAAAGTTGATGGACTGTGTTTCTCACCCATGGAATTGGAGAGGTGATAACCTCGTTGTCCAATCCATGATTGTATATGAAAAGGTATAAATGTAAGAATAAAGAGAGGCTGGCTCTCTTCGGCTCTTCTTATCTCCTGCCAGCCTTGGTGGCTCTGTGACCTGACTGAGTGCCTAATTTCTTTCATGTCCGCCCATGCGACACACATGAATGTTGGATAGAAGCAGACAGCATGCAGATTTCCTCACCATTCCTTACCAATGCCCTGAGGGACATTTGCTACTAACCTGCTTATGGTGAGGTCACACTCTTGGAAGAAACGATCAATATTTTGTGTTCTTGACCATCTTCAGCTGTGCCCTGACGAGTCCTGTTCCTCCTGAGGCCTCCTGCTATTTTTCTTGAAAGAGATGACAGCCCTCTCTGCCTTTGTCATGGTCTTGCTAGTCATCATCTTCCTCTGTTAACTCTTTCCTGAAGCTCTCAGACTCTATGGAAATACGCATTACCACAGTTGTTACTGAATGCAAAAAATCCCACAACTCACAGCTCGATGTCACTTCTCTTTTGGCCTAAATATTGCTGAGGATCAACCACTGTTCCAGTTCTAGGAAGGATTTTGAACAAGTTCATTTCTTTCTTTTTGAATATCTTTATTCCTGAGACTTTGTTGTGACATCATATTAATTTGCAATTAATAAATGAGCCACATTCTTGGTACCAGATGTGATTTTCTTGCCAATGGCTTTGGGGAAGAGGTAGCAAGGTCCATGCAGCAGTAAATAACCACAAACTCTCATTAACACATAGTACAACCTAGGTCAAAAGATTTAACCATTATCATTCTGAGTCCCTATTACTGCACACAACTGTTAAGAACTACTGCAGCTGCTTTTTTCCCAAAAACACTATAAATATTTCTCAGATTTAAACCACTGAGACTACATTAAATAATCAGTGTTGTTTTCCATGCACAGTTTCAACTTCTCTGACTTTCTTCAGCTATATAAAAAGTAATTGAAGATCACACTTGGATGAGGAAGACACACAATAATGATTAAATTTTCACCTCCAAAGCACAGACTAGGGTCAGAATCCTTTACCCCTACTCCATGGAACATGAAGTAAAATCTACTATTTCTTTTTCTTTGGATCTAACATTTTTAAAGACTCTTTGAACTAGAGATTTTAAACATGGCATTCTTTTAAAGACAATAGTACCCATCTGGTGGTATGAAGTCATCAAGCTTTCTTCTTCACTTAGTACCCAGGCCAATCTGTTTTATAAATTAAGCTTATGAATTAAGCTGACTGGTATCTCTCAGGCAACCTGTTCATCAAGTGAACACAATTTCAAATTAGTCAGAAATGGTCCAGAATTTGCCCCAAACACAGCAATTAGGTTGAAATGAATGTGCTTTTTTAAAAGTCAACATTTTTGCTATGTGGTTTCCAAACCAAAGTTTTGAAACTTGCCTTGAAGCTTGCTGAAGTTTAAATAAAATTAGGATTAAAATGAAACTCCATGCAGAATGTAAGATTGTTTGGTTTTGGACACACAAAATGCTTAACCAAACAATATGTTGGATAAAATGAATGGGTTGTGCTTTTAAACTGGGCTTTGGTTTTTTTTGGTGGTCCAAAGCATTTTAATACAGAAAATAATAGGTAAATATAAAATTAAACCAAAATCCTTAGTACATTATTTCACTCTTCTTTTTTACAAACAGCAATTTCTGCTGGCACCTAGAGAATGAGAAAGAGTCTTTGGAAAAACACACAGGAAACGCTTTTGAAATGGAATCATTCTAATATTAGCATAATGAAAAAACAAGTTGGTGCCTTCAACCCTTGTGAAAGGACATGAAAACAAACCAGTACAGCTTATGAAGGTTATTTATTCATCTATATACAATGTATGAAGAAAAATAATCTAGTAAATTGAGCGCTTCTAATTCAATTCAAGTATGGAAATGCTTTTCATACTCACAGACCTGTCAAACACAGAGCCAGAATCTTAAAGGAGAAAATCTACCTATAAAATATATAGAACACAATTACTCAGCCATTCAACTGTATTTTATTTGTGTGCATAAGGTACGGAAAAACGAAGAGTCACTTGTAACAGATATTGCACACTTGTCATAGAAAAGCATTGGACTGAAATGCCAATGTTGTGAAAGGAAGGTTTGCAACACAGAGAAGTTCTTTTGTTTTGAGCATATGATCTTTATTTCAACTATTACGTAACTTTATAGAATAAGATTTCTGAGTAGAATTTTTTCTCTTTCCTTCTATTTCTATTCCAAGTTTTCATGTTCATACTTAAGTTCCCACACTCTTCACAGGACAAAGAATTATTTATGTACAATACTCTGAAAGGCACCTCAATCAACCTGACAGCTTGCACAAATTGAAGTGAGAGTGGGGAGTATATAGTGAACACAAGTCATCAAGAATAATAATTATAAAATAGGAAAAATAAAGAGTCTGGCATACGAAAATTTCTTCATAATTCCTTAGTATATTTATAATCAATCAATTTCCTCTCACATTTTCCAGCTATGTAAAGTAAGACCTGTACATCCTCCCAGAGTTTGTTTGTAGGATATACAATTCCAAGTAGCCATGCTTAAAGGAATTTTATAAACTACTTTATAATGTGCCATGATAATTTCCCTATAAAGATAGTCACTAGACACATAAATTGTTTCTTTGCCAGAACAATACTTCCCAGTTCTGATAATGATGATTTTGAATAGCTTCTAGGAAAAGCTGTCTGGTTACATCCATAACTAGTTCCTTTGCTAGTGATCTCTCAAAGTTACAGGGTTCACAGATTAAAACCTTGACTTGTCCAGCACAAAACCTCAAGAGATACCACTTCCCTCACAGTCAGTATTACACACATACAGCTTTTCAAAACTTTACCATCCACCTTTACCCATAGGAAAGTAACTTTACCCCTTTTGCAGACAAGGGGTCCATTTGCCTGGGAACTCTCCTGTTTCTGGGAGCCTCCTGTGAATTCCATGCTGATGAGGCCTGATGGAAGTGGAGTTTTCCATCAGCAACACTCATGGTCAAGACAGAAGCAGTGACTTGTAGCAGCAGCAGCAGGCAGCTCTTCATTCACAGGAGCATCTCAGTATCTCACTGGTTCCATTTCAGCAGAACTGAAATCTTTATGCCAAGTTTCTCTCTTCATCCTCCTTTCTTAGTGTTTAGGGAAGAAAGAAATTAAGAAAAAGAAAGCCCAAAGGAAGAACTTACACCAGGATATCACTTCTCTTGCTGCACCACACTACCAGTGTTATCATAGCACATGTCAACATGACAGGGATCAAGATCAGTGTTATGAGAATTTCATCTGGTGGATCTTCCCAGTGAACCTTTTCTGAAGTACAGTTTGAAAAGAATTGTTTATGAATTTCAGTGATAAAGCCTTCTGCAAGGGCGTTTGGCCAAAAGCAACTTGCACTGTTGGCTTCACGTTCTGTGCACTGGGTAAAGTTGTCATAGTACCTGGGAGAAGAAGAAAATTAAGAGAAGCTTAAATAGAATGTATATGCATATTACGCTTAGAGAAAGCTACAGAGTGCGCCATATGAAATCTCTAAGAGTGCATCTATCATGTAGATACTCTGCTAAACGATCTCTAATGGAAGCTCTGAGTACTCACTACACAGTGAGACAGAAGGCGAATTGACTCCATGCACTGATGCAGCTGAGAGATTTCATGTGAAGTTCTGAGATTCCAGATGGACAATAGTCAAACCCTTGTCTTTTGGATGTCGTTACTAAAGCCAGGACCTCCCAATGCCACTTAAGTACAAACAGAACTCCCTCACTAGAAGACATCTACAGATTCTTTTAAAACATGCACACAAAATGTGCCAAGAACAGGACATTTTGAACCAAGGATATTTCATGCCTCGACTGCCACTGGACATGATGTTGTGGTGAAAATTATGATGTGACACTAGGACTGAACCACAACTGTGTAAAAATTTTGGTTCTGTTGCACTCTCATGCAGTAAAAAAAAAGAAAAAAAGGGAAAATAAACCTGCAGAAAGTTAGTTTTTGACAAAATTCCTCTTCTTTCCAATTCCAGCGAATGCTCAGCAATGAATAAATATATAAACAATTTCTAATTACATGTTTGGTTATGAAAGGCTGGGAACTCCTGGTAATATCTAACACATTATTTCAATGCTGCATGTGCTAAAATTTACCTGCGCAGGAATAACTTAGGAGAATTGGCTACCCCTCAGGAAAAAAAAGGAAACAATAAGCCTAAAGGAGTCATCATATGGGTTTTGTGGTATTATTACAAGCCAAAGAAATTCAGGAAGTGAATGGATATGGGAGAGGAGATCGGAAATTAGGAAGACAAGGAGTGTACAGTCAGTGCATGAACAGGGCAAGAAATAAGGAAGCTGAATTATTGCCTGTTGCATTTATTTTAATCTTGTGTGACTCAATAAACTCACTTCTAAGGGGAATTAAAAACAGAAAGAAGAGCAAAAATCCACATGACGCCTCCAGAGACTGTACCATGTACTATTATTATAGCATCTGAAGACCCTACTCTCCCTTACAGTCCATATAAATATGGTAACTCCTGACGAATGACTCGTTCTGGCATGAAGTCCTAAAGGGGACTAATGTTTAGTCAAGCCTTTGCTGTAAAGTAGAGGAGAAGAGACATTCAGTGCTTGGGCCAAGACTGAAGTCTGCTGGCTACTGTGTGTCTGTCACAGGAAATGTCTGCCTGCCCATGCTACAAGCACACAGGCTGGGAACACGGCCTGCTGAGCATCTAAATTCTCAGGACTGTGTTCACATAAGAAGAAAAAGCCTCACAGAAAGGCCTGCAAGTTACTTGCAAATCTCATTCTCAAGGAGTTTGAGCAAATACTGCTTCATTCATAAGCAAACACACTGGACAATATAACAATGCCAAACTCTGGCATGAAGATGCATATATGCACAATGTATATTTTCAGCAAAGCGACTAGAAAGGAAGATTTTGTGACAGCAGCAGCCACAGGAAAACAACAGGATATAAGCCAAAAATAAAATACAAATATCAGCTGTTTGCTGTTTTAATAGTGTCATTCTTCTGTGAGACTCGGTGGCATCCATTCTTCATGTCCTTGGACTAAATTAGAAGTGGGAGATGTCTAGCTGAATGTGGGAGATACAGTCCCAGAGGACCTGAAGAGCAACATGCCTGAAGGCAAGGCTACAAGGTCAGCAGGCTACAATGCAGAGATGGAGGGGTATCCAGCTGCCCAGACAGGTCAGTGCTCCACCTGGCACAGACACCAGAATGCTGGACTCTGCTCCAGGCCATGCTCTCATTGGCATCCTTGTGTCATCAATGGCTGCTGTTACAGACACTTCAGTAAGAAAACCAGCAATAGATCCAGGTGATTTCCACATAAAAGCACCCTAAGGTCAAAGATTTGGTGGTATAATTTTTTTTCCTCTGTGTTTAAAATACTATAGAAAATTCAGTGTTCTACCAAGAATTCTGTAGATTTTTTTTTTTCTTACATGTTAGATGGTGTAAACAAAAACATTTCCCACTGAGTTTTGACTGCAAATACAACATAGCTAGAAAAATCTGGTTAAGTTTTGCCAAAAGACCAGATAAAAATAACTTGGGAGATATACTGTATTTGAAATACTGAGTCCCTAAGAGCCAAAGCAGAATAAAAATGTTACTATAATAGTTCAAACTTCGTAGAGTTTTTCCTTAAAACCTTCTCTCATGAAAAAAAAAAAAAAAAGAAAAAAGGAAAAAAAGAAAAAAAAGAAAATAAGAAAAAAAGAAAAAAAGAAAAAAAGAAAAAAAGAAAAAAAGAAAAAAAGAAAAAAAGAAAAAAAGAAAAAAGAAAAAAGCTACCTGCATGTTCTGGGTTAGTGTTGGAGTTTGGATTTAGTTTTTTTTTCCTCAGGAATTTTTCTCCCATGGGTTGCTAAGAGTAATGGCTGAGTACTTAAGAGAACAAAGCACAAGGCTAGGGATTTTTCTCCTTGGCAGGGCGGGGCAGAATCTCTTTCATGGAAGCAGGGCCTGACAACGCGAGATTTTGGAGACTGAAAAAGCAAGTTAGTCAGAAGGGGTCAAAATCTAGGAACTGACCTATGCTGCAGGAAGGGATATAACTTCCTTCCTGGGAGGGAGAGCCATTAACCAGGTAGTTTTAAGGATTGATGTGTTGGTAAACCAATTAAAAAGTTGATCCACCTTCGATGCAAGAACCATATATAAGCAAAGACCCTCTGAGCCTCTTCCTCTTTTGGCCTGATGCTGTGTAGAGAGGAGCATCTCCTGCTTCTCTCCCTGGTGAGGCACCCCCCCCCCCCCTTCCAAAGAGGGGGGGAAGGGGGGGAAGGGGGTTTAGGGCGGCCGTGCCGCTGCAGCTGGGCATGGGGGAGGAACTGGATGGAATTTTCAGCAGATACAGTTCGGCCGGTATGTCAGCTACACGAGACAGGGCCAGGCCCCTACTCCGGGCCAGGCAAGGACTGGGCCAGACTCCATGCAGCTCGGGCCAAGCCCTGCCCTGTCACCCTGGGCCCAGATGGCCCCAGCAGGCCGAGCCAGCTTTGCAGAGCCAGGCCACAGAGACTCTGAGAGCTTCTGCCATCCAGCTTGGACCTTTTCAAACAGCCCAGCAGAGACCACGTGATCATCACCATGCCGGGAAGAGAGAGAGATTAACTCTATCCATGCCTGGACTAAACTTGCAGACACCCATCCTTCCTTGCACAGAGAAGAGGAACAAGTGAGGACATCTACCTAAATGCAGCATAGAGACTTCACAGTCAGTGAGGAAAGCAGAACCGATGCCTAGAGGGAGGTGTATGAGAAGTGCTTCAAGAGTGAAGCTGAAAATTCTTTTGGGGAACCATGGTTGGGGACTGAGCTAATAAATTCCCTGTAATATATGAAGAAATAGTCCAAAGGGGGGATGTGAGGTTCTAATTGCAGCCAGTGAACTGAAACACCTGGGTAACAGTAGGTGTTGAAATAAGTACAGCCTGATGAGGAACTTGAACCAAGAGAGAGGAGAGGCTGTGACCCAGAGCCCTGGTCCCGGGGGAATGCCAGAGAACTTGTGTTGTCAGGAGAACCTGTGTTGCTCAGCACAGAAGAAGGGATTTTTATTGTTGCTGCAATTGAACTGGGCATCCCTAAAACAGGTACCCTGTGGACTGTTCATAACCCCCACAGTGGCTGTGGGAGGGCTACTGGTGTGGGAGGGATCCACCATTAAGCTGATCTTTCTTCTGGGCGGCGGCTGATGGTGAGGCAGAAGACCCATAAAAACTGTATTTTTCTTACAGAAAATCCATGGTGTAAACAAAAGAGACTTCTCTCCCTAAATGAACTGGAACAAGAGGTATTTCAGAGGTGGTAAACTGACTGGAGGTCGAAGTGTTGTCTTTTGTGTGTTGTCAGGGAGAAAGAAATGGAGAGGTGGGGGAAGGAGGGGTGGTCTGAGGAGTTTGTTCTGGTTTTTTCTTGGTTTTTTTTCCTCTGTCTTAGGTATATTAATAAACTTTCTTTATACTTTATAAAGTTTGAACCTGCTTTGCCTACTCCTAATCCTCATCTCACAGCAAACATCAGGTAAATTTTGGTAAGTGTGCTGGCATTTGGCCAGAACCTTGAACAGGCGAACTAGAACCACTACACTGCACTATAACCCTTCATTCACACAACCTATGAGAACGTAGATTCTCAGCTGCTCAGCAGCAGAATTGAATGTCTGCCGGTAAAGTTGAATTCACTTAAATATTTACGTAGTTTAGTAACTTAGAATTTATGCACTGCAACAGAAAGCTCATATTAAAAAAAAAGATCCTCTGCATGGCACTGTGGAACAGCTGCCACAGAAGGGAGCAACTGCATCCTCATTACTACAGCATGGATGTTTTTATAGTTGATCAATTGGTTTGCAAGTTGTTGCGCTTTTTTAAGAGGGAGATGGGAGTTAAGACATATTTAATTCCATTTCAATTCTCCTACGCTTAATTCTTTTATGCCTTACATAATTCTCTTTATCTGAAAGGTAAAGGCTGGAATAGGAAACCTTATCATTCTGTATAATAAAATGGCTACCACAAAAACATCCTGGCTTCTGACTAGAGATACTCCAAGAGAAGTGCATTAAAGTTACACAACTTGTGAAAAAACAAGAAATTATAGTTTCTACTTATTCCCAGAACAAATAACTGGAGAGCACATTGGAGCTCAAGCTACTTCCTTCACCTCTCAGACTATAGGAGGATGTGGAAACATTCTTTTGCTGAGTCACATTTTCATCTCTTTCAGGCTAGCTGCAAGGGACCTAGGTACTTAAGAAAGGGATATTCACTGGGAGCTAGGTCACAAGCTTTGTGACAAATGGGCCAAAAAATTAGTATGAGTTTCAACTCAGCTAAGTACTCCAATACAAAAAACCCAAAATCTAAGCATAGTCTGAGCTGCAAAATTCATATAAGGATGTGCTTTACCCTGAAATGCTCAGGACTATTGTCGTTTCTATTGAGGAACCAACTCCTTGGTCATATGGCACATTATTTAAAATACTTTCAGAGAACACAAAAAATAATTCCTTTCAAAGCAATCTCTGAGCTGTAACACATTTGTCATGAAATAAAATTTTCAATATTCTAGAACCTCATTTTCAGAGCACACACACTTTTTCTCCTGTACTTTATATTTCCACTAAACCAGATAAAAACAATCATTTCACTGGGGTTTTTTTGTTGAAACTGTGAAAGATTTTATTTTGTATTTTACCCATGAGAAAACATATTTTTACATATTACCTATAACCAAGAACCTGGACAGTAGGCAGTTATTATGAGGAATGGTAGTGGACCCATTTCCCTTAATGGGACAGTGTTCCATGGAGTCTCCACTCAAACTATTTAAATAGACAGTTGGGTGGTATCTTACAGTACACAGTTGCCTCCCACTCAGGGCACTTCTCAGTCTAAGTGGGGGCTTGAATCTTATCTGTAATTTCCCACATCTCCAGGGAGGAATGTGGTAAATTCTTGCTCTTTCTTCCTCAATATCCCTGCACAGGAAAACTGTAGAGATGATCGGTTTACAAAAATACAAAACCGACAACCCCCTCCTCCAATTTTCGTGAGACAAAGAAAAAAAAAGGATTGTTTAATTAAGAGTTTTTACAAATAAGCATTTTCCAATGCAAAAATGTTAGTTGAAAGAATCCCAAACAGTTCTCAAAAAGCTGAATACCATATATATGCTACTTAAGACAAACATTTGAGGGAATTTTCTGACTGCAGCCAGTAGAGCCACTATGAGTTCCAATAGGAGAATTTTTCTTCTCTCCAGCACTCATGGATGGACCATCACAGAGACACTCAGCACATAAGCAGTCAGGAATGTTTTGCAGTTGCTTAATGAGGAGGGCAGGAATTAAAAACCAAAACACCACACTTTCACTACCCCATTTGAAATAAATCAGTTTCATGATTACTGATATAATTATAGAAGGGTAGTGCAAGATACATATAATACATTGTGAGTAGTTTTTGTTATTTTGAGTCCACTAAGTACTCAGAGAATACAGTGAAAATTCTCTCTAGCATAACAGAGTCTTGATGCAAACCAGGTAATAGATATACGAGGGACACTCACTTCTGCTACTCTACAATCCCAGGCAGCAATCTAGAGGTACAGTTCCAGGACACTAGAAGTCATGTGGTACATTTTAATAAAGATGCTTTAAAACTATTTGCTTTCCCCCAAATGATTCAACCAAAAATTTCTTTATCACAGTCACATATAAAATTGAATTATCATCCTTGTAACCTCCACCCAGACTGGAATACGAATGCTGAAATGTAATAATATTAACAAGAAACATCATATGATGAGAAAGGCTTTTCTTACAGCATTTCCAGAGGAAGTGAAGGCAGGAAGTACCAAAAACCTCACAAAAATAAAAAGCTTATTCTTATGTGAGATGCAGCCAGACGATATAGCCATCACTACATCATATCTTCAGAAGCCAATCCCGTAAATCCCTTAAATTAGACAAAAATCAAAAGAGTAAGTGAAGGCAAATCCTAATCTCACAAACACTTAAATATACATATCCAACTTCTTATAAGCACAGTATCTTGTAAGTAGCCACCACTGATGATGTGTGGAAGATGTCCTTAATAGCATGAATAGAATCATTACGTATCTGCACCTTACAGTCAAACACATCAGGCTTGTGATTCTGTCAGGGAAATCTAAATTTTAAAACCTCTTCATTATGGATCAAATTTCAAAGCTTTTGTCAAGTTGGTCAACTAGTGGAAGCCCTTAATTTTCTCAGGCTTCTCACCAAAGGAGACAGCATGTTTCTGGGGGCAAGCATTGAAACACATCACGTTTTTGTGCACATCAGTATTTGAAATTTTACAACTAAAATTTTAAACCTTGTACTATAACATGTGAAGGGAAGCAGGGAGCATTCCAAAATTCAGACCATCTTTTGATCTCCAGTAAACACTTCTCAGTGCTGAAAATGGCAGATGCACAATCTCTGCTGTGTCATTTGCTCTTTCTCTATTATAGTCAGTTATGTGTCTATTCAATTCAGATTATTTCACAATGAGAGGGCAAAGGCAATACCTGACTAAGATCTGGATTTTTTTCTTTCCCATCAGCTGTGCATCTCCCCTCAGAGTCATTAAGAAAACAATTAGCATTTTCTGGTGCATATCCTCCTTCAAAGGCCAAACATGATAGAGATGAGAGCCCTGAAAAGCCAATACCATCATTTGAAAGCACATTCCTACTATTTATTGTCATGTTCAATTTCAAATCAAAGTTCTGCATGTTTAGAAACTATGTTGCCTTTAGAGTCAGTGGAAATAATTGGAAAAATTTTAAGGCATGATGCACAGGACAGCTTCCTTTAAGCTTCCCCTGCCAAGGAAGGGAGTCTGGGACAACTAGTACCTTGGACAGATGAGTCCCACACCTGTTCTGCCTCACAAAAAAAAGCCTCACAAAAAAACCAAGCCAGTAGAGAATTACACTCAAATCTGCTACTGTCAGTGAGAGACATGTAAGCAGTAAGCTGTCCTTGTATCTATCTCAGCTCAACTCCTTCCCAAAAGCATTTCCACCTGAGTTGCCACGGATTGGTGCAATCCTCACTTCAGTCAGAATGAGCACAAGTGCTCTTGGTACATGCAGGCATTTGGGTCAGTCACTGACACCAGTCACCTGTTGAGGCGGTTCTGCTTTCTCCCAAATACATCAGTCACTTTGTTAATTCACCCTGTAAAGTTTGCTACAAATAACAGCTTATTTGTCTCCACTCTTCTCCGAATGCTCCAACTCCATGATAAAACCATCACTGCACCACTGCTTCCAAAATTAAATGCTCAGCCAGCTTCAGTCTAATCATCAAACAGCTGGGGAGGAGCCAGAGTCAGTAGGGAAGTTCCTAGCCCAGAACTGCTCTGAGCTCACAACACATTTCAGAAGCTCAAGGCTTTTCTTTCCATCTAGATGAACCAAGCTGACAGCTGAACAGAGAAAATGTGGCTTGAATTCAGGCTAGTGCTCCTAGTGCTGTCTGAGCCTCCAGACAGCCACTCAAAACAAGCAACCATGAAGATAATAATTTTTCTGACCAACAGACAAAAACTCACAGGGAAAGAAATAAAGAAGGGCCCTTCTACTTCATTCCAGCTTACATCTACAAACAACTGCTTCATATTCCATTTTTATGAGGATCTTAAAGAGTATTAAAGTGTCACCTGCTGAGTGGGAGCTGTTACTAGATTCCACTTAGTCCAAAGTAGCACAAGCCTTTTATAATACCACAGCACTATTTCTTCAAGTGAAAAGAGGGGAGAGAAATAGCTGGTAAAATGCAGCTGTGAAATAGAAATCATCAGTCAATCAGTTACACTTTGAGAAACACCCACTGTAGCATCTCCACAGATTGAAAAAAAAAAAAGAAACCAGCAATTAATCTGCTTCTAAGTTGAACTTTTCATCATCATTTTCATAACCCTCCTTACGTAATTTTTATAAGCATGCAAAGAACATACCCTTTTCCTCATTATTTATGGAAAATGGATTTTATATATATATTTTTAAAAACTCCTGTAATTAAAAAAGCCACTTGCTTTGGGAGGAGAGTGGCTGTTGTGTTCTGTTGCAAGCAGAGCACAAATAATGGGAGTCAAAAATCAGTCGACTAATTACAGCTGTTAAGCTTCAGATTGTCAGCTACTGGACTAGTTAAAGAATAAATCCTTTCTGCAGTCTTGCATAATAAATGAATTATGTGAAATTGCAATTTAGGCACACAGTTCACAAACGAGACCAAAACTGATGAAAAATTAACCATAAAATCAGATGAATGGTAACAACATTAGAAATTGATGCAAAATGTCACATTAAAACCTGTTAGGGAAGCAACCTAATATAGAGAAGTTCTGCTTATCTACGATTCAAGTACATGATTATGTTTTAGCATGACTTTGACAGCACAGCATGTTCACCACTGAATGTGGGTATTTTTTTCCTTTCTTATGTCTTCCCCTCTTACTTGTGTTGGTAAAGACACATTCCCTCTCCTTATGTAACTTCTTGTTGTGCTTTGTGGCTTCCCAAGACTGTTCCAACATCTCATACATACAGCAGAATGCTGGACTCAAAGGGCTTTACTCCTGTTGCGGTTTAGAGGTTTAGGGGACCAAAACTAGGTAGAAACATTAATTTTGTAGCCAAAATTATTTGATTTTGTTGTGAGATAAGGATTAATAGTAGGCAAAGGAGGCTTATACTTTAACGAATACAAAAAAAGAAATTTTATTTACAGACTTAAAACAGGAATAATAATCAGGCATCAGCACCAACCCTTTAGAATACTCTTTTTCCCTCCCCACCTCAGCGAACCGGAAGCCTCAAAGACTTTCTACAGGTGTTTTCCTGGTTTTATGAGGTTTTTTTAGGCAGAACCTGTCATACCGGATACCTCATTTCTGGCTCCACCTCCTCTTTCTGCACCAGCAATTTTTAACTGCAATTACTCCACGACAACTCCTTATCCACAACTGTGTATGAAAGATTTGAGTGTTGCAACACTCCCTGGAGTTCCTTACGGGTAAGCCAGCAGCTTCCGAACCAGGAGCAAAAAATATTATGTCAGGGGATTTTGGACAATGTCCAGCCAGACTGTCTGCAGATCAGAAGCAGAGGGACCCAGCATCTGGAGACTGTCACCTGGGAAAGACAGCCGTTTCTCAGCTCCTGCATCTGCTAAGTTTATTCAACTTCTTGGGCTCAGGTAAACTCTACCTCAGTTTGAGGAAGAACAATGTAATATGGCACATCACCTGTGGAAGGTTACAAACCCTTGCCATAAGAAAGCTGTTATGGGGTCTGATAATATTTAAGCACTGTGAGTAGCCAAGTACTAGGGTATTTTCTAAGCCTTTTGCAAATTCCTTTGGCTGATGAAAACAATGACTTATTTTCACAGTGATAGTTAAAAACCAATCTGTTTCCCTGCATAGAAATAGCCAACAGCAGAAAGAACCTTACATTTTTGCAACTATTTTTTATAAGTAGTAATACTAATACCTTACCCCTGCATACTATAAATCAGCCTAGATATATATTAGATATATATACTCCCCAGTAACAGGAAGCAAAAGTCCATGATAGATTACAGTGCAACATGCTAAGTTACACATCATATAGAACCATCTTAAGATCACTGAGCTTCACTGTGCTACCTTCCTGCAGATAAAAATCGGACTCAACACCTCATTGATAACTCCCAGCCCCACAAGCAGACATAGAACCCAAATCTAGATGCCAGAACACTCATTTTAACATTTCTATGTTCATTTTATAATGATACTTTAATATGAAATGGTGCATTTTAGCAGTCAGTGAAATGTATGAAAGATACTTGTATATCTGAGAGAAATGCAAAACATCAATTTCTTGAAAGCTGCAAAAAATTGTGCTCATAATTGTTCATCAATGCACTATGCCTTGACAACCTTTGATTTCCACTCCTTCAATACTCAGCACTTATCTTAGAAAAAATCTTTAATTTTACAAAGCTGCCATGTTTCTATTATTTTTTTATAAGCACTACAGGCATTTCATATATTGCCATCAAGTTTGTCAATGCAGACAGCAACATGTGTGTCTACCTTTTGCAGATTACACAACAGGCTGAAGAAAGTGACATATCTGCTTAAGAGTGCAGATAACTGCATTTCTTGTCTTGGAACTACTTTCTGACACTGAATTATATACTACTCTGTAAAGACAAATAGAAATGCCAGAGCCTTGGCAAGTAAACATGTAAAATACTTTTTTTTTAAGTATTGTGACATAATGAACTTCTGTAATTGAAACAAGACCCTGAATACAAAACATAGTATTAATTCATACCTATCGTGTGCTGTCAACAGTTAACCACATAACTAATACCACATGTAGCCTGAAGCAAGAAAATCTCTTTCTGCTGAGCTAATCTCCATTATTGTATGTTCATGGTTGATTCATTTAGAAAACAGGAATGTTTTAGAAACTGTTTTGCAAATCAGAACAGAAGTACCAGAAAAGTTTGTATTAAGTTTTCATTTATGAATTTATATTTTCATTTTCACTGCCTCCAAAAATATACTGTCCATTATATTTGCATTGCATAATTCATACCAGTCTATCAAGTTATACCATATTATTTTACCACTAAGCAACTTTACACAGAAATCTTATGCAATGTTTGCTTTTTCAAAATACAGCCTTTAAAAATAAGCTCCATGAAGACTGTTTTCTGTTATTGATCTTACCACAATAAAATTCAAAAAGGTCTTGAAAGGTGTTGAACAGCATATCAGCTGACAGTCCTGAGATTGAACAGCAGACTGCTTTCTAACATCACCTCTAAATTGCTTACATTATTTTTTCCCAGTGACTTATAATTATTATATTCTTATATCTTTAACTATTTGTTAGTTGACTTGGAAATATGAGCACTGACATACTGATGCCACCTTATGAGTCTAAGCTACCATTGTAAATCCAAGGTATCCGCTGAAGTATACATCAATTTGACTCACAGCACCCTTGCTAAAATATTTTTACTGGGGTCTTCAGGTGACCTCAACTTCACTGATGTTGAAAATTCTACCAGAACTTTCAGAAAATAATGATATTTATATCAGTGATCTCTTGGCAAATGCCATATTTCACTGCCTTTTTGAAAAAAAAGTACTCAGGACAAATAAACATAACAGGTGTTAAAACTTGCTGAAAAAAGCACTTGAAAAACTGAAATCTGATATTAAAAACTGAAAAGTTTTCAGTTCTTGATAATAAAAGGTAATTCTCTTCCTACTTTGCAGCAGGCTCAGAAGATCCTTCTCTTTTTTCATACTAACAGAACTTTTACAAAGATTTGCAAAATTATCTATAAACTGAAGAACAGAAAGATTTGAGCTCTTAAAAACCTTGAAAAGATTAATAATGGCCTGAAAAACCACATTATTCTGGCATTATTCTTGTCACGATATGTTCTTTAATGGAAGACCCAATATCTCCTGTGGTTTAACAAAGAAAGGAACAGTTATCCCTGATGAATAACAAATTCCAGTTGGTTTCTCGTCTCCCTATTCCACTGCACTGGTATCCCCAAATGGTGGCTTCTGTAGACAGTGATTACAACATGTATTGTGTTATAAATAACAAATACATAGTGTTAGTTCACCAAGTCTGAGTTCTTGGTAGCTAGTGCATTTAATTCAGCAGCCTCCCAAAATATTGGGAAATTTCTCCTTGTCCTCTACAATAAACCCATTTACTGGTTTCAAGTGACTTCTTCGAAGCAATGTTTTGTTTACAAAAAGCAAGATTTTTCAGCGTCTAAAATGAAAACTCAAGAAATCTCATCAGACAAAAAACCGATAAGGCTTTGCTAGTTTGTACCATACCTATAGCTATAATATGCTGCAGAACAAATTGATGGCTTGGCATTTATAAGCAAAGTGGTCTGCAGGTCATCACAGAACTTATAAATGCCAGTGTTCTTAATATAGTATTAAAATTCAGAAGTCTGAATAATTCATGAAAAATTCAACAATCATGAATGTTTTTTGGTACCCTTCTGCATCATGTAAGATGGCCACAGCAAAAACAGTTTTAGAAATGTACTGCTGTAATTCTGCACTAAAGAGAGAAAAATTATTAGAAATTAGTATCCAAAGCCTTCACAATATCTCATCTGGAATTATCAAACATAGATTTTATTTTTACAGCCATGTATTATATAAAATATATGTGACTCTCCTTTATAGTAAAGGTGAAAATTATAATGCATTAAAGAATCATATTTCAGCCTCTGCATCTATCAGAAGGGAAGCAGTTATAAGGGAATTAAGTATTCCTGCCTCATGTCAAACCCTGGTGTCTGAATTCAAACTAACCACTTTATTTATATTCATCAGGACATATTCTTATCTACACAATATAAAATAAAGTTGACACATTCCATATGAAAGGAATGGAGATTCACCTGAAATACAGATCCTATGGAAGATATTCTACTATAGCCCCATTAAGGGACCAATTGTACCACTGCATTAACTTCACAGCAACTAGGATGGCTGATCCCAAAACAGCATATGATTGTACACAATCTCAGCACAGCCCTGTACCTGGCTACCCTGTGAGATTTTATAAACTTTAGGTTTCTTTCATTCCCAGTGTTTGAAATAATAGACGGCAAGCATTATTATTTCTGCAATGAAAAATTGCTATTGTCAGCTACCAGCACAATGGCAACACAAGTGCTGAAATACATTTTTTCCCATTGTTTTACTTCCTCACACCTAAGTGATTTATAAGCTGCTTTGCTTTGCTTTTGAAAAGACAGGCATGAGTCACAGAAGGAAAATAGTTTGGGGTAACTATTACCAGCCTGGTTTTGCCACTGCTGCCATGACCTCTAGGAGTTTTTAGATGGCTTTTCTAGTACAAAACTACTACAAGCTTTGATATGTAAAGAAGTGAAATAAATACACAGGTAAAAACAGATTATAGATCAGCATCATCTTCATTTCACTGAGAGCTTTAAAAAAGCAGCAGCTGTATCTGTATGAGGAGCTCAAATGAAGACAATCTTACCAAAGACCAAATGCTGGCATCTACCACACCAGTCCTTTTCCTATACCCCACCAAACACTAAATGGTAAATCAGCTACACTGACAAGAGGCCACACAAAGTGCAGGTTTACTCAAACCTCCTTCACAGAGACACTAAGCTGACAAAGAATATTTTCTTCTATAAAATCTGGACTAGCAAAACTGGAAGGACTTACAGCTGGCTAAATAAGGGATTTTGGTCCCTCTTCGCAATTAGATCTTCAGCAGAAAAAAAGATATTACTCTTCACACACACAGAACTTTGGGTAACAACATTGCAGACAATTATCCAGAGACCAGGCAATACAATGGCCTTTTGTTGTGCAAGCACATTTGTGATTTGCAGCATTTTTATTATGACTTTGCCCAAGGTAAACCATAACCAGTGTACTAGTCTGTCTACAGGGATACGAATCTCAACATAAATTCAGACACCTCCCTCCTACATGACACAACTGAGGAAGGGACTCCCTTTGATCAGTACTGTTCTGGATCTAAAATTACATGTGCTGATCACTCAAACATCCAGTTTCCAGTAGCCCCAGGTTGCCTTTCACATGAGAAAATCACACACAAAAATCCAGAATTGAGACTTTTCTGAGAATATTTAAAAGAATGAACCAAAGATGTCAGCTTTCTAATTGTGAGGCCATTACCGTGGGAACATATTAGCTCTCATGAATCTGTGGCTCACCTCAGCTGCAAAACCAACCCAGTGGTTTGTCTGAGATTTTCACTAGGGATTTGTGCTGAGATTTTATATTAGGGAATATGCCATCCCTATCTGGAAGGAAACAGAAGAGGTGGTTACCCAGGAAACACGAAGGCTGAGGTGCTCAATTACTTTTTTGCCTCGGTCTTCACTGGCAAATGCTCCAGTCAGACCCCTCAACTTGCAGAATGCAAAGCAGGAATTTGGAAAATGAAGAACTACCCACAGTAGGAGAAGATCAGGTTCAAAACCACATAAGGAACCTGAAGGTCCACAGGGCTTGACGAGAGGCATTTGCAGGTCCTGAAAGAACTGGCAGAGGAAGTGACTAAGTCACTATCTATCACATTTGGGAAGTCATAGCAGTTCCATGAAGTTCCCATTGGAAAAGCCCCCATTTTTAAAAAAGAAAATTAAAAGGAGCACCTCTCCTTGGAAGACAGGTTGAGATATTTAGGGTTGTTCAGCCTGTAGAAGAGGCTTTGTGAAGACCTTATAGCACCTTCCAGTACCTAAAGGGGGCTAAAGAGATCTGCAAGGGACAGTAGTGACAAAACAAGGGAGAATGACTTTAAACTGAAAGAGAGTAGATTGGATTAGATATTAGAAAGAAATTCTTTACTGTCTAGAACAGGTTGCTCAGAAAAACTGTGGATGCTCCATCTCTGGAAGTGTTCAAGGACAGGTTGGATGAGGTTTTGAGCAGTCTGGTCTAGCGGAGGATGTCCCTGTCCACAGCTTAGAACCAAACGATCTTTAAGGTCCCTTCCAACCCAAACCACTTAGTCATTCTGTGGTTTTCCCAGAACAATCCTCTTCTGTAGAAGCTTTGTCATTAGTAGCTAGATGCAATCGCTGATCAGTGCCTAGATCAGGCTTCCTGTGGCAACCATTGGGGAAGATGAAAAAACTTAGATAACCAACCAAGAAAATTACTCCACTTGGAGGGCTCTTACAATACACAGCCAGCCAGCAGAGGTTCTTAGCTCCAAGCTGTTGGAGTTTGGATCTAGTATTTTTTGGGGTTTTTCCCTCAGGAATTTTTCTCCCATGGGTTGCTAAGGGACTAATGACTGGGCTAATGGCTGAGTACTTAAAAGAACAAAGCACAGGGCTAGGGCCTTTCTCCTTGGCAGGGTGGGGCAGAATCCCTCTCATGGAAGCAGGGCCTGACAATTCCAGATTTTGGAGACTGAAAAAAGCAAGGGCAGGGGGAGGGCACTCTTTTGCTCGGGACCCTAAGAGCCAGACAGCTGGAGCTGCTGTCTGCTGAACTCACAGCCACTGAGAAGCCAGCACAAAGCTGCCAGTCTTTCTGCTATGAGTCTCTTCCCTCTGCCCCATTGGGAGCCGACCTGCCATCAGCCTGTCTCTCCCCCACTCCTCGGCCATTGGGAGTTTTTGCTACACTGTAACTGGGTTCCCCCTGCATACCAGGGCCTCCTCCTGTCCCAGCTCCCTGTGTCCAGGGATCCTGCTGCAGCACCGACACCAGCTGCCCTCCCCTCCCTCCCGAGGGTCTGTGAAACAAAAGCTCTTCATCCCTCTCTGCCTCAGGCAGCCGCCATTGCTGTTGTGCTACCTGAGCTTATGCCAGAGCGCCCCCTGCAGCCACCGGGGACTCCTCACACCCAGAGCGCCCCCTGCAGGCAGTGACTGGAACTGCACCAAAGGGAAAAGGTGCCTGAGGCCAAGCAGGCTGCCACTGGGTTTCTGGTTCTGTTTGTGGTTAATGCCATAGTTGTTGTTATTTGTTAGCTTTGTTTTAGATATTAGTAAAGAACTGTTATTCCTATTCCCATATCTTTGTCTGAGAGCCTCTTGATTTCAAATTTATAATAATTTGGAGGGAGAAGGGTTACAGTTTCTCATTCCAAGGGAGGCTTCTGCCTTCCATAACAGACACCTGTCTTTCAAACCAAGACACAAACTTTAGGAAGTGTGGGCATATAATTTCATTTTGGGCTGCACATGTTTCTTCTGGAGTTTGCCTCTCCATTGATCTTAATGTGATCTGGCTTTCTTTAATGTAATATTTTACTAAGTTTCTTTGAAAACTAGACACTTTTACGATTAGCTTAGTTGAGCCAAATTGTAGCAGGAAAACTCCCACTGACTTTAAAACTGAGCAACCGGATTACTCTTCCAGATTATATCAAATTTAGTCATACAGATATTTTTCTTAAATTCTTTTTTCAAATCCTCCACATCTGTACAGAACATGGGTGAATTCCCTCAACATCTTCAATGGGACAGAAACTGTTTATAGAATTGACATTTCATGTAAAGTGTTGTGGGAAAACTATACTAAGGCTGTACAGAAAGAAGAATAGTTATTTACAGTGGGTACAGACCTTGGACCATGCACAAAGCAAAGCAGGGAATTTCATCAGGTACACGCTTACCTGCAATGAATCTGCTTCAGACATGTAGTTAAAAAAAAATTCGCCCTTTCCTATTCTGCTATGAATGGAAATTTAAAACATCAGAAAAATCAGACTTTTAACATCTTCCAGGTGCTGTAAAGGAATGTCACAAAGCCACTGCTTCACAGCAAATTAGGGACTCCTAGATGTGTGAAAACAGGTAAAAAGAAATTTAGGGATTGGAGGAAGAAGTTTGTTACAATCAGTTCTTTTTCGCAAACAGAAAATCCGGATCTGACATGTGTTACATGCACTACTTTGCGAGAACTCTCTTCCAAAGCATAGATAGCTGTTTCACCCTTGGATTCTAAATCCACAGCTATTCCTTGGCTGGTAAACACAGAATGACTGACTAGGAGCTCCCAACAGGTATGCAACCCTAGACACTTGTGAGATGAGTGCTGCAACAGTAGTATTGGCTTGAAGTAAGAGAATGCCTCACCTGTAACAGATGACACAATCTGTTTATAGATGTAATAGTTCAATACTTATCTTTGAAATGAAGAGTTGATGCCTTCCCATAATATATTCATTTACTCTTATAGGCTTTAGAATAGTGACTGCTGGGCAGACTGCATGGCCTATATTGTTCAACAGTGCAGACATGTCCACAGCCATCTCTCTGGCCTCAAAATTATAAAAATGCTGGTAACTACACTCAGAAATATATGGAAAATGGTGTTGCAGAAGAGGAAGACTCCTGCTTGGGAGCAGACCAAAAGCTTAAAAAGCCACTGAAAATCAGCATTAGTACATTTTGGTCCCACATTTCCATAGGGGTTAGACCTAGGAGACACATGCAGATTCGTTTAGAGACTGCTTGATGTAGCTAAATTGCTTCCAGGATCCAGTTAGACATATTTCAAAAACTCTTTCATGAGCTAAGAATAGAAGGTAATCTGAGCCAAATCTATGCAATTGCAATAAGGAAAATTTTTTCAGGTTCATGTAAGACAGCTCTGGGCACTCCCATTTTCATCTGGCCACTTGCTTCAGGAATTAGTCATACCTGGCCTCAACTGTAATCCCACACCAGGATTTATCACAGCAGAGTAAAAAAAGTCTGATTGTTAACAAGGGATTTTGGCTTGTGGACAGTAGTTGATTTTAGATGTTCAGCTGTTGTTGCTAAATATTAAGAAGGTAACACAGAAATATAATACGTATATTATTATATGTAACATAGCATTATTAACATACATGTTACTATAAGTAGATATAACAGAAATATTACACATGAAAAATAAAAACATTTCTGCAATTTCTGGCAAATGAAAGGTTTATTTGCTTTTGTTAATTCCCCATACAGCTTTCACCCACACTTTAGTATCTGCTTATTCACTTGCCATGTACCATAACTCTGAGTCTTTTAAACAATCTCATATTCTCATCTTCAGAGCTCTCTCTGAATAATCTAAAGGCCTCAGCAAAACTGTGACTAGGCAAACTCCTTCTCTTCTGTCAATGAACACCTCCGGCTGTGTTTTGAAGGTTTTACCTTTCTTGTAAGCTGTTTGTGGTTGGCCTTCATATTCTGGTGTCCAAGCAAGAACCACTGAAACCCACCACGTCTAAATGACTTAAAATATTTTAAAATCTCACTTTGATCCCTCATCATATTTAAGCTCTCAAATACCTTTGGACAATTTGACCCAGTGTACTTGTATCCCAACTAATTGCAAATGCTCACAGAAATATGTAAAAATTAATAGGGAAACTGTCTTCTAATTGTGCTTCTGTAAAACTTTACCTGAGAATTTACTGTTTATAAGTGATCGTTTTTCACTTCCAGCAAGATCAATATCAACTGCGGAGGCTAAAACTCTCATATTGGTTTGCAGTACCAGCTGCCACATATAGAAGCCTCATCTGTTCAAAATCAGTGAGAAGGCTGCTTTTTAAAGGACACAAGTTTGTGAAGAATGTCAGATGTCAGAAAATCTTACAGTTTAATTAAGTAGCAGCAAATTGGAGTCACTGCAAATTCTCTCACAAATGTTTGGCCAAACAGTGAAGCACTACAGATAATTGCTATTTACAATTCCATAACCAAAGGACAGCCATTTACACTGAAGAGCTAGAATTCCTCCATGGAACAAGGGATTTAGAAAATTAGCAGATTTCCATTAACTGCTACATTTCAATAAAAGTTACAAAGATTTCTTTCTAAGTGAAAAGCTCCATGCAGAAATTACTGCGTGAAGAAACAATTATACAAAACTCACAGTTTTAACCCACTATCTGATCACAAGGCTGATTAATTGTTACTGCTGGAGGGTAGATATAAAATCAGTACAAACTAATACTACCAGGTTTTAATATCTGAATTTTAAGTGCCTATGGCTAGATATACCAGTTTTTCATTAACTTGTCAGATTACTCCAAAGTAAGAAGTGTTTCTCAGGGGTCCTCCAATGAGCAGGTATAAATTAGTCTGTATGTGCCCCTGCCCACAGCAGGGGGGTTGATCTTTACAGTCACGTCCAACCCAGGCCATTCTGTGATTCTATATGCTTCTTATAGAATGCATGACATCAAATAACAATGTCTATTCTCAAAAGAGTAAAAATCTTAAACGTAGATGCACATCTGCTGCTTCTTCAGTGCAATGAACCTTTATGATAAGTTTGTAATCAGACTTTTAATGCTTGATTCAGGAGATAAATTTCAAAACAAATTCCTCCTGCTACTCTCCTCTAAAGTAGAACTTGAAACATTTAAAAAAAAAGATTTTTTTAAAAAATGGGTATTATGTAAAAATGTAAAAGATTTTTCTTCTTTAAGAGCCTTGAATTCTTCTGGTACTGCTTTTGAGGAAAAATGAGCAATGCCTCACACTGACCAACTTTTTCAGAAAAACTTTCTTGTACAAGGAGTGAAAACTACACCAAAGGGTGAGCAAAATTGGAAAGGACAAAATCAAGGTGGATTCTTAACTCTAATTAAAAGTCAGGAAAACTCAGAGACTTCAGTCACCTCCAAACCTTGAAAAATTCTTGCACCAAAATATGTAAATTATGGAAGAAATTTTAGCAGAAGTCTTGCAAAAAGCTGCCTGTTTTTTCACCTGCATTAATAAAGGCACAGTCTAATATTTTGGCTCCTATAGGTACTTTTCACTGCTGCAAGTAATCCAATTAGTTGAGGTCACTCATCAATTCAAACAAGATATCAGCAAAGAAATCTTGTGATTATAAAACAATTGTAATTAGGATAAAATGGAGCAAAATTACAGTTTTTCCTTCAAAATAAATAAAACATCTTGTACCTAGATGAGATATAAAACTAAATTTATTGCTCTGTAACATACAGATATTTATTAAATAAATTTAGCAATACCAGCACTACAAAGATTTTCTTTTTCTTTGTATACACACACCTCTCTATCAGACTGCAATTTCTGTAAGCTGGTTTAGAAGAGCTAACCTTCTCTTGCTCTTTGCCACAGCTGGAGAGATCTGCATGACTGCATCTTTCACTCCAGTGCCGTAAGATTTAAGAATCTACCTTTTAACAGATTGCAAGATTTTAAAGTCATCAAGGTGTGTGAATAAATGTGCTAAAAAGGAATAGCATCTGAATTGCTAATATGCTGTCAGATTATAAAATATTATTAACAGATGGGACATTTCAACACAGGTGTTAGCACTAGGGAAGTCATGGAAGACTGCTGCAACACAGCACTGCAGTGCAACATTTCATTATCCATCGAGTCTGTTGGTGATCAGCTAGTTAAAATCTTGCATCACATGACACGACACTAAACAGGACACAAGACCAGTGATCCTACGAGAACATATGTGGGGCTCAATGACACTGTAAAAGATGTGGTGACAGCTGGCTTAGGGCTACGCTGCCTCCATAGCAGCCTCCAAAACAGCACCAGCACAGTTTCAAATGCAGGAAGATGCTCTGCTCAGGCTGGCTCATACCATACCAGCTCTAGTTCACTTGAGTCTTGTTTTCTGAAGTGCTGAACACCTGCAGTTACCTCTGATTTCAGTTGGTGTGGAGGCTACTCTGCGCTTCCGAAAACCAGGCATTTATGCATGAGCAGACATGGTCTTAAGAAACAGATGCTCCACAAAGCCAAAAATGCCACCAATTTCACAAACCCCATGAGTTTTCTCTGTATCAGAATTTGAAGTGTGCAGCTTTATAGAGAGATGTTTAAGTATCTCCAGTAACTACGGAATAGGAAAAGAGATTACAGAATAATAATGCCACCCTCACTACTGTCACTCTTGCAGTATTTTAGACATCCAAACAGAATGGGTGGCGCTCACTCTTCTCCATGCTTGCTAGCAGGCAAAGAAACAAATGACAGCAGGTTCAATAGGACAAATTTTAAATTTGGATGGGGCAATTTCACAAGAGGTGAATTTCTGAAACAGTGTCATCTTACTGAAAAAAAGGAAATCAGGGGAAGGAACTGCATTGCTGTCAGGAGAGAGCAGCATGATTCTAAAAGCATTATTGCTTTAGTGGTTTCACGGAAAAGAAATTATTTAGGGAACATTTGCCTGAAATGCACAGAAATATAGATTTAATGTAAACACTACTGTCTGAAGTAACGCAATAACAGCTAGTATTAAACAGCCCATTGGCTACTTTTCATTGAAATGGACTACTTTGCACACTCTTTGAGTTAAAAACCAGGTGTCTCTGTGTGCACATGGCCTTACTGCAGGGGCTTACAAGCTACATCTTAGCCCTCTGCAAGTGGCAACAAAATACAGAAGGTTTTCTATTTTCTGGAACAGAAATACTTTGTATGCATTAGAGGAGAACTATTAAAACCAAAACTAACTCTTACATGATAAATTCTGTCAGGTTGCACCACTTTTTTGAGTCCACTTTCTTCATCATGTCTTCAAAGGATTTTCCACAGGCAGGAAACTTTTCTAACATGAGAGATTCATTGCAGAGCTCAGTCTGTTGACGTGCACCTGGGAAACATCAGAAGCACCTTTAATCACAAACACTGAAATGGAAGTACAAACACATCACTCAAATTTGTTCACACAATCCAGCTTGCCACTTACATTCTCATAAGCTTAGCATTTAATTTTCTAAGCAATTTTAGAAAATAGATAAAATACATATTTACATAAATACGTTAAAAGCATAACTTGGTATAAAAAACTAGAGGTTACCATATACAGTTCTGCCTTTTTAACCTAGCATAGAAGAACCTATCCAATCACTTTTATAATCTTAACTAGTTACTACTCATACTAACTTATTACTGCACATTTGCATTTTTAGTTAAAACCTAACTGGATCTCCCAATCCCACGTTTCAGTGTAGAAAACACTTTTCAAGCTTACACAGATGCATCACATTCAAATAACTATATTACTGTGAAATTACTTTAACATGGGAAATATTTGTATGTCTTACCAGCTAAAGGGTGTGAGGTTCCATAATCTTTTTTTTAGTATATCCACTAAAGGAATTGTCTAGAGATCAAGTCCTGTGAGAAGCAGCTGAGGTACCTTGAGGTTTTTTAGTGTAGAGAAAAGAAGGCTCAGGGTAGACCTTATTGCTCTCTACAAGTGCCTGAAAGGAGGCTGTAGCCAGGTGAGGTGTAGTCACTTCTCCCAAGTAACAAGCGACAGAACAGCTCAAAGTTGTGCCAGTGGAGGTGTAGATTGTATATTAGGAAATATTTCTTTGCCAAAAGGGTTGGAAGAGGTGATTGAGCCACAACCCCTAGAGGTATTAAAAGATGTGTAGATGTGGAACTTAAGGACAAGTTTTAGTATTGGACTTGGCAGTGTTGAGTAACACTTGGACTCAATGATCATAGAGGTCTTTTCCAACATAATTCTATAAATTATCTACAATTATCAAATGCTGAAATTACAGCCTACAGCTACTTGCAAAGAAAGAGTTAACCTTGATTTGAGCAAGCCTGTAACTTTTTCAACCTGTAATGGAAATTCCTTTATATTTAGTCAGTCAAATGTTTTTCTCATCCAGTACATGCCTGCATTGGAGTACAAAGATAACATATTGATATTTCTTATAAAATTGAAATTCTGAAAGAATTCTCTTCAGACTAATGTGTTTGATTTTGGTAAGTCTGAAACATTTTGTTTTGACCAAGTCATTAAATATGTCTTGCTTTACCTCTATAGGTGCCGCTATTTTGACCATTCTACTGTATAAAAAATGCCTTAACATTGAAAATTACCTGTAAATATATGTATATAAACATATTTAATACAAATTCCTAAATTAAATTAATCAGAAAAAAACCTGTGTAATTTTTTCCCTTCACAGCAGCTCAAATCCGAGAAATGTATTTACCTGAACAAAACTGCAACCCTAAAAAACTGGTATATCAGGGAATCCTCCTGAGAACTCTGAAGGAACAGCTTTTTTTAGGAATAAAGACAAGGAGAACAGACCATTTTCTCCTAAAAAGATTTTTCACTGAGAACACCAAGGAGAGGCGTATTTCTTTTGTTTCTACTATTTACTTTGAAAGCAGGATCCTATCACTGCTGAAAAGAGCTGGTGGTTCTAATTTTGTATGGTAACAGACAACCACATTGCCAGATGAACTGTCAAAACCATGCAGGACTTTGCTTGATAAGAAGTAAAGAGAACTTCTCATGGCCCCATTCCTTACTATCTAGTAAAGAAAATCCCAAACTCTAAGGCAACATGACTTGTCCCAGGCCTCACATCATTACCCAGCCACTAAGAAACTTGAATATCTCCATTTGAAATGAGGCATGGGATTGTAAAACAGTGAACATCATTTCACCCAGGAAGGAGTTGGCTCCTTTGGAGCCTGGGCAGGAGCACCTTGCAATTTAACTCCAGATATCACAGCTGACTCCTTAGCTGGTTGTCAGTCTCTCCATGATGCTGTATGATAAATGACAACCATCTCATTTGGCCAATAAACACTTTGCTTTCACATATTTGCCAAGAGCAGCAGGCCCATAACAGGACAGCCTATGCTGCACCTGAAACCATGGATCTACAACTTCCTACTGACCACAGATCTCTCCAGGTGTATGGCTGACTCACTGGGACCTAATCCTTGCTCCTTCCTCATGTCTGACTGTCAGTGCTCTTAAAGCTGACATGAAGCCTTCATCCATATCGGCAAAAAGTCAGAACTGGAATTAACCACCAGTGACAGAAACGGTGAAAATTACCACACAGGGGCAGCATAATTTTATTAGTGGGAAGTTAACATGATAGCATGGATCCTGCCCTACTTAAGTGTTCCCATCAATATTGATTCATCTGATAGCTGCAGCAGTTACCAGTTATACTTTCCACAGCTGGACCTGCAGATGAATGCTAAAGCTGTGCAGAATTCAAAACCAGATATGATAATTGAACAGCTGGCAACTTAAATCCTGCACGGATGCTTTGACAAAAGTAATGCAAAGCTGTGTTTTCAGGCAGGATACTCTAAACAGCCAGCTATCATTTGATTTATAACCAAATCCAACAGAGTACAAGTTCTTCTTCCATTACATCATGTGAGCTGACAATTTACTCTAGCCCCTTCCCAGGCAGGTGTTTGAATGGATATTCCATGGCCTTGGCATTTAAAACTTCAGTATTTTGCAAAGTCATATTAAAAAAACCTCTATCAGAGTCCTTTGAGCGCAACCTGATGACACAAGAGTTTCTGTCTAAATCCGTGACTAAATGAGCTCAAAATCATGGATAATTCTACAGTTTCACCATCAACTATTGAGAACGACCTTTACAAAACACTACAACACTCTCTTTTCATACAGCCAGTGGACAAGACCGGTTGAAAAAATGCATGACAGTTGACTAATTGAGGTGAGATAGGATGGAACTGTTTCTCAAATGGCAGCCATTAGCAAAACAGAAACAGAAGTTTGAACTTTTGAAGTAAAACTCACCTGCAAATCCAAGCGTCATAAGACCATTAACTAGGAAGGGAAAAGAAAAAGAGATGAGTTAGATACCTCCACACTCATATAAAAGGGTTAATGCAATTACAAGCCAAGTAGAGGATAAGTACATTTCAACAGAATATTCAAAATGCTTATTCAAACATTAGTTTCAGTTTTCTTAAAGAGTGTGTCTAAATGAAATAATGAGCATTTAGAGAACATTATGTTTTTTAATTCCTTTTTATCTATCCTTTAAATGACTGAGTCGGACTTGCTATGGGTCTGTCTACACCACTCCTTCCTCTAGTTTCTAATATGAAGGATTAGGGACATGGCAATTTTTACTTTAAGCTTCTTGGGGTGAAAAAGTTCAAGAAGATAATACATACACTCAAAATGTAGGTGTACTGCACATTCTAACATGTGGAGAAAAAAAATGCTTTCATTGTTAAGCAAACACAACCATAAGTAAGTGTGTACTCCATTTAGAAGCATACTGCTGTGTTTGTCTCCAGCTTTTGCACAGTGAAGTCACACATTTTGAAAAAAGTTACTATCAAAACCTGTAAGCTTCTTATGCAGAAGTTACGCTAACACAGGTATGTCGAAATAACATCCAAATGGAAACACACTATACCAACAGAAGTAGTCTTCTGATTAGCGATTTGCAGTATATCCAGATGGATTAAATTAACAGAAGTCCACTGTGTTTGCACAGCTCCAGCCACCCCCAGCTAAAAGGGACGTGGCTTCAATTATTTTTGATGTCCCGCTGAAAAATAAAAATTGCTGACAGCTCTTTATAGTGTTAACCTCACATCAGAAATTAATGATTTCACACATGTTTATACAATACATGGCACTCCAGTAAAACGAATGAAGATATACATAGCAGAGTATCAGTACCAATCATTGATCTAGACCATGGTCGCTGGGATGTGCCAAGCTGTCAACTGAGTTAACTGAAAGTTATTGTGTACATGCATGTGAGAAGAATTTAGATTCTTCTGAGGAACATATTTTTCTTCCAGAAAAGCATTAATCTCTGTCTTAGTTACTAATGAGCCAGAATGTACTGTGAAGAGCAGGAATCAGCACATGGGAAAATTGTGTTGCATCCAAACACACAGAGATGAAACTCCATAATACACTCTGATGGCTGAATCTCTTTCACAAATAGAGCATTTTTCTTCCCAGGCTATTAGCAGTTGGACTAATAAATATACTTGATTCCCTGGGTAGGTTTTTCTTGAATCCTCATTTGAAAATGTGTCTTTTTGACCGCAGAAAACTGAAGATCACATTAAAAGCACATGCTTTACAATGAACCCAAACCCACCCATTCTGAATAAATTCCGAATAAAGACTTACAGATCAGTGCTCACAAATCCTCCTGCCAACAAGAAAATGTGCTTTTTGCATTTTTTTATTTGCTCATAACGAGGTAACACAGGATGTTTTTCACCTATTCTCAACCAAAATAATCCAGATACCTTCAGAGAAGGGTAAAAGAGCAATTCAGATTACCATGCACCACCCCTCTATTTTCTTTGCTCTGAGATACTCAACTCATAACAAAGATTTAATCAGGAGACTACAGCATGCTGGCCATCATAGTTTACACAAAAACTTTCCAGTAGCTCTTTTAAAAAGACAGGGCAAGCTGAGCTCTTTTCTTGAAAGGCTTATGCCAGGATGTCTCTCATTAGAAGATTCATAGAGGAAACAAAATGGGTCATTGTTGAAAGGTGTTACCAAGATCCCAAAACAAAATAGTTGCCATACACTCCCACCTAAACTAAAACTTAGGGAGAGAAAAGGCAGTTCAGATTTACTGTACAAGCTGCCTGAACTAGCTGCTTACCTTTTTTTTCTTCCACACACAGTAGCAGCATGTATGAGCATTCCTAGCACCAGCTGAATCAGAACAAGGAACAAGGAAGTAAAGGAAGATCAAGAGGTGAAGCAAAGTATCATCAAAAGAAGGATGAGGAAAAATAGGATTGAAGGGCTTTTGGAAAGAAAAAGAGAAGATAAACAAAGTGGGAGAGAGTAATGGAAAATAAGAAAATGGAGGAAAAAAACCCCAATCTTTTTATTCACAACCTACTTCAAAATCTTGTATATGAAAAATCTCATCCTAGACCTTCACTAGAACCTCTAATCTACTCTCCTTTTGTGAAAATACATCATTCTGACACTAAAAAAGGAGTTCAAAATGAGATTCACAGCAATATTTAAATTCATAACTGGGATTCAGGACAGGGTAACTGTCCTGTAATTTTGTCAAGTACATATGCGCTTTTTTTGTGAAATGGAAGAACATTTCTCAATGTTAATTTTTCTCCTATACTGTTACTGTTTATTGATAATTTTCCCCAGTGGCTTAAAAGAAGCACTGAATGTCTGTCTTGCAAGTACTTCAATAAATCTGAAGCAGTATACGAATTGCTGTGTTCTCCCTATTCCACCTTTCTCCAAACATATTTTAAGAATAATTCTGAAAACCTTGCATAAGTATATGAGTGAAATGTTAGAATTTTCCCTTGTCTGAGTGTTTCTTCAAGATATTGCTATTACTGACAGGATAGTAAAACTTTTTGAGTGGCCCCCATAGTTTCTCAGAATAATTCTTATTTTAACAGATAAAACTGCTGTATGTGCCTTTTGATCAGCAATTACAGAAGTGTAATACTATGCATATTCTTCAAAATTTGTGATGTTTATTCAAAACCTCATTTTGTCAATCTATTTTAGTAAGAAAAAAGAACATACAAGGATCTCAAGTTAAACCTCATGTCAAGAGCCTACCTCTGTATGCCTTTTTAAAGGCAATCCCGCCAATTATCATAATCTAATCTTTATCTACATCAGGACAGATCTCCACTGGAAGCTATGTACTAACCAATCAGCTGCCTCTCTGCAGAACTTGAAGTTTCACTGATAGCAGCACATAGCTCTGCAAGAACTGTCCTGACATACAGTTCACAAAAGCAAGCAAAACCAGAGTTCAAAATGGAAGCTGCTGCTCTGCAATCATGCACGTATGATTTGTTGGAAACATAGATGAGAGGTTTAATACTGTTGATATAATTTTGTCATACTGATCAAATCTCAATACCCTCATTTTTTTATAAACCTGATTTTAAATACTGAACAAGCCAATCTTACAACAGTCTAGTATTTCTCCAGGTATTTAAATGTTGAATAAAACTACCTGTTGCACCAGTACTATTGAAAACCATGTAAAATTCAACAATCTTTTATGCAAACCCCAAGTCATGCCATTACAGGTGCTCTAGGCAGGAATGCACAGACACTTCAGGGTATCTAGTGCAAAAGAAATTCCCCGTGGAAATTACTTCATCTATGCTCTCACACAATGTCAAGAAGCATCCTACTACATCAAAAAAACACTGGTTACAATTGGGGTAGGGTTTCTTTATTACATGTTTCCGGGGCATTCATAATTTTAAGAGATTAATTTCACTAGGGTCTGTCTGAATACAGAAGGACAAGATGAGCTAACACAAGCATCACCTGGTTGCCTCCCAAAGCTTTTTCTAAAACTGTACATGGCCAAAACACGACATACTCTGAATAGGCTAAGAAATCCTACAACTTGATGGGAAAGCCCAAAGGCCACTATAAAAGTGTAAGGAAACAAAAAATAATCTTATTGGTACAAAAACTAAACCACCTGTCACTCTTTAAATAACTCTCTGGACAATATACATGGCTCAGAAGGTCATCTTTTGTTCTCAGCTACCAACTGTCCTTTTGACACTTCTTCATAAGAGGAGTGGGATGGGGAGAGGGGGATGGGGACAGGACGCAAGAACACCATCACATAGTGTGAAAGCAGCCAAGGAAATGAGGCAACTGAAGTTCACAGAGACAAGCAACAACAGGAACTCAACACAAAGGAAGGATGCTAGGAATAAACAGGAGCTTGCAATGAATATAGTACTTGAAAGAAGTATTACACTTGCATTCAAAATTGGCCCAGAAAAAAAGGTGCCTCAGCGCAGAGCGGCAGGAGCAAGGTAAACGTGCTAGCAGGGTGCACTGATCTCTTTCCAGGTTCAAGAAGTTTTCTTGAGAGCTACAGTAATATGGAACTCAGCTTTGCATTATCTCCTCCTTTGATGCTGAATCCTTTCTAATGCTCTTTTTATCCCCTTATGTCAACGGTATGGAAGATGCATATATAGCCATAGAAATATAATATCCAAAACTAAAAGGGCCGCTCAGTGCTTACTTTAACACAGTTTGAGGCAATACTTTATTGCTTTTAAATTATGAAAGTAACTTCAGACTGTTAACTATTTTGGACATTAGAGTCTTCTTCCTGCAGAGCAAAAAAAAGCACGGAAGGAAGCAATTTAAGCCTTTTCATTTCAGTGGTAGAAATCAACAGGGAATGTGTCTGAGGGCATCCACTGTTCAGACCCATGTTGGTACAGTTTCCCAGCTTTCCAGTGACTGCAAGGAAATGTGACCATTATTCTGAACTCATGCTTCAACTGAGAATATTTCAGAGTAGCAATACAAATTACTGTCCTTTACATTGTTTTTTGACATTCTTAAATCACTGCTGGCAGCCTATTAATAATGCACCACAATTTCTGAACAGTCTGTCTGCTTTCAGAAGTGGTGGATAGGTTTTCTAGTACTTTGAAACTGGTATGTTTTATTTAAATAAATATACAACCAGTATTTTTAATAAAATATTTATTTCTCTATTAATAATTCATAATTTATCAAATAAATAATTACATGAACCATATCGGTTCAACAACTAACTTCTGAGGGGATTTCTTAGCTGTACACTAAGATCTGTATTGTACTGAAAGCTGCATGGCTCAGCTTGAAATTTAACAATGTTTTCTTCAAGCCTTTTCTGTTCCATTACATTTTCAATGAAACAGTGTGTAACTGAAATGTAAAGTACTTTTTTTTTTATAACCACTAACTTTCAGACAGTGAATAAACTAAATATTCCAACAGCAAAATCAATTGCTTGAAGTAAACTTTTTACACACTTCCACAAAAGTGGCATACACAAATGTGATCCTGGACTCAAGATCCATCCTTCCAGAAAGAAAAACTGAGGAAGGATAAGAGGAGTACATTTGTTTCTAGACTAGAAAGAAATCTGTGGCATTAGAAACTGTTTAAAGATGACATTTAGCAACAAGCAGGGCGTCACCAGCAGGTCCAGGGAGGTGACTATCCCACTCTACTCTGTGCTGCTGTGGCCTCACCTCAAGTCCTGTGTGCAGTTTTGGGCACTACAACATAAAAAATACATTAAGCTATTGGAAAGCATCCAAAGGAGGGGTACAAAGATCACAGAATCAATTAGATTGGAAAAGACCTCTGAGATCATCAAGTCCAACCTATGACCTTGCCAACTAGACCACAGCACTAAGTGCCACATTCAGTCTTTCCTTAATCTCTTCCAGGGACAGTGACTCCCTGAGCAGCCCATTATAATAGCAAATCACCCTTTCTGTGAAGGAATTCTTCCTAACATCCAACCTAAACCTCCCTGGAACAACTGAAGGCTGTGTCTTCTTGTCCTGTTGCTGGTTGTCTGGGAGAAGAGACCAACCCCCACCTGGCTACACCCTCCTTTCAGGCAGCTGTACAGAGTGATAAGGTGTCCCCTGACCCTCCTTTTCTCCAGGCTGAACACCCCAGCTCCCTCAACCATTCCTCATAGAACTTACCCCCTCGACCCTTCATCAGCTCCACTGCCCTTCTCTGGACTTATTCCAGCAGTTCAATGTCCTTCTTGAAGTGAGAGGCCCAAAACTGAATACAGCACTCAAGGTGCAGCCTCAAGAATGTTGAATGCAGGGGGAGAATCGCTTTCCTATTCCTGCTGGCCACACTACTTCTGATACAGGCCAGGATATCATTGGCCTTCTTGGCTATCCTGGCTCATGTTCAGCTGCTGACCAGCATGCCCAGGTCTTGTTCCACCAGGCAGTTTTCCAGCCACTCTGCCACCAGCGTTCAGCTCTACATGAGATTGTTGTGGCCAAAGTGTAAGACCCGGTACTTGGCCTTGTTAAACCTCAGACCTATTGATCCAGCCTGTCCAGATCCCTCTGCAGAGCCTTCCTATCCTCCAGCAGATCAACATTTGAATCCAACTTGGTGTCATCCACAAATTCACTAAGTGTAGACTTGATCCCCTCATCCAGATCATCAATAAAGAAATTAAACTGGGCCCAACACTGATCCCTGGGAAATTCCACCAGAACCAGACACCAACTGCATGCAGCACCATTCAGCACCACTCTCTTGGCCCAGCCATGCAGCCAGTTCTTAGCCCAGTAAAGAGTACCCCTGCCCAAGCTGTGGGCTGCCAGCTTCTCCAGGAGCTTGCTATGGGAGTTGGTGTCAAAGGCTTTGCTGAAGTCCCGATGGTGAAGGGAGAAGCCATACAAGGAACTGCTTAGGTCACTTGGCTTGTTCAGCCTGGAGGAGACTGAGGAGAGACCTCATTGTGGTCTACAACTTCCTCATGAGTGGAAGCAGAAAGCCAGGCATGGATCTCTTCTCTGTGGTGACCTGTGACAGGACCTGAGGGAATGGCCTGAAGCTGTGTTAGGGAAGGTTTAGGCTGGATATTAGGAAAACATTCTTTATCTAGAGGATGGTTGAGCACTGAAACAGGCTCTCCCAGGAGGTGGTCACAGCATCAAGCCTAAAAGAGTTCAAGAAGCATCTGAACAATACCCTCAGGTGGTGTGATTCTTGGGGCTGTCCTATGTAAGCCCAGGAGTCAGACTTCAACGATCCTTGTGGGTCCCTTCCAACCCAGGTTATCCTAAGAGTCTGTGATATAAGGTGGAAGGAAGAGAGTTCCCGAGGATTTCACACATCAGGAGGTGCCTACAGCCAGCAGAGGCAAGCACAACATTCCCAACAAACCCAAATTCACTGAATTAACTTCTGTGTGTGCTACTTAGGCCATAAAGCAAAGACTGTTACTCACCATTTATGTATGGGCCTGCCAAAGTCTTTGTGCTCCTTGTTTACATCTAACTTCTGCCTGCAAGACCTGATCCTCTGAGTCTCAGCATACAGTAATTGCCACGTAAGTGTGTAACACGTAGAACAACCAGACCATAGCTCTTCATGATTTATGACTACAGATAAATACACTTCTAGCAAATGGAAGTGAAAAATCTTTTTCTCACCTCCTAAACATCTTTACTTCAGGTCCACTGCACTCTTGTCAGGTACTGCTACTGAGGTCTCCATTTTATATGAATAATGAAAATAATGACAGAGCTAGTAAGAAATCTGTCTAAGGTCACAAGCAGGAACCAGCATCAGTCTTAACTACAGTGTGAGCCAGCAGTAGTCTGGTGCCAGTACCTTATTTCACCACTATCTCCTCTCAGAAAATGTTACCAAAGAAACTGAAGAATATGATCTCTCTGCCCAAAACAAAACTGTGAAATGTGCCAGCTGTGCAATTTATGGGAAAGGTACATCAACTTATGAGATAGCATCATTCTGATTCACTGCCCTCAACAGTGAGATAGCTTGCAATTACTGTTGAGACACACACACACACCCCAGACCACATGAGAACTGTGACAGCCCCTGTAGTTGGCCATCTGGATCCAGGACCACAGCTTGACACTGCATCTATCACCTGATCACTTGGAAGCACATATTTGATCTAATGGCTGCTCATTATTGCAACCCAGCTGCCTGTCGTCTGTCAAAAAAACAGGAAAACAAAAAAGAAAATGTGATGTGAGGTTTCCCTTGTAAGGAAAAAAAGTCAGCACAATACAGATTTTATTCCATACTTAACCACCTTTAAAAGACCGTGAAATACCAGTCCCTCAAGGCCAACAGAGGCTTCAGTTTGCTCCTGTGAAGAAGACTGAAAGACAAGTCAAGCAATCTTTTTTTTTTTCTTTTTTTTTATTAACTTTGGGAAGGGGAAATGACCTATGAAGATTTCACAGACTAGGGTCATTGCACACTCCCTCCTGAGGAAGTGTTTAAAACCATGGAATACTAGAAGACATTTAAAGTTTCTTCTTCCCTTTACAGGCAGAACATTTAAATCAAGATACTACCATCCTAGAAGGCCCATAGAAGGGAAAATTACTTTTTCCTTTTCTGACCAGACAACAAAAATCCCCACCCTGCACATCTACCTTTTCTTGATGCTGCATGTACTCCTCTCACAGATTCCTAGTGCTGTTACATACCATGTTGAGGCATTACATCAACACAATTCCACTGAAATCACATTTTCTTTCAGTTCTATGCCTACTATGAAATATTAAGTTAGTCTGATCATCCAAATGAGGGCTGTTTTTCTTCTGCAGCCCAGCTTGACTATCAGGGTTCCAGAGCCCTGGATACTCACCTACATGAACACAGAATATTTTAAAAGACATGTTGCCATGAAGAACACACAAGAACAATTAAACACTAACAAAATTCCAGGGCTTCACATATCTACTTACACTGCTATATATGTACTTGCTCACATTAGGTGTGAGTGACTTTTCACAACAGCACCCTTGCTTCAAGGAATAAACACTGAAAACAGATCCTTGCATGGCAGCAAGATCCCTGAACACTGTAATTTTTCCTAGGTGTATATAGGAAACTGCAAAACAACAGATTCTGGCATAGGAATTTATTTAGGCCAACCTCGTTGTGCTTTTGAGGTTTGGGGAATCGAAAACCAGGCAGAAACACCAATTTGTAGTGGTTTTAATTCGCCCATTTGAGTTTTTTTGCTAAATGCCAAAAATGGGGGCTGCGTCCAAGCTTTATGGGGCTGGTCCCAAGCCCTCTTCCCACCACGCAACACCATGGAGCAGCAGGGGCCGCGTTCAAGCTTTATGGGGCCAGTCTCAAGCCCTCTTCCTGTCACGCTGTGGGGAAGCCAGCCCAGCCCAGGCTAGGGAGAGTGGAGTCGATAAGGCTCCTTAGTCGGGGGCAGCAGAATGAAGCCTCTCAGCTCCGGCAGAGCTGAGCGGAGCCAATTTGGTTCCCTCTCACATAAAACCAACGTGAGGAACTGAGAGACTGGCCCGGGTTCCCCCTCCCTTCCCCCCTCTGTGCCATCCCGGCCAGCAGCCTCAGGCCACAGAGGGCCTGGGCAGACCTCACCAGACGACACAGAGGGGAGAGAAGGCAACATTTTTCCTCAGCAAACCAGAGGTCTAAAAGAGGGCTTCTCCAGGTTGTCTCCTGGTTTTATGAGTTCTTGAGGCGATAACTGTAATACCTCCTTTGGGTATCTCATTTCCAGCTCCACCTTTCTTCTGTAGCGGGAGTTTTTGACTACGGTTATCCCACGACAAACCTGCTGGAGTAAATCATTCCACCAGGTGCCCATCAAGCCATTCTATCACAGTCCTCCTCAGCTGGAGAGGGGGAGAGAAAATATAAGGAAAAGCTCATGGATCAAGGACAGGAAGAAATCACTTAACAGCTACCATCATCAGTAAGAGACTCAATGTGGTAAAATTAATTTAATCTATTGCCAATTAAAATCAGAGTAGGGTAATGAGAAATTAAACCAATTCTTAAACTACCTTCCCCCTACCTCTCTCTTCTTCCCAAGCTTAATTTCACTTCTAATTTCTCTACGTCCTCCTCCTAGAGCACTGCAGGGGGATGGGTAATGGGGGCTGCAGTCCATTCATCGCACATTGTCTCTGTCACACCTCCCTCCTCAGGAGGATGACTCCTTACATTCTTCCCCTGCTCCAGTGCTGTATCCCTTCCACAGGAGACAGCCCTCCACAAACTTTTCCAACATGAGTCGTCCCCACAGGCTGCACTTTTCTGAACTGCTCCAGCATGGGTCCTTCCACTGGGTCCCAGGTCCTGCCAGGAGCCTTCAAATGTTCCACAGGGTCACAGCCTCCTTTGGGCATCCACATGTTCAGGAATGGGACCCTCCAGGGGCTATATGTGGATCTCTGCTCTCACATGGTCCTCCATGGTCTGCAGGAGCACAGATGCCTCACCCTGGTCTTCAGCACGGGCTGCAGGGGAATTTCAGCTTGGGCTCCTGCAACACGTCCTCCCCCTCCTTCTGCACTCACCAGAGTTGCTTCTCTCACATGTTCTCATTCCACACTTGCAGCTCCTGTTCTGCAGCAGTCTTTTTCCCCATCATAACTATGTAACCCCAGAAGTGCACCCACTGACACTGATGGGCTCAGCCTTGGCCAGCAGCAGATTCAGCTGAACAATACTGGTTATTCTCTATTCATCTACAGATCAGGATTTGTTTAGCTCCATCAGTGGGCCTGTAAAACAGTTTATCTAAATTTGTCTGTTTTCACAGTCTCACAGATGTTCTAAGGCTGGTATTTTCCATGATTTTGCTCCCGTATGGCAGGCAAACTTTTTCACCTAAAGCCTGAGGGAAATCTTCCTAAGAATTTTGGAGTCATGCAAGAAATTAGTAGAAAGGAGAGTAGATAAGAATGAGTACTCCCCTCCCTCTAGTTTTGCAAGTGTGTCAACAATACTTTTACTCATGAAGTTATAAAGAGCTTAATTTATTTATACAGCTGGGGAGCTGTACACTCTGATGCCAGAAGGAATCCCTTACATCTTCCAGGTCTTTTGTAGCACGGTAAAGAAGGCCTTACAATAATTTCTAGACCAAGCCTAGAACATCTACTCAAAGGCAGATATTCTTCATAAAGATTTCCAGCGTAGATTTCAAGACTGCAAGAATCCCCCATTTCCTATAAGAGGTGTTTATTTTACATTGTTCCTACCAGCACTTTTTATTTCTTTGACAAATTTTTGTTTTCTAAATCACTGCATGATAAAGTATGAAGTAGCTGGGAGGAAAAGAAAACCTAAATATTGCACAGGCATATTTGGCATGGAACAGCATGAGCCATATAGCATCAAGCATCCTAATGATGATGCAGTACACATTCGACCTGTTCTGTAGTGCTCCATCAGAAAGGTAACACAAAGAGGATTTAGAACCTACTTTAACTAAAACTCACTAACAACAGGAAGTCTAAAATGTCATGTTACTTCACAGAGAGGATTCTTCTCCCCATTTTCAAAAATATTTAAATCCAAGAAAAGAGCACTAACATTTCTTTCCAAAAGTCTTAAAATACAGAAAGAAAACAAGTATTTTGAGGAGCTTAATTTTCTTTTGAACTTTACTTCGCAATGCTCTGACTTTTTTGCTGTCTCTGGTTTACACTGGAGCCAGTTAAATAGAAACTGGATGGATGGCTATTCCAGCAACATTATCTCTACTTCATTGCGCATCACTAAGTGTTTCATGGTAAAAATTCCCACCCCAAACATAGCTCTGGAAGTATGTTCAGCCCTGAAAGTACCTTCAGCCACATATACTAATGGCAAAGGTTACCATTCCTGAATGCAAATCTATCTAGGTCCACTTGTCAAGAATAAGAGATTTACATCACTTTTTAACGTGGTACAGTAAGTTCTGACTTTGAATTAGCTTGAAATATAGACTTAGCTTGTAAAAAACTAAATATTGACCTGCTTTCTAAAAATAAAATAGGAATAGATTTCACACGTACTGAATGACAATTGATGACTCCACAAGGCTTTGAGCATCTCTTCACTGAAAAGCTAAAACAAATTTATTTTTCCTATTTCTCTTGAAAACATAAGCTTAATGCTTTATCATTTTAAGTTTACAACACACATTGCTAAATACATTTAAAGAAATTTCTTCTAATATTAAATTGGACAAGTTATGTTCTTGGTACAGGGAGATCCTTGAGTAAAGCTGGAACAGTTCATGAACTCAAGAGATGTAGAAAGACAGCATTACACTTGCAGCCACTTGTCAAACACAAGCATGAAGAGAAAATCTCTTCCACAGCCCTATGTGGCTATCAGACAGCAAAACCCTGATGTGAAGGCTGAGATCCCCCTCAAGAAAAGGGCCGCTTCCACTCCAAAGCTACAGAATGTGTGTCTGGGTATTCCAGAGACAGCCACAGCTCTTCACACAATACCAACTGCAAGCACCCGCATGGCCTTCGCACTGCCACACCAGGAGAACAGCCCTGAGGATGCTCTCCAGCCACAGAGGGTGAGCAAGAGAGGTGATTACAGATCAAAGCTTAAGTCCAATTGCTGAAGTCTCAGAAGAAACCTGAGCTTTGTGTCCTATTGATGACCACTTGAATGACTTCTATAAGGTTCCATTTCCTGTTCCAGTATCTCCTCATCTCTTCACAACATTCTATAGCTGTGAAAGCTCTTCCCCTTTCTGCTAAAGGCGGGAGGGCTCCCCAGAGCAAAGGCTGCACATCCTGTCAAATCTCAAACTATATATTTTGAGACAACAATAACAGTGCAATAATATTTTATAACAATTAGAGTCTCTACCATCAATCTGGATACAAAAGGATGCAAAAGAAATCTGTCACTTGTGACATTTGGAAACAACATTATTTCACACAAGAAGTGACAGTCATTACTAGCCAATGTTACTTACACTACTTATTCTGACACTGTCCACAGATAATGCTCTACAAAGGAAGGACAAATTAGTCACATTTACTAGAGTGTGAAAATCTTAAGAAAGATGCTTTATTGAAGGGCCCAGTGCTTCTGCATAGTCCTTTGCCTACACAGCTTACTCCGGTTAGATGCAAACAAGATGTGCTTTCAGCCTGGTCCTCTGCTAGGGCCTCAGCAGCACGTACCACATCTTTCTCTTCAAGTGAGAGTCCCCCTGGCTCAGAGCATGGGGGAGCAAGTGACATCCCATCTGCAGAAGGCCATCAGTCTGTCTCCATACAGGCAAAATTCTGTATTCCTGGAGATAAAATGAGGCCAAGGGCTGTTATGCAGACATGCCCCTTGTCCAGGACAATATGGTAGATTGTGTTAAGCTGCTCTGAAGATAACAAGGGATCCTCTCTACACTTCAGACCATTTCTAACAGTTCCACTGCATTTTCTTTTGAGGTTTTTGGCAAGGAAAAAAGCTGTCTTCTCTTTTCAGACTGGTTTCAAGGAAGCCAACATATGAAGGGAGATTAAGCCTAAAAACTTCTGAAAGGGCACCTTTCTCCTATTCCACTTTGCTATTCCTTTCTTTCCTCATACTTGTACATTTCCACAGAAGACCCAAGAGTCCTTCAAGCAGCTTTCAGGTTGCTCTACATATATATTCACATTAAAATAAGGTCAGTTTTTTCCATTTATATTTTCCAGTTTATCTCAATGCAAGCCTGGCTGTGAAGAGATTCTTATTTCAGAAAAGATAGGCTGTTTCCATAAAACATGAAATAATACACTTTTAAAAATCTATTCTGAAATAAAATGATTCATGTGACAGCTTTCACTAAACTAAAAGGGTGTGAATTAAAAAAGGTTTCATTATGCTTGTGAAAATTAATCTCTCTCTGAGACCTAAATGAAAGCAGTTTGCTTTCTTCACGTGTCTCTCAAGTGCTAATTTCAACAGCCATGACACAGACGGTAGCAAATGGTGTTTTGTAAGAGACCACTCACTGCATTTTTTTTCCTTGGTAAGGCAAACTGGAAATTGATTCATTTGTCTGCAATTCGAGCCATGAATCATCTCAGTTATCAGTAGATAGGTGGGAGAAACTGAAACACGAATGATACAAAAAGTACTGGTGGTGCAATGCTTAAACACAACTCAACTGACAAAACCTCCCATAGCTCCCCCTGAGCTCAGCTCCAGACCCTTTCCTTAAAATCATGTAGTTTGTGCATATCTGCACCTATAGCAGTACCCGTCTACCTCAGTGTAGAATTATATCTCCATTTCATAGTCTCTGGTGATTTGCCTCAAAGACAAAACAAAGCTACAGGCAAAGACCTGAGACACTAAAGGTATTTAAAACCTTAATGAGGATGTAGATAGTGAGAGCATACTAATTTAGGAGCCAGAATTTACTAGCTAAATGTTTCCAGGATTAGATCTCATTGCTGTAAATCAGGTTTTAATAGCCCATTTTCTCCTCCATACTTTCAGCCTGGAGTAACCTTCAATAATGGAGTGCCATTCCTCCTGGGGGCTGGGACCAAGCCAGCTGGAGATGGCATTCGATGCTCTGTGCTACCACCTGCAGTCCACTTGCCACCACATGGACAATCCTGCCATTCACCCTTTCAAGGGCACTGGTACGAACCTGTCCTCTGTTGCACATGCAGACCTTAGGAAAGAAGTAACACCTTCCCAAACAAAAGAATCAGGAGACACAAACAGGGTGAAGGGTGGTGGGAAGAATGCCTGGATCCAACAGCAAATTGGAACACAGGATGAATTTACACCAGATGCTTTACTTTCAGGATGGATGTTGGTGGGGTCTGTTGCCTGTCTTCCTGCTTGCCTAGTGTGGAAAACTACGTTTTTAGAAAATGAAGCATCTTTTTGGTAGAGAACTGGTTTTGTTAGAACTCTGGTCTGTCTCAGAATAAGATGTTCTGCTTTGCAAAGGTTTATTTGTTTTACACACGCACACTCGCCTGGGTCTATTAAATTCAGAACTCTTACAGTGGTATTCCCTTTCTTTGTTCCACCTTTTGCAGCTGCAGAACAGCGTAATATTAATAAGAAAATAATGGGGGAAAAATTTCCATGATTTGGTTTTCAAACTTTAACCCACTAAAATTGTTTCCTGTCGACTTTTTTATTCATCATTGGAATTCAAACTCTCCAGGACTTACATAAGCCATGTTCCACACAGGAGGAGCTCAGGACCTTACAGAATTTGAACTTTTATACACAGCTTTCTCCTTATTGTTTGCAGATGAGGTCTAGTGTTTAAAACAGAAAGTAAACATGTAATTGGGACCAGGCTGCTTCCAACTGTCCAGCTGGTCACCTCTGACCAAAGCACTACACTTGGCTAACCCCTGTGAAAAAAGGATTATGAAATCCAAAAACCTACCAACAATCCTTGAAATCTGCATACAAGAACTTCCAGATAAGAATCACACCATCTCTCTTGATATGGGTTTATATAAATATACCAAGATAGATTAGTCTAGAATTTAAAAAAATACCCAGCTTTACTCTGGTAGCATTTTTAACTCAAATACAAATAGTACCGCTCACTGAAATGCAGGTGTTACAATAAGAATGAAGGAGAAACATTTGGGCAGGGATACTGAAACAATGACCTGTGTAAAAAACTTACTTTATCTGTTAAAAGTCTTGGTCAAGCCCTTGCGTGTCTTCTTACCTCAGTTTCCATATACAAAAGTAGAATAGGAGAATTTGGTATGATGGTAAATACAACCTTATTTCTTAGATTATATCTTAGGTGCTTAGATTCCACAGTTAGTAGGCATCTTCTAAGTATCTACAGCTCTGCTAAGCAAAGCAGAGGATTTCACCTGACAGCTGGTGTTTCCAGCTGTGCCCCATTCTGGATGCTATCAGCACTTCACAGGGAAAGCAGAACTGACAACATGCCTCTGTACCAAGTACCTCAGCTGATGCATTCTTTTCCCTCCACACTCACCAAATCCAACTTCTTCTACGATCACTGAGTGAACATATTGCCTTTTTTTGCCATCCTTGCTAAGGTTGGACAACACAGTAAGTACTTATGCATAGAAATATTGTGTCAAGAGTCCTAGGCAGAAAGATACAAAAAGTAGAGGTCTGAGGTTACAGAAGTACGGTCCCAGCCCCCACCCAGATGGGCTTCTCACTGCCTTCAGTGAGGAATCGCGGCAAGAGTTTCACCTTAATGACAGAGGACACAGGTCTCTGCTTAATCAAAAGAAGCCATTAGGAGTGACCATTCAATTAAATCAAAAATTCTTCCAAAATAACTGCTTTTAAAACTGTGTTTTTATTCCCAAAGAAGAAATTTAGTTCTCTACCACTTCAGGCTTTTCTTATTAAAAAACCTGATTTCATATCCTAGAACTCTAGGGTTTTTCTACTAGAAAATCAGACTCATTTCATTAGTTTTTGATTATATCTATCCTTTCCAATTCCAAGCAAAAGTAATACATTATCAGTTAACAGATATTCTTAAAATCTTTTGTGTGTGTGTTACTTTTTTAGGAATGGAACTATCACAGTTAAAAATGTCTAGCACAATTGATTTATCTGTGCCTCTCTGGTGAAAAAAATGTCTTTCTATAGCTTCCTGAGCCACAGGGACACTGTCCTTCACTCTACTCAATCTCTGAAAATAAATCTCCAGTGGGCAATTTTGCTTTGCAAAAATCCCAGTAGCATCAAGACATCTCCCCATAGAAAAAGATTATTGCCCAGTTCCTTAAGTTCAAGACTGCATAAATTTTTCACGTGTCAAGACAAGGCCTGATCATCTTTTTATTCCTTTTCAGCTGAGGAATAACAGAAATCTGAGCAACTAACGTAAGATTTTAGCAGTCCTCAAGCCACAGAGAACCAAAAACTTGTGCGACATGTCATTCTTTTGACAGACCAGATAAGGATGATGCAACTGAGCACTGTCGATACAACTGTACATTTATTTGTGGGTTTTTTCATAGAAATATGTGCCGTGTTTACTAACTTTGTACTTTGGAAGGGGTGTAAAATGGCTAACAAAGTTCTGAAGTCCTCAGATACATCTTTTGAAGGTACCAGGTCTGAATTTTTGTCCCTTACGTGTGACTCACAGGGAATCAACTACAGCTCTTTGTTTACTGCTGAGCAATGACAATCAGAGCCAACTTCTAGCAACTTTAGATGAATATAACACATTAAATCTGAAAGCCCTAAAACAAACCTGACAAAGAGCAATAAAATAGTTTTTCTACCAGTCAAGGCACTCTAAGTGAAAGATCTGAAGAATACCTGTTCTCGATAACCACATGCTTGGAAGTCAACTACTCTAACAGGAATCAGCCCTTCAGTCTGCAGGAAAATACCTTCCCCAACAGCCAAACACACCTCCCCAGAATCCATGTGGGGTCTCAGACGGAAAGCCTGACTAACGCTACAAGTTTGAGATCGTTTTTCCTGGGGCCCGGGCGCCCTGTTCGGGGACTCCCCTCGGCGATGGGTGGCTGCCGTCAGCACGATGCTGAAGGGGATCGACGGCCCTAAGGCTGCGCCCGGCCCCGCCGCCCTCCGGGTGCGGCCGGAACGCTCCCGCTGAGAAACCGCCGCTCTGCACGGGATGGAGAGCTCCAGAGGGAAAGCGATCCCCGCCGCGTCCCGACTCGCTGGCAAGGAACGCCTGGAGACCCCCTCCCAAAGGGATGCTCTAGCCAAAGTGGGGGCGCTCCCACCTTCCCCGAACTTCAGCCCCACGCCCCGGCAGAGAGCACTGCCCTCGGGGGCCGTGGACACGCGAGGATGCTCAGCCGCTCCCGGGGCAGCAGTCCCGGGGCAGTAGTAGCGAGCCCCACCGCACGCTGTCGGGACGGCCCCGGCCAGCCCCGCCAGGAACTTACCCCAGAGCAGCAGAACGGGGAGCTGCCGCCGACGGCTGCCCTGCGCCTCCATCCCGGTGCGGGCGGCAGCGGCGGCGAGCGCCCGCGGGGCACAGAGCCCGCATGGGGCGGCCGGTCTGCAGCCGCACAGGGCCCGAACCCGCCTGCCGGGGAAGCTTCTCTTCATGCTTCGGCGTCCAGCCCCGGGCGGCGGCAGCAGCGGAGGCGGGCGCGCAGGGGAGCAGCTCCTCCGCCCCCGGATGCTCCAGGGCCGGTGGGGCGGACCCGGCGGCCGGGCCGCGCCGGGCCCGGCCGAGCCGAGCCGAGCCGAGCCGAGCCGAGCCGAGCCGAGCCGAGCGGGGCAGGGCGGGGGCAGGCACGTGCGAGTGTGCTCTGTGTGGAGCCTTAGGATGTGTGTGCGTTCGTCCGTGCCTCCCGCTGCTCCAAGAGCCACGGCAGGAATGATGCCGCTCCCAACCACTGGTCTGTGTGGCTGTCTAGCGGGAGGGAACCTACCCCACACGGGAAAGTTCTGGTCTTAAATGTCCGAGGGATTCAGGGACTCTTCACCCCTTGCTCTGGGAACTACAGCAGCTTCTCCCCTCCTATCACAACCTCCTGGCGGTGGGGGTGAAAGCATGAGGAGCTGGAGGGCCACCTGTGTTAGCCCACCTGCAGCCCTTGCATGGCACTGACGTGGTAGCATACCCAATATTTACAGCTGAACATGGGCAGTGAGCTGGCATGGGCAGAGACCCAGAACAGCCTGGAGTTCTTAAGATGCTAAGTGTATTTTTATGTTGCCATTTCATCTTTGCCTGTCTTTTCAAAGATGGTACAGCTCCTGATTTTCATCAATATTTAAAGGCTCTGTTCCTGGAGCTCTCTCTCTAGGATATTAGTATCTCCATCAAGAAACACCAGACTGGTGTTTCCAGCTGCTTAAAGGTGACTGCTCTTACGTTAAAAAAATAGTATCGCTCAGTGACACAGACCCAGACTGTTCTTCTGGGTACATGGACACTCCATCTCAATAACTACCTTTTAGCAGAACATTAAATCACTGCCATTTTTAAAGGTCAAATGCACCATAAAATTTAAAAATTTCAAAAGAGATTTTCAAGCCACAAACAAGAACAAAGGATACTTTTAGGTATCAGTCAGGTTGTTCACATTGACTTTGTATGCTTACATAGCACGGTGCTTCCAAACACTTTTGGAGAGTGGGCCTCCAACACAGTAGCAGAATTATGCATTGCATGTGCCTTTGTAGCCACTGTTTTCAATACACAACCTCTGTCTGGTTTATGCTGAAGAAAATGGAAAACTTTGGAAACCACAGAGAAGGCTGGGAATCCAATGTGGAAACATCTCTGCAGACATTTAAGTGTGTCAGTTAGAATGAGCCTTCTATCACTTGTGTGCCACTTCTTCCACTTAGCTGGAAGCAATCTTGTAGAATACCATAAATAAACCATAGCTCAGGGAGATCGTCCTTCAGCAGAGGGGCTGCCATTTCTGCTTTGTAAGGAGTGTTTGCCAGCTCCCCTGCCAGAAGGAACTGCAGCAAAGTGACAAGCATGAAGGCACATACACCACAGACTTGTTACACCATCTATTTTCCTTTCTAAGAGTATGGTCTTGATTTCCATCACAAATTCCATTTCTTGCAAGTCTGGAAATACAGTTAGTATTTTCAATAATTTAGACTGATCTCCAGGGGATTAAGCATCATGCTTTATGTGCAATATTATATTTTAATTTACAGTATATTATACAATATAAAAGCAATATTTTTGTAACACACAATGAAGATAATGCTGACAGGTCTTTTTACATCAATTGCATTTGTTTTCTTCACCTGTTTCAGATGAAGAGCTGGCAAGGTGAACGTTACTTCTTCCAACTCTCAAGATTCAGCAGGTTCTTCCCATTTTGTGCTTGCAGCACGTAGTTTGAAAGTGGAAACAGTATCTCTGAGGTAGAACAAATAGAATTTATAGATAAATACACTAATTCAGCATGTTGCATTGGATCACAAGTCAGCTATGCTAGGTGATTTCTTCAGCAGCGTGGTCTAAAATGAGTAAGTGTCTTTCACATTTGGACAAAACTGTGACAGCATTAGAACGGTTAGCAAGATGGTTCAAAAAATTTAGGCTGTCTGCAGTTTTTCAGTAAGACTGCCCACTCCCCCACGCCCCTTGCATTGCAGTAATGAGAAAAGATTCACCCCAGAATGACTGCAAACAACCTTTTTGTTCTGCAAACCTGCCTCAGTTGCAACACGTACCTACACCAGAAGCAGAAATCCAATTCACCTTCCAATAAGAAATACTATAAATGCCCTTTGCTGTACAAAGCTCTGAATCCCATCCCCGATGTTAGTCCCACACACACTAACAGTGACCTCAGAACCATAGTCAGTTGTAATTTCCAGATATACAATCTCCAAAGATCACACTAACTTCTTCTCAGACGGTGCTGCAATCACATTACTTCAGATATTTTCTAAAATGCTTAAATCTGCTAAAAAGACACTGAGTAAAAGAAAATTTAGCAACAGACATATAGGTAGTTGTTTCAGTATGAAATGTTCCTGAGGAGTCTGTGGTGGGAAGAGATAGAAGAAGTCAAGCTGCCCAGGACAGGGCAGGATAAGGTAATAAACTTTCCTGCACCAAAGTTTAACTGATTCAACAGAAACTGTAAAAGTAATAAAATAAATTAAGAAAAAGCTGAACATTACACTACGGAGAGCAATGTTGCCTTTCCCTGTCACCTCAAGAGTTGGCCCAGAGAGGAAGGCTGCTTGCCTGTGTGGAGAGACTTTGCCCAGTGTCAGATGAAAGCTTTCTTCACCTCTTCCTAGCACAGCAATTTTGTATAAAAGACACATTAAGATTTAAAGACCATGTTTTAATGGGATTGCTTGCTGGACTGAGGTTTGAAAAGTAGGTTCAGTTCGTCTGTGGTTTTAAATTAAAGTAGGCCATCCTTCCTATTTAGTGCTCCTAGAAGCATGCCTTTCCTGCATCAGAAATTTGAAAAAAAAAAAAAAAAGGATCTGCAGGTTATTAAAATAATTCCTGTCTTTTTACCATCAATATAGGAAATGTAAAAACATGCTAAATCACACTCCCCCCAGTTAAAAATCAGCTTCTTCCTGCGACTCAAAGGCCCCACTGTGGTATATTGACTCTACATAATACCCAAATTGAGTTTACATCAGTCAGATATGATGAGCTGAAACTCTTTATGCCGATATTACCTGAACTGAAGGAGGAGAAAAAAGAACCATTTTTTATGTCAGTATCTTAGACTTTTTTACATAAGAGCAGTCATGGAATACAGAAGCACAGAAATATCTTGCCAGCCTTCTGAAGCTTAAATTTTAAGCCATGTATGCATGTGCTTTGTGATTTCAGCAGGGTTTCCGTGTTCAGAGCAAAGCATATAGGCAGTGTTTACATGTTCCAGACTGCACTCTATTTCTGAAGTGCTGAGCTGTGAGTACTTAGTACCTCTAAGACCTCTAAGCACCTCTTATTTTACATACCTAGCTATGACATGACAGCCTTCCCACTGCACAGCATGTGGGCTTTGTTTGTAGAAAGTGGAATATTCGGTTACTTTGTTTGCATACTAGTTTCTAGCACAGTAAATTGTCTTGATTAAAAAAAAAAAAAAAAAAAAAAACAACAACAAAAACAAGGTACTTCTGTACCCTACACCATCAACACCAACACTTTCCAAATAAAAATTAAAAATTCCACAAGTGTCATGATGCAGGTCAAGGGAAAGCAGACAGGTTTTATGGAATGCCTCTTCCGTCTCTCTGGAGGGCAGTTCCCCAGTCAAGGGTCCTCCACCAAGGCACCCACCCCTTGTTTTACAGCCAGCAGTGCAAAATGTTCCCATCAAAGGACACGAGTGCAAATCTGTAGGAACTGGGATGTCTTGCTCATTCCTATCTGTTGTTCTTTTACCAAAAGGAGTATCCCAAGACCACTGGTGACTGTATGTCATGCACATCATAATCTTCTCTTCCTGTTGTGGCTATTCTTCTTTTTCAACACCAACCATCTGTTATAACAGAAAATCTTTGTAAGTTGGCTCAGGGATAGGAAACAAATCATGCCTTCATTTTTAATGTAAATGTAAACATTAGCAAAAGGCACACAATGCTCTATTCCTTCTAGATTAAATCAAGCCAAAACTAATTTAAAAGGTTTTATCACTTCACTGTCAGTTATGTTCTAGAGGCCCTGACTTTCTACTCAGAAATTAATTTAGTTTTTCATGACAGGCTGGCTGAGCAGTTTGGAAAATGCCAGGAAAGAATATATAAACTGTCTCCCATACACGGTTTTGTCTTTCAGAAATAATTCAGCTTGAAAAAAAGGGAGAAAGATACAAGAAGAGAAGTGGAAACACACACCGTTGGTTTTTTTTTTCTTTTAGAAATAGTAACACTGTTAGTATTTATTTTCATAAAAAATCTTACAGAGCTGAAGGCTGAGATATATCTTAAGGAACATTCAAGGGTCATTTTATAACCATCAGAACTCAGCTAACTCCACAGAGATTGGTGAGATAGCGACATAAAACCTACTGCAAGAGAAAGCAGCAAAGTCTATTTGAGTTCACTCTGAGTACAGGTTTTCTGATTCCACATGTGGGCTCTGATCAGTGTAGTTATGAGCCAGCATCTCCTTACATGGAAACAGACTAGTTTTCCTTCCTAGGTGCATGATTGGCTTTAAGGCAGAGCAAGACAGATCCTAGGACACTTCTTAAATGAGAAATTCCATAAATTTCCATTCCATGGAAAAATGCACCACTATATAAAATGGAAAATATTACTGTAGTAAATATGTTATTTCGTGGCACAAAATGAATGCAATACATAACATTTCTAATTTTCCAGTCCTAATTCTTAGTATAATTGTCCTTCTAAAGTAAAATAGAAAATAAAAAAATAAATCATTACTTGTTTTCATTAAGGCTGAGTTCAACCTGCTATTGCATCACACATATTTCTATCATAATAAATCATCCTATTTTAATCTTGTTATCTCTACAGCCCCAAGGCAACTCTAGTTCATGTACAGAACACTCACACCTCTTTCACTGACACATCTTACAGCTTTTGCTACAAATTGCATAAAGTGTGAAAGCAGGCACAAATATTGCCTCACACTGTTCTACTTGACCCATTTCCCTTAGAGTGCCATGGTAAAGAGTCCCAGCTTCCATTACTTGAGGAGAAGACCCAGAGAGCTTCCCCTTCATCATGCATTCACTTTATTAGTACTACCTCCCTTACTCCCAACTGAGAAGAAATGCACAGTAAATACTTTTACTTATTAACAAGAAATTTGGAAAAAATTCGTCGGCAGTGTGCCTGAAAAACATCACTGATTGTCACTGCCATTGAAAAAGGGGAAGGGAGGAAAGAATTATGATGTTTCAAAGACACAGTTGCTTGTGTTTTCCATCTTTTTCATAAATCTGTCCAGGGATTGCAAATGTATATATTCACAAGGGTTCTTTCACCATTTGACCACGTACTTTCATGTCTTGGGATTCCCTCTAAATGACCTCAGTAAAGAAGACCAATTATTTCCCCCACATAGGAATGAAACTGCTGTTTACATTTGCAAGCGCACCAATTAAAGGTTTAATTGAGATTATAGCACTTGCAGAAAGGAGAGCATCTGCTCAGATTCTGTTGATCTCAAATGAGGGAGAGTATCTCAGTGTGACAAGAGACCATAGCTCTCATTTGAAAAAATGATGTTTCTCAAACTTCTGGGGCAGCACAAAAATAAGAACAGGACACAGGTGGGAACAGTGGGTCAGAGATTTATCTTGGTAGCACTCACTATCTTTGCTCTATATCAAACAGCAATGTAGGCTGCTGGGACTGGTGTGCTCAATCTCTGATTCACTGAGAACTAACCTAAATTTTAAGGAAATTTTTATTATTAAGAAAAGTAAAATGTGTATTTATGCATTAGTTAACATGAAATAATATATATCCTCAAATGAAAGTATAAATTATAGAAGAAAGGAAGTATTATCTTTTCACATGTTTACTTCTTATGAAAGGTTTTGTTGATCAAAAACTTAATTTTAACAGGATATGTAGCCATTCATATTTAATTGAATTGTTGTAAACATCTCTCACTATTTTTTGCTCTAATAGTAGAATGATCTGCATCTCATGGAAGTACCAGTTAAATCTTACTCAGGAACTTTTCTTACCATCATTTCTTTTTGCTTTAAATTCAGAAAATACCAAAAACAACAAAGTGAGATAACAATAGTTTCCATAACAAATTTACTAGATACTAAATTTTTCCATGTAAGGGAAGTGAACAAAAAATATAGATGAGCAAAAGTGCTTTAAATAATCTAGATTAACTGACATAAGCAGCTATTTTGTTGGTAGAGAGATATAAAATATTCTAAAATATTTCATTCCAAAATTATTCCAAATATTCTTTGTAGTTGTCTCCAGAGATTTCTAAATCAGTGGAAGGATGTAAGGGAATGACAGGCACAGCAGGTAGTGTACCAATGGCCCACATGCACACTTTAACATTTCCAACTACTATATCAGCTACTGAGCTGTAACTCAATGATTTCAGGTGGAATTTTCTTCTTGATCTTAGCAGGCATAGTACAATGCTGCACTAGAAGAAGTGAGAGCTATCAGAAAATATGAAATCTCCCCCAGCCCAAAAGCCAAACCAAGATTTAAAGTTCACAGTAAAGTCAAACAGTGTTGAACATGTTGAAGGTAAGGGTTTTTCTGCACTGCTGTTTCAAGAGTGTAATTTGCCTTAGTCATATTCTAGAGCTTCAGATAAATGTGAGTTTCAAAATCAACTCCAAACAGAATAACCCAGAACAAAAATAATTACAATATTACATAATTATAATTCCTCAAAAGTGCTTAAAGCACATATTGGGGAAAAAAATAATTATAAATATTTAATCAAAAAACAAAACCTGTTATCACTGCAAATTAGGCAACTACTTCAAAAAGACAGTATTACCTCCAAATATTTTCAACTTGCTCTGTCTTCTCTGCATATGTTCCAGCTCTTCCTCTATCAGAACCAATGCTGTTGTTTTGTTTTTTTTTTTTTGTATACTCTCCAGAACACTGCTATTCTAATTCTTTCTGGTGAAAGCTGTGTTCGTGGTTTGAGACAGAAAGTCCATTTCTTAAATGAATAAATTTCCTTTAACAAATTCCTTGTAATATTTTTTCCTTTCTGGAAGAAATAAATAAAAAATATCTGTCCTGGTTTCAGCTGGGATGAAGTTGATTTTCTTCTTAGATGGTACAGTGCCATGTTTTGAATTCAGTATGAGGCTGATGCTGATAACACACTGATGGCTCAGTCATTGCTCAGCAGTGCTTACCCTGAGCCAGGGTCTTTTCAGGTTCCTGTGCTCTGCCAGTGAGGAGCTGCACAAGGACCTGGGAGGGAGCATGGCCAGGACAGCTGACCCAAACTGGCCAAAGGGATATTCCATACCATAGGATATCTTGTCCAGTATATAAACCGGGGAGAGTTGGCTTGGAGGGGTAATTGCTGCTGGGAGATGAGCAGTGGTGTTGTGCATCACTTGTTTCTATTGTTTTTTATTGCTCCTTGTCTCTCTTTTGCATTACAATTGTCAGTAGCAGTAGTAGTATATTTTGTTTCCATTATTAAACTGTTCTCATGCCAACCCATGAGGTTTGCCTCTTTTTTCTGATTCTCTTCCCATTGGGGTGAGGGTAGTGAGGTAGCAGCTACATGGCTCTTCCTTACTGGCTGGGGTTAAACCACTACAGACATTTCTGGTGCCCAATGTAGTGTCCGGAGGACTGAGATCACAACAGATCTGATCAGAGCTTTTTAAAACAAATTGCTTTAAGGAACCATTGAATTGGTTTATTGTTGCTGGTCACTATGTTGTTTTGTCTGCTCTCTGCATGTATGCTCACAGGCGTGTTATAGAACACTGTTCTTGACGCACGTGTTCCCTGTGGTGATGCTGATCGTCGATGGGCTTAAGTTATAACTCTGTTGTTCTTTGCAGGAGTGGTTTATGACATGACAGACTCGCTGGTCATGGACCAAATCCTTTGTGCTTGGCACTGCATCACCGCTGAACCTCGGGAGCCATCTGGTGGGAGCTATTAACTACTAACTTTTAGCTGTTGCTTGTAGTGTCAAAAAGACCTTAATTTCCTGATCATTTCCTTAATTTGTCTGTTCTGCTGAGTATGAATATGACAGTTTGTGAGATGAGGTCAGAAAGCCCAAGTGGGAGAGATTGTTCCTCAGGTAAACACTCCCAAGGATTTACATTAAATCCGTATGTCTGAGAGATGGACAGGGATGTTTTCTGCAATAATAACACAGATTTACTTTTCTCAAATATCTTTTTTCTGGAACCTAAAAAGTGTTAACTAATTGATAGTAGGGCTTCCATTAAACTCCAAAGATGCAGATTGTCCTTAAGAAACTGTGGAATAATGTGTGGCAAAATGAATTATATACAGTGATTAAACAATTGCTTATAAAGCCATCTCTTTTAATGATACAGGTAACAACAGGACATATCTGATGTAAAAGTGGCAATTTCAGTTTCCAAAATGCCACTCACAAATTTAAGCTCATCTTTAAGCTCACAAATCAAAGTGTTGATCTTTTTCATGCCTTCCTCTCCCCTTGCCTGAGGTGTGACTGTCCATGCAGCTAGAGCTCTCATTCTGTCACATTGTCTGTTAACTCAAATCACAATAAACACTTTTGCCATCAGTGCCAGGCACCCCCACCATCTCATCACATTAAGAAAATCCCATTGCCTAAAGTTATTTTTTTTCAAATTTCTTGTCTTCACTTAAAAGATCCTTCAGAGCCCTCCCCTCCTCTGCCTTTTGCTGACACCTTTGTACACTTACATTTGAACACTAGACCTCCTAATTCCCAGACGAAGGATATGGAAGAAAATCAAGGCTTTCCCAACTCTAAGAGCCAAAACAACTCACAGCCACAGAGGTCACTGCAGCTTTGGTCAGGTATGGTATCATGATGTACCCAAGCTGCCTCTTAAGGCCTCCTCAGCTCCTCTGCTCTACTCTGCCGCTCCCACCCAGGGGAGGCAGATGTGCCCCAAGAGGCACCATTTTAACTGGCCCCCTCTCTGCATTAAGAAAACAGCTGGGCCCCAGTCAAATTGCTCAAAAGAAGGTCTGCCCACAGCAGTGCAGAGGTGCTGCTCCATGCTTCTCTGCAGGTGTTCAGAGAGGACTGAGAAACAGGAGGATCAAGTAGGGCTGCTGCAAAATAGGTGATTTTTCTAATATAGTAAAAGGACAGTGAAGAAAATGGGGCATTCTATTCTTTAGAGGGCTTCCTGATTATTCCCATGTGTGCTGGAAATAAATACTGATCGAGGGACTTTTCATTAGGATGTGCATGGTGCCTATAGCTCTGGGAAGGCAAAAGATAACACTGGTTTACATTTACTTACAAATATACCAGGCCAGCTAAACACGCAGCCACTCCCTTGCCTGGTTTTATCAAAATAAGCTTGGCATAAATAGTTTAATCTAATGGAGATAGGAGAAGGAGAGGTTAACCTGGACTGTGTTCACAGAAACATGCTCAAGGACAAGTAAATGTGCCCTTATATTGGGAGCTCCATTGAACTGAATCTCAGCCTCAACTGAAACCAATTTGATGGCAACTGAAATACACAGAGAAAAAAAACCTCAACACTTAAAGAATCTAGAAGGATTATTTTATTCTCTAAGTATTAAAAAGGTGCCAGAAAGTTAACTGAAATATATATATTTAAATTTTTTTATTAAATGAGTATTTCTGAACATAAATAGCATCAAAGTAAGCTGTAATGTAATAAAATCAGATGCAAAGCCTATGGTTGAGCAGCCTCTGCTGTGTTATGTTAGACATGGTAGTGCTTCCAGGTAGGACCATTAACACCACTGACTTAAAATCATCTGACTAATTTAACTTAGTGGCTTGCAATAAATGTCCATCATCTTCCTGAACTACAATGCTAAAACTTCATGCATTATTCCACCCACATTTCTCATCTTTACAGGCAACAATTACACACTGAATATATATTTTAAACTTTTGGCTCTCCCTATACTGTGAAAACATTAAAAAAAAAAATAAAAAGGGAGTAAATAAATTTAGCCCAGAAATAATGTAAGGAATTACTTACAAGTTAATCTTATCTTTGTTTCCCCTCTGTTGAGGAGCTAGGTTCTGAGCTTGTTCTGTTCTGATATCCAGGAATCAGAATATAGGGCATTATGAACCTAATCTTGAATTATGCTAGAGCACATCACAATGGAGGAAGTGGCCAAGCCTCACTGCATAGTCCTTTAAATACTCAGTAGAGTGCACTGGACTTAAATATTTAAAGAACTTCATGCAGCAGTCACACTGTGATGAGGCCACATCAATGTGCTTCAATGTACGTGTTGCAGTGGTGAACAGCTGCCTCTATATACATCATACCAAAATACCAAATTTCTGCAGAAAACAGCTCCAAAAGCATTTTCAAAGACAGAAAAGGTTCCAAGTGGAAACAGTACTTCATGTTGGTTTATGAAAGAGAATGAGAACTTAAAAGAATGAGTGAGGATCAATACCAACTACACGCAGAAGTGTGTGGTGCCATGGGGTGTTTTTCAAAGGAGGTCATGTATCAATGACAAGCACACTTTTTGCTTTCCAAAATGTGCTCTGCCACTGTGTATCTTGGCTAGTGATGCATGAAAAGCACTCTTGTGCTTGCCCTGCACTTGTATTGGGCACAGGGAGAGCTGGGAAGCTGCAGGAGTGAACAGTGCAGCAAGCCAGGAGCCCTTCCAAGCACAGATTCTTTTGCACAAGGAAGAACCTCGTGCAAATGGACCCAAGGGAAGAACAGAACTTGCTTCCAAAAAAATAAATGCAACTTTTATTAAGTGTTAATGAAACTTACAGTTCTGCTTCATTAGGAGGTTAGCTGGTGCTCAAAATGAAAAGTAAAACAATGAGAAGCATCGCCAAGGTTGTCTTTCAGTCTGCAAAAACTTCTACAACAAACAAATAAAACCCTAACTAGTAAAACCAGTGCTGCATGGTGGATCTCAGGCTAAGAGAAACCTTCAGCCCAGTGAAGAAGAACATGGAAAGGGAAAAGGCAGCAGCTCAGTGCATGTTTTCCCACAGTTCACAGCAGAGGCAGTAGGAGAAAAAAAGCACTTCTGACTGAAAGACTGAGAAGGTATAAAAAAATTACCACCATCTTTTTTCATTATGAATTCCCAGAACAGATATGTTCCTTTAGATGTGTGAATATTCTCAGTTCTGGAATTTAAAATACTTTGAAGTTGAGAACAAGGTGGAGATTTGCTCATCTTCCATAGAGAGAAATAATTCATCGTTTTTCTGGACAGACAAGTGGTGTTCCATTTAAAATTCTTAAAATTCTGTGATCCTATGTTGCATAAAGTCTGCACATTCTACTTGAGATTGAAATTATTTTTAGGATTATTTTGTAAAGATTTCTCGGGTAAAATTAAGCAATATCAGACAGCAAACTATCTTTAACCTCCATACCTGGAAGAATGATAGAGAAGGTCATGCTGGGTGCTATTGAAATACTCATCAGTCACAGACAATGTATTCTCTTCAAAAGTAAAGCTTTTTTTGTCTAGGTATAAGACTATTTTAAAAACCCCTACAAAATAATGCTTACAGTTGCTGCTTTTAGAATTAACCAGAGGCAGCTTTGAATCTCTGGCCACACATTAGTTGAAACGTGTTATATTTCCATCATAAATTATTATGCAACACACAATAATTTTCACACAGGGTACTTTTATTTGAAGGCAGTATGGAGATAAGCACCAGGTACAATGTTCCTTCCCTTGTTTCTTTGCAAGGTAGTCCATACAGTCCTGCTCTGTTGCTGACTGATGCATCTTTTAATGGGAGAAAGAGGAGCTTTATAAGCAAAGTTCATACTTGTTCAGAAGAATTGACCTGTAGTCCGTAACTTTTGAGTTTAAGAATATTATTGTAAAAGCTGTGGGATTATATTGAGAAACTTGTTTCAGTTTCATATATGACAACTTTCTTGCAACAGTAGTGTTTATTTGGCTTTTCTATTGATAGGCATTTATGTTGTTCAGATAGCTGTCTCCAAGTACAAAGCTGCTGTGCTGCTTCTTCCACAGTAAAAATTACTATAATCTTTTTTCCTGTTGCTTTTTTCAGCTGCTGTGTGTGGACAAAGCATAATATGACTTAAATTATTAAGAGATCGGATGTAGCAAAGGTCATTTATAGAGATTTCTTACCTGTTCTTCAGTTTCATGAAGTTTGTAAAAGAAGAATATTTATTTCCTATGTACTAGGTATTTCACTGAACTCAGTACAGTTACTGAATAGGGGAGTTTACCAATTTCAACAGCAGAAAGCTCTTCTGACAATTCTTACCCTGCAAGAGAAAAAGATTTGCAAGCGACTCCTGTGGAACAAAATACGTCCCGGTAAATGAAATGAAAATATGCTAATCAATAAAAAAATACAATACGGTGAATGAAACATGGTACTGAATAAAGCATGGTGAAAAAAATATGAATTTAACAGTCACTTTTTCTTGGAAGTAAAAATTCAGCCTTTAGCTTCTCAGTGATACTCATTATTGCATTTTGTGTTTAGAAAATTTGCTTGAATATGGTGATAATGGTTTTGGTTTTATGCTGGTTTTGTTTTTCAGGGTTTTTTTTCTATATGCATCTCTTCTGTGTCTTTCACAAATAAACCTCAAGGGACTTTGAGTATTCTTCAGACACTTAAAGGAACATCATGAGCAGTTGTGGTAGCAGGGCATTGAATACAACTCCATCCACATCATCAGATATCTTCACTCCATTGACAGCTGTGTGTGGTTTCAGTGTTGTTGTAACTCCTATCCTGTCTCTCTCTGGGCAGCCTTAACTGGAGCTTAGAAGGCTGTTTCCACCTCAAAGTGGTATGTAGTTAAGGTTTTAGACAACTTTCTGGATAGACAGTACAAATGGACTTGGATCCACTCAGGTCTAAACTCAGTGAAGCTGACAATAGCCCCAAAAGGACAAAAAGGGAATACCAAACAGGATTCAATCAGTATCTGTCTGTACTTGCAAAGTATAAGGTAACTTTATATAGTTAGGTCATTGTAGCATTAATCCTTCTTCCCTAATAGCTGCATTCCAAATCCCACGCACATGGATAAAGGAAGAAAAGCAGGTCCAAATCATAATCACACTGCTGGGGCAGAAGACATGCAGGAACCCTTGTGAGAGAGGGCACAAATCCTTGTTGCAGAAAGTCAGGCAAACACCAAAATGCTAAAGCTTGACCTGTGTTTAAAACCAATGATAGCAACCATAATTAAGAAAGAAACTAAAGAGAAAAAGGTGGGATATGAGAGCTAAAGCTCTAAAATAATCATAGTGCTGATACTCACTTGCACCAAAATAAAAAACTACATGCTTCTTCTGGCCCAGGAGCCAACATATAGACATGAGACAGAAAATGGAAGAAAGGCTGGAGTTTGTGGGGTTCGGAAAAAGGAGAAAACAAAGGGGTGAACCATGGCAAGAAGAAACCAGAAGGAGAGCTGCATAAACAGCAGGTTTTATAAGGCATCTAATTATTCTGAAATAAAAGCTGTCTATTTTGTGTGTACTGAAAAAGGCGAAGAATGGCTGTTGTAGCACAGCATGTTCTAAAATGGCCAGCCTTCACCTTCAGGTACAACCTGTTAGATTGGAGGGGGGAAGAATCACTACACATTTACAGCTATAGTAGTGTCCTCTCCCAGCAAAAGTGCCACTACTCCTCCCAAAGAGGTAGACATTTGGCATAGCAAAATTCAAGTAACATACATCTGACTGAAAAGTCATGGATCAAGCCTGGAATTGAAAGAATGGCCAGGTCAGAGGGAAGAAAAGGTAGAGGCAAGGACAAAGGAGCATGTGGAATTCTGTCCAAATATAAGCAAGGTCATATGGAACCCAACTCTGTCATTTACTATTCACAACTCCTTAGCTTAGCAACTTAGATTACATTTTTATTTTTTAAATGCTCTGTAAACATAAACATGTCATGACCATTCACTTTCAATTTTACCATGATATGTTTGATCAATAAAACAGAATGTAAGCTGACATCAAAAAAATCATTTAAATGCATGCTGTGGGACCTGTATACTCTGCTTAGTACTCAGTCCATTAATTTTTGGTTTGTTTATGGGGTTTTTTTTTAATAAATTAGGTTAAGAGTTGCTTGCATACTCCTACTGTGGATAAACAGAAAGCTTGATAAATCAGCACTGCCTAAATGAAGAATTTTTTTCCTTACCTTCAGATGATGAGGTCCAGTATTATTTCAAATAAACTGTCCTGGTTATCTTAATGATGATCCTCAATACTACAATGACACCTTCAACTCCTGCTACAAACATTCACTTTCAGTCCTGTTTGATCAAGTTTTCATGAAATAAAATACTAAAGTATATTTAATGGCAGACTATTCTGAATTAACTTGAGCTTTTTTTTTTTTCTTTATTACCTAGAAGCTAACCATGTCTCTAGTTTTACAGGTGAGCTGAGTAGCACTTGTTAACCACTCAGAGCTTCCTGCCCCTATTATAGTACGCTCCCCAGATGTGTCTTGTGGCCCTTACTGTCCTGACATCCAGTTGGCCCCTTTACCTATGCTCCAATGCTGCATGTGTGGAGTCTGGGATTCTGTTTACTCTGTCACTCTAATGCTTTCCTTGCACTAAAGCTTGACTAATACCTTCCTGATACTGGTTACAAGTCTGTCGAGAACACAGAGTCCTGACAGAAGACCAGCAGTGTTTTACACAGATGAACTTCTAGTTACTCAGCAACCAGCCTTGTCCCTTTTCCACATTTTTTATGTTGGCATTGGATTAATTTTTTTGCATGACTTTTCAACACTAGTCCTTTTTTCAGTATTACCACAGTCCTAGACTTTCTTTAAAACAGCTGAAGGGAGCAGGGTACATTCTACCAGCCAAGAAGCTGATTCCAGGAAGGGAGTCTCTTGAGGCACTGACCAGCTGACATGAGAAGCATGGCTGTGCAGCACGGTCCTGGTTCGCCTTTCTAAAATACACTTTGCAAGAACATCAGCAGAGCCCCCACAGAGTGCTTAATATTGCTGGGTAAGTGGGATGAGATCCCCTGCTGTCAGCCAACCATTTGATTTGCTGCCTCTTCAGTATGGAATTTTACTCCTCTCCAAGGGCAATGTAGAAGACAAATGTTGTTTATTGTGTTTGCCTCTGCAGAAGAAAGAGGCACAGGGACATGGAGGCTGTTACACATCCCCCATTATTGGGAATATACTGCATAAAACACAGATTGGTGAATTCAGGTCATAAGCAGAAAAAAAATTAGTTTAGGGAGCCACACATGAGGATATGTGCACAATCTTTGCAACATCCTGCTGGACTTGGCAAAGGACTTCCCTGTTTTTTCTGCAGGGCTACCAGACCAGCTGACAAATCTAAGGGAACCTGTATAAAAAATCAGCCAAGCTTAAACACCTATCTGATTTATTGAGAAAAAGTGCATTTATATAAAGTAATGTGCTATTAAGTGTTCTCTCCTCTTTTGTGAGCAAGCAGTGCTTGCGTAAGGTGCATGCAATAGATAGAGCATAAGTAATACTTCAGGTGATTAGAGGCTATTCAAACAATAGTAAACTCAGCCAAAAAATCAAAGAAAATTCACAACTGATGATTGAAGGAGCACTTCTATAAAAGACTAAATTAAGTTCTGATTTGGTAGATCATCTCATCATTACTTAACAATTTTACAACTTTAACTCATTTTGCTAAATGAAGTAGTGAACTTCTCTAGAGTCTCTTTGAAGGATTTGATCAAGTAAGCTCCCAGTTCATTGTTTGTCTCCTGAACAGCTGCATCATAACTCCCAAAGAGTGGTGTTGAAGCCTTCACATCTTCTCTATTTGCTTGGAGTAAAATGAGATTAAGCTCCTCGGCTACCCTTTCATATTTTTGGTGATCAAATCTGCAAAGACTGGCATCATCAATGGGGTAGGTGATGCCAGTGGGGTAGCAATCCCTTGGAACTGGGAACTCCACATTTTTCAGCATTGGCAATTCACTGAGAAATGTGAAAAGGTGTTTAAGTGCTTGGGATGACAGTGGGTTTCCAATAAACTTAAACTCCTGTAGTTTCTGACAAGGGCTTAAACCTAAAATCAACATGTTGACATGAATGTCTTGGATATTACAATCCTCCAGGGTAAGACTCCTGAGCACTGAAGAGCAATGGGTGAGGAGCTTAAGAAATGTTGATGGGTAAAGCTCAGGTATATCATGACCACTCAGGTCCAGGGCTTCCAAGTGATTGGCATGGAAGCTGCTGGCTAAAAAGGCCATATCAGCCTGGTTCAAGGAGCAGTTAGAAACATCCAGCATCTTCAGTGGAGTTTTTAGTGGGCTGCAGAATTAAAGAGAAAGAAAGTTTTATGGTACAAAATGTTGAAAAGCTACATTTACAAAATTTCATGCATCTAGCCACATTATGAATGCAGCCACCTACCATGTTATTTTTTCTAACCTCTCTTGGGAAACAGAAGCATGTGCAAACAGTAACAAGTATATTTTCCTCCTGAAATTGATGCCTTTTTCCTGGTCTTGGGAAATAAAAGCTGAGACCTGGTTAGAGGGTTGGCGGTCATTTACCTCGGTATTTTAATAGGATCCCATTCAATGCATTGCTTCACCCAGGTGACTCGTGTCGCAATCTCCTCCCACCCCCCAATTGAGTATACAATTAAAGACCTTACACATTAGCATATCTAACAAGAGGGCCCAATAAGGGGGCTGGGGTGGGCTAACTTCTAGTTTACAGAATCTGTCCTGCTAGGGGACCTTGAATGCTTACGACAATAGAGTGTTTAGTCTTCTAACTCTACGTAGTTTCTGGGGTGTTTAGTCTCCTGGCCTACTGGACACCAAGAAACCAGACTAAATTATCACCTAAAGCATCACAAGTATGCATGCTAATACTTGTGAATATAGGGAACTGTGTAAAAAGTATTTAGGAAAAAAGCAAAAAATCCTTCAGGCATCAAATTAGTTCCATTAATTATCTCCTTCTTTACATGACTCCACTGTGCTATTTTAATGGGGATTAATTTGTTAACATTCTATGTATCTATTTTTTAACCATTCATATGTCGTCAAGTGTCCGTGACTTGCTGAATTAATAGCAGATCACTACTACCTTAAGAGCATTGGTAGCTTCTTCTTGTAGACAGCTGCTATAATTCGAGATTTAGATCATTTCCATTAAGGAAGGATTAACTCCAATATGAAAGCCAATCAGTATTCTGTTAGGATATCTGCTTTTGTTTCTAGTTATTTTTTTTCTGCTACATTTTTAAGTGCCCAGGAGGTTTACACATTGTAAACCATTGTGTTCTGGAGTTGCAAAGAGACCTTCTGATGAAGAAGATTATACTCAGATATTCTAGTTTAATATAAAATAGTTCCGACAAATTAAAATAAAGGGATCTCTTTCATACTTACTACATCTTAGTGAGACTTCTACCAAAGGGCTCAGCTGAATCAAGCTTAGAAATTTGCAATTCATTTCAGTTGCATCAATCAATATATGCAGTATTTGCAATTCATTTCAGTTGCATCAATCAATATATGCAGTAGGCTACTCACAAATTTTAAATAAAATGGCTTCTTGAACAGGAAGAATTTTAGACCCAGGTGATTTGTCTGGATGAAACTTTTATCTGCCTTTTTTTTTTAGATGCTCTGAAAAGCATACAATTAGCTTATTTCCTGTTCCAATATGAATACTGCTCAGTGGTAGTTTGCTAGCTTTTTGCAAATTGCCAATCTCCCACAGGAATTCATAGTGAATATTCATGTATCAGCTTAATCTGAAGTACAGAAAAACATCAGAGAGATTCTTGTCTTGACATCAAGAGACACAACAACAACTGAAATCAAAATCTCGAATCAAAATCTACTATTCCCCTGCCCTCCTTAAAATACAGTATCTGTGGAAAAGTATATTTACTGACAGTTCTTTAGAGGGCAAAAATTCATACTCTAGATACTCTAAAAAATACTTGGAATATGACTCAGGACTTGCACCAAAGGCCAATGCAAGCTGATTAATACATAAGCTCAAATAAAAAATGTCTGGATATACCACTCTCTTATGTGGTAGCTAAAAGCATATTCTCACCAGATGGACTCTGGAAGACTAATCAAAACAGTCGGTTTTTCAAAGTCTATTAGGTATACATTGGCTGTCAGTTGTCCCCAACAAATAATCTTTCTTAGCTTCCTGCTGCCCCTTCCCACACACATACCCCAAGATACACTCACTTCCCTTACTCTCAGAGATTCCCAGCTTGCTGGTGGCACAAAGTGCTCCTTTTTACAGTGTGACTGAAAGCAGGATGACCACATTACCTGAGAAGTTTCTGTATTCTTCCAGTGAGTATAGAAAATGACAGACTCAGCTCAGTGAGCTGTGTCATTTCACCCATCTTTTCTCCAATATTAGTAAGCATCTGTTCATCTGTAGCTGTGAACCTCCGCACATTAAATGTTCGTGCTGGCAAGGTCAAGGACATCAATAGAGGGAAGTGGATACTGTTGAACAGCATTTCCAAGTGTTCCATTTCCAAGTGAATATTATGAACTATTTCCAGTTTGCGCAACAAGGAGGGATCAGTGAGCTTTACGATATAGAAGAATTTCTGCAAGGTCAGGTTGTCAGATCTGAATGCCACACAGCAGATTTTCAGTGGACAACTGCATTTCTTCAACAAGGCCTGCACGACCAGCTCATAGTTTCGGTCTGTAACAAACAAGTCAATTAGCACATTGATACTGATTTCAAAGGTACCTGGACTGCACTGTCCTTGTTGCAGGTAAATGAGCAGTTCTGAACAAAGCTTAGAGAGCAGCTGTGTCCTGGCCCACCTGCCCATTGTCTTCTTGCACTTACAAAACTGAACTTCAACATCTTTTATACCCGTCAGGTCGACCACTTTCAACTTTTTCATGTAGGGAGAAGACTGATTCAGCACATAGTCTCTCAGTCCTGTCAGACAGCTTTCCAAGCACACTGAGCATGTTCTATGGCTCAGGTCTTCCTGGTAGTCCAGAGTAGCTCCCAAAAGTTTTCCCATGTTAAAGTCAAAAAGTGGCCAGTTCTCTACCAAGTCGTGAATCACTTCCCCTTGCTCGAGTAAATAGCTGGCTTTAAAAAGAAGAGGAAAAAGATCATGGGCAACAGCACCGAGATTCTTCCTGGCAAACTCTGCATTTGATGCAAATGCTTCAGCACTTATGAATCGGAGAGACTTCATTGTTGTTCTGGACTTCTTACTGTCATGGAGAGTGACTTCTATATTTAACTAAAGATCCTGGTTGCTTACGACCTTCTATTTTTATCTGCAGCTGCTGTTTGCTGCTAGTGAAAGCCTGGGAAGCCAGAGTGAACAGTCACATGCTACTTTCTATTTTAGAGTTATACTATTGTAGCGTTCCCTGCTTCGGTCCCACCCTGGTACCGGCAGCAGAGTCCTAGCGCTACCCTAGGAAGTCGTTCGCGATCTGGAAGACTTCCTCGGAGTGCTGATTGTGGGCACAGCTAGTCCGCGTTTCGGTCCGAGGAGATGTTGCCCTCGGAGCGTGGTGAGACCGCAAAGAACTTCCAGAGAAGGAGGTCTCTTGGTATGTGATTTCAGTAGGTTTATTGCCTCCAAAGGGAGCACATGGACCAACAGCCAAGAACAGCTCATTACATCGGTATTTAAGGGAGGAACAACATCCAATAAACTGAGGGCAAGGGGGCAATACATGGGAGGGGCCGGGGTACATTGCCAAATGGGGTTTGGGGAGGGGAGGGGGAAGAGAGAACAACGAATGAACAATGGAGTGACAGGGAATTTCCCAGAGCGGGGAAACATAACAGACAAATCAAGGAACCAATAGCAGGAACTTGGGGTTCGTGTCTTGGTGGTCCAAACCACTGCCTTTGGGAGCTTCGGGGGGAAACTCTGTGTCCGTGGAACATGCCACTGGAAGTCCTCTTCCTTCCTGGTTCCGAACCACCGCAACATACTGTGAGTCTGCAGTAATCATCTGTGAGATCTTTAGTCAGACAGCTTTTAAGTCCTCATATTTATATCAAAGATAACTCAAGTAAATACAGACTGCTACCCAACAGGAACAGTACGATCAGTGCAGCACACATACATGAAAATATTGTGTGTCTTTTTTATGCCATACAAAAAAGCATTCAGAGTTCCACTTAAACCCATAACATGATCTGTATTCCACCTTTTTTCCATGAAAGATGCTATGCTGGGGATTCACATGCTGATTTCAATGGGGATGATTTCCCAGAGTTAGCATAGAGTTTCTCCTAAAAACTACAGCCATAAGGAAAGACTGAGGCACTGCAGTCACTGAGCTACGACAATCTCCCTCTGTTTTGCCCTTCCTATTAGCAAGGAATAGGTGATACAGTTGCTGCAGTGGAGAAGAACAAAGGACTCTAGAAGAGCTCAGAGCCTTGGTGATCAGGACACTTGCTTGTGGTATGAGACTGAAGGTTGATTACAAGACACGCTGAACAAAACACAGCACCATTAAAACTCTCTCATAACTTCTCAGGCAAACATGTTATTGCTCTTGCTTTGAGCAACAGAAGGTCTTTTCTTTCCTGTTATTTGAGAAATTATTCTTCCGTTGTGATACTGAATGGGAAAACCTTCAAAATCTATCCAAGATAGGAGAAAAGCCTCTTTCACCCAACTATCACAAGAGCAGAGATGATGTTTCTTTCTTTCAATCTGTCACTTCCTCCCAGGGAAAGCAATGATGGACACCTCCGTTACCTCTCATGTGTTTTGCTAGGCAGCCAGTGGGATAGAGGACTTCCTTCAAGCTGTGCTGACCTGGCTTTTCCAGATAATTTCACATCGGTTTTGCTGTGAAAAATTCATGCCACACTTCAGATATTCAAATTTTTTTCCTCTTCAACTAAACTCATTATGGAATATTTGAATATTTTATCAAAAGCAAAAGAAAAATCCCAAATATGCTTTAAATTACAGGGAAGGGACATCTTTATTAGATTGTGTCATTCTGAGGAAGCTTTTTATTTTTGCAGACATTTGGTTTGTATTGTTTTAATTTTGCCTTCAAATAGATGAGTGGTGAAAAAACATGCAAGGTGAAATAGATAGAACTTGACAAGGTATTAAGTATTTTCCTCTGTTTTTCAACTCCAGTTCACATGTATCAGATGATGATGATGTAGGTACCATAGTATTTTGTGCAACTTTATAAATGTTGAAAATGGCCACATATAACTGATCCCTGTATGACAAGAAAAATGCACAAATTGATTGACATTTTTGTTAGTTTAGTTATATAGCCTTTCAAAATCAAATAAACTGGTCATTAAGGTATATATGCAATTTTTTAATCTATTTACCTAGTACATTTGGACCTCTTTATCTGCTTATCTGGTATGTTTGGATAGTAGTCCCAAAGTTCCAAGATAAACTACTACTGTTCCATATTTTTATAAGGATACAGCAATAGGAATGCTGCCTGGTTGCATAGGGATGGGGTCAGAAAGGCCAAGGCTTGGCTGAAACTGAACTTGACAAGTGAAAGAACAGTAAAAAGAGCTTCTAGAGGTATTTCAGCCAAAAAGGAAGAGGTCAAAGAAAGTGTACTCCTCTGATGAACACAACTGGGAAACTGGTAATAACAGACTAGGAGAAGGCTGAGGTCCAGTTGCCTCAGTCCCCACTGACGAACCTCTCTTCCCACACCTCTCAAGGCGGGGACTGGGGGAGCAAACTCCCTCCCACTGTAAAAGAAGATTAGGCTTGTGACCACCTGAGGAGCCTGAATGACCATAAGTCCATGGAACCTGACCAGATGAATCCCAGAGTCCTGAGGGAATTGGCTGATGTAGCTGCCAAGCCACTCTCCATGATACTTGAAAATTCATGCCAGCCAGGTGAAGTCTCAGGTGACTGGAAAAGGGGAAACATTGAACCCATCTTTAAAAAGGGTAGAGAAGACAACCCTGGAAACTAGTGGCCTGTCAGCCTCAACCTGTGTGCCTGGGAAGATCCTGGAACAGATCCTCCTAGGAACTGTGCTAAAGCACATGGAGAACCGGGAGCTGATTTGGGACAACCAGCACAGTTTCATCAAGGGGAAGTCCTGACAATCTAGTGGACTTCTAGGATGGAGTGACTACATCAGTGGAAAAGGGAAGGGCTGTGGCTGTCATTTGTCAGGACTTCTGTAAGACTTTTGACATAGTCCCTGAAAAAGTCCTTCTCTTTAAATTGGAGAGATATGGATTTGATGCATGGACTGTCTGGTGGATAAGGACAGCTGTATCCAGAAAATTTTGGTCAACAGCTGAATGGAGATCAGTAACAAGCAGTGTTCCTCAGGGGTCCATATTGAGACAAGGACTGTCTCAATCAGTGACATAGTGGCAACCAGTGCACCCTCAGCAAGTCTGCAGATGACATCAAGCTGAGTGTTACAGCTGACATGTGCAAAGGATGAGATGCCATCCAGAAGGACCTGGAAAAGCTTGGAAGTGGGCTCATGGGAACCTCACGAGGTTCAATAAGACTAAATGTGACATGCTGCACCTGGGTTGGGGCAACCCCCTGTATCAACACAGGCTGAAGTATGAGAGGATTGAGAGCAGCCCTGAAGGGAAGAACTTGGAGTGCTGGTGGAGATGAGCCAGTAAGGTGCACTCACAGCCCAGAAAGCCAAACATATCCTGGGTTTCATCAAAAGCAGCAAGGTCAGCAGGGCAAGGGAGAAGACTCTCTCCTTCTCCTCTGGTGAGACCCAACCTGGAGTCTAGACTTCCAGTATTTAACTATCTAGGAGCCCTTACATCTTCATCCAGGCATTTCTATATGAACTATCCAGTTTCAGCAGTCTGTCTAATCTTGTGTTGTGGTTTAAATCCAGATGGCACCTAATTCCCGTGTGGCTGCTCGCTCATTTCCCCCCTCCCCAGGGGGATGGGAAAGAGAATTGTAAAACACATGAGTTAAGAACAGTTTACTAATTGAAATAAAGTAAAAAAAAAAAAAAAAAAAAAAAAAAAAAAAAAAAAAAGATAAAACCAAAACCCCACCTCTAAACAAGACCTGAACCACATTCACAGTTCCTAGCAATAGGACCATGCTGTTTCAACATCCTAAGAGTATTCAAATTTTTCAAAATTCCCAAATGCCACTGTAATTAGCCTAGAGAAGGGGAATATGTCCCTGTTAGTAGTACCCACCAGATGGCTCCCGAGGTTCAGAGGTGATGCAGTGCCAAGCAGGCAGACACGATTAGGCTCGTGACCAGCAATTCTATCACGTCACAAGCCATTAATACAAAGTACAAGAAAATTATAACCTCAGCCCAGCCACCAAAGGTGATAAACACCACATCAGGGAACACACACTGCATTAAGCTATTACATAACACAACTCTGAGAACAAGGGCAATAGCCCTGAGACCAAATAAGGTTTACATATGCAAGTAAATTAGTAATCTTGTTAATCTGCTTCCTAGGAGTGTTTATTGTGAAGCTCGGATCTCGGCTACTTTCTAAAGAAAATTTCTGCCTTGCCAAGCTGTCATGAAAAATTTGAAAAGTCCATTACATTTGTAGTCTTAGAATCTGATCTGTGTAGATGAGATTTTACATCCGCTTCATCTACAAAGAGCTAAAAAAGTTATGGCAGGCGTAGTTGCACAGGACAAGTAATGCTAATGATTGAAAAAAAAAATCACAGATTTTACATGGTATAACATAAAAACTACATCCATCATAGCAATTATTTTACATGAGAATGAAGTAAAATAACAGTTCTTACTAAAAAAAAAAAATTGCAACTAAACTTATTGAAAAAAGAAAGGCAATTACGTACCATGCAGTCACTCACACAAATTGACTGGTTTTGACAGCTCAGTCTTCCTTCTCTCTGTCAGAATGATTGTGTTACTCAGGTATTAATAATGTTGCTTGACTATTTGTTAAAGATTTTATTTTTTTCTTCCATATTTAATGAACATCATCTGGCATCAGTTGCACTTCTTTCTCATAATATTGATGTTGGGGGAGGAGGAGGAAAAAACCTAAACCATATTTTTGTGCATCTAGTTTTTTTAAATAGTGCTCTCTTGTGCTGGGTTTTTTAGTTTGGATTTGGGTGGGTGTAGAAGGAAAGAGAACACCACTTTTGCCTTGTCAATCAAAACCTGGAAATCTTCTTGCCGCTTTCTCCCTTCTTCTAATAAAAATCCTCCTTGATCTAAAGAGCCAAGATGTTTCTCTTGCTTAGTTACAAACTACAGTTTTATCTGCATAAAATTACAAAAAAATTTTGTTTCCACATTCAGCAAATCAAACATACCCTATTCACAGGTACAGTGCATAGAAATTAGATGGTTTGTCGAAGTAAGTTAATATACTTTATATATTACTTCATATATTTCTCTCTTAAGAAATTCTATGTCCTTATATTACAACTGAATTGGGTCAGCTTGACACATTGACCTGATGACTACAATTTGTTTGTCATGCTCATAAATTGCTCATATTAATACTAATAGCACTGCAGACATATTGTCTCTGAGCAGCACTATACGATAAACAGCAATATATGTAATGTCAGATAAATTCAGCTATTTAAACAGAGAAAAAGAAGTTTAAAACTGTAGTTTGTTCAATACAATTCCTAGGAAGAAATGATGACCTGGTCACAATCTCCCTCAGACTTTCGTGCTTCTCCAAGATTCCCCAGCTGCCAAAGGCAGTTATTGGACAACAGCAACAGTCTATGGACTTCCTTTTCTACTATATTATACAACCTGGTTACAAACTCAATGGTATCTATTTTAGATGGGGAGGAAAGATCAACAGAATTTTTCTGATGCAGACTTTGTCAGAGAGTAAAATGCATCCTTCAGGAGCCATCAATCCCGATTTTGTGAAAGAATGTCACTGCAAACAAGCCAGTAACTACAAAATATATTACTTTCTTCAACTTGTCAAATTAAAATGTACCTCCTCAGAACCACATTACCATGATGGCTGCACTTTTAAAATGTGTCTGTGAAGATTAAGTGTATCTGACTCCAGCTGCAAAATAATGCACAGCATAGAAGATCTTTTAAGACTGTATAAGTTGTCCCCACTTGAGCCTAAAATTCAGTTCACCCAAACTATGTTCTAATGAAACTTGGAATCTATATGCTTAGAAGCAATGGGATTTGCTGAATCAGAACTTTCATACTTTGTCTTTATGGTGGGTGAGCTTCAGCTGAGTTTTGGAGAACCCTAGAGTTTCTTTAAAAATTAAGCTGCAGCAGCTGTGCATTAGAGGGACTGACCAAAAGACAATGCCAACTCGCAAATGAAATAAACAGCTATTTCTACTTCTCCTTAGAGTAGAATAAAATACTGTTTCTGGAACGGACCTATAATGACCATCAGGTCCAACTCTTGACCAATTCAGGACTGACCAAAAGTCAAGCATGTCATCAAGGGCATTCTCAAACTGTCTTTTAAACACCTGGGGCATCAACCACCTCTCTAGGAATCCTCTTCCAGGTTTTCCTCACCCTCTTGGCAAACAAAGTAGGACAGGTCCACTGGCCTCTGCAGAAGAGAATACTGCACTCCTATGAAAACTTCAAGGTAGAATCAAAACTAGAGTAAATCTGCCAGCTAAGAGTCAAATGTGAGATACTTGTATTCGTGTTAGACTAGGAGTCACTAGTCACACTAAATCTCTTGAGATTAAAAGTATTGCCTACATAAGGTTTAATGTAGCCAGAGTTCCCATAAACATTTTGACAACTCTAAGCAGTTTTAATATATCTGAGTTGCTGTGTCTCAGTCAGGTCTAAAAGCACCCTCCTTATCAATCAATACTAGTTCAGTGTGAATGGAATGAGAAATTGCATTCCTGTAGGGATGACGAAACACAGTTACAGTACATTCATTACTATGGATATCACACTCTCATTTGCTAAGATGCAACAGGAAGAAGTTCCCCTGTCTAACTGTCACTCAGGATAAAATCAAGAAAGCGACTTGGTTCACCCAAAACATCTTGGTCTGTTCAGTACACCACCTCAGCCCATAAATTTCAGGTAAATTCCATTATGCTAAAATAATTCCCACTAAAATTAGTGCCCATTTATGGAAGTAAATTTAAGTTTTACATAAATTCATTCATTCTAAAACATAATTAGTATTTATTATTTCAAAGTACCTTAGAATATGTCCTCTTACAAGTTAAAAAATATCAATTACAGCATCTTCATGCAGTTTTTAACTGAATTTAAATACTAGTTAACATGAAAAAATGTCATATTAAGAACTACAGATGTCTCTTAAGATGCATCTTACTTATCACTATTAAATCTACTTTTAATATTAGTTTTCTGTAAACATCACTGTTACTGACACCTTAGTAAGTACTTTACTTTTCTTTAAATAACATATATTAGCAACCAACACTTTCACCCAGTCCTACATGCATTTAATAACATAGAGATGCCATATAATGCAATTAGTAATACAAGGGACGTTAAAAATTGTTCATCAACAGAACATGTAGCAATTCTTCTTGGGGTATATCATGTTCGGGTTTTTTCAATATCATACACTCCCATATTGTGATATGAAAAGCTATACTGAAAATTTGCAGTACCCAGTGTTCACAAGCCTTTTTAGAAAGCCACACTTGGGTTTCAAAAGTAAATATTTTAATAAAATGCAAAATTTAAAATAAAGATTGTAAACTAATAATTTCATGGATATCTCCAAGATCATACTTATCTTTTCACCTACCAATTATATAGCCATCTGGACACAGTCCTGAGTAATGTGCTCTAGGGGAACCTGCTTGAGTAGGGATGTTGGACTAGATGACTTCCAGTGCTCCCTTTCAACCTTACCCAGTCAGTCATTCTGAAATTCTGGGATTCTGTTATATAGTTACATATTCACCTATTCCTACTTGTTGCTTCAGAGCTGATTTAAGCATTAGACTATGACCTATGCTTATGGAATGGTACAAGAACTGTCAAATTTCATTTCAGATCAGGAGAGTATACTCTTTCTTCCTTAACAAAGAAAGAAAGGTGTAAATGCAGGAATTTCACTTTGTATATTAACAAGACTCCAATTAATTAATGCTATTCACTTCAACAACGATTACTAGTGTATTTCAAACATTTCTGATTCTGTAAGCATTCTAAGCTTAAATAAGTCTCCTCACATACTGGTTGTATAAATCAGTGAAGAGTCTCTGAGACAGTCTTTTGCTCTGGCATTGATCCAGCCACACATTAACTAGTGCGTAGTCAGGGGCACAGAGTTTACTGCTTAGGACACTTAAACTGTTGACCTGAGGCTTTGATTTTTTTGTTTCCATGTTCTGCTTCTTCATTTCGCCAGACCTTCTACTGGGAATTTTACTGGCTGTTTTCACAATGTCACTCATCACTGATGCAGCAGCCTTCCGGAAAAAATATGCAGAAGCCTTTGTGCCCTTTAAAATCTATCCTTCTCAAAGTGCACCACCATCCTTCTTTCTTACCAGGTTAATTCAATAGTTTCTAGGTCCTGTATCAATCTTGATGGCCCTGTTGCAATACATACTAACACTAGAGGGTGACAGCTACATGTAGCATAATCATAGATAATGCTGGCCACTCCAAGCAGGCTGTGATGATACCAAGATATTTGTAAATCAAAATACACTACTGAATAAGGATGAGAAGAATGTTTTGTAAAAACAGTTACATTCCATCATCAAGAGAAGTTTCTTTTTGATCTCTGAACACGGGGAGACAAAGTTAACCCAGTTTTCACAGAGAAGGAAGAGACTGAAATCTGCCTGCAGCTCTGCAGTTCTAAAGTCAGTATCTCAGAGTAAGGCAATAAATACTTCAAATTGCACTGACAACATACAACTCCCACCACAGCTGAGTAATCCTGCCATGTTCCTGCAGCCAGGAGACAGATTATCTAACATACCTGATATAAGCAGCACCTGTAGAAAACCAGGCCAAATAATGTCTGCATCCTTCATGGAAATCCTGGCAAAGACAACAGTATAGAAGAAGAACACTTTCATGTTAAGCTGAAATACCAAAGAAGAAATAATGGCACTTCATACTGTGTCCATCCATAGAAAAAAACCAATGAAAACTGAGTAGTTAGACAGAACCTTAACTCCTAATGAAGTCTTACTCCTACTGTTAATACTGGCTAAGCACAGCCAGCAGGTCCAAAAAACCTAGAAGCTGTGCAAAAATAAGATATCTAGTCAGGTCTCACAAAGATGTCACATTTCTGAACATTTTAGTTCCAGCAAAAGTCTCTTATGCACTAACTAGAGCCAAAATCTAGATCTGCAGTATTTTACTTTGTCTCTTTTTCATTTTTTCTTTCCAATAACCACTCATCCCTCAGTAACAAATACATCTCTGTATTTGTTAACTAATCCTTTTCTCTAACATTTATTTAAGTTTGTTGACTTGGCTTACCTGCGCAGCAGGATGTGGTTCCCTTACAGTAAGAGAACTGACAGAAAGAGAGCTCATTTTTCCTGATGTACAGCTGTGTATTTTAGCTGGCACAGGAATATTTGAGTGAGTGTAGTTTTCAAACTCAGAAATAAAAGCTTTTGCATAGTCAGTGGCCATAGTAACTTCCCCAAGCAGCACACAGTGTTCCATTTCCAAGTTACTTCATGTATTGCAGTGCTGCTTCTGTCCCAGTCAACAAAGAAGCTATATTTGCTGGTGCTCCACAGTTTTAGCCTCATATTCATGCTACATTTCAGAGAGCAGTCTTCTGAAACAAAGGGAAGCTAAGCACAGCAGTCTGTAACTCTTCAAAGAGTTCAGGCCAAGAGTCTCAATAATGTATTACTTTGACCACTATCTTCTCTCCTGCTATGAGCTTACATGGGAATGTGCACTTCCACATCCTGCTTCTTTTTGGATCATGTATTAATTCGATGTAAAAGAACATTAAACTAGTGACACTGAGCAACAGAGGACAGGTGAAGGACTGAAAAGAGTTTTTCCTGGAAATGTTAATAAGGCAAAGCAAAGAACACAAAGAATCACAGCTTTTCCCTGATTGCAGTGTTTTGCTGTCTCTGGGAGTTTTTTGGGAACCTGCAGAATGAACTCTCTTCTCATCTAGGCAGTGGGACAGACATTGGATAATCTGATACATTGGCTGATTACCTTGAAGTAATTTGGCCAGAAAAACTTGTTCCATTCCATGTTCCAAGGATCAAAGAGAAAATGAACAGATGGGTTATGCAGACTTTCAAGATTCCCAGGCTCAGAGCTGGTGTCAAGCCCAAAAACAAATGCTGAAATAATTTCCAAGGGAAAAAACTCAGAAAATTTTAAAGCAGTTCATCATCCATGTCTTTTATTTTGCCCAAAAGCATATGGTCTAGTCTCAGGCCGTTAATGAATGTTTATAGCCACCAACTCTTGTCACCAACTTACAAAAAAAGCTGTATTCCTACTTATACTGTCAGCAAAATAAGTCCAAGTCAAAAAAGTTCACTTCAACGAGATTCTGCTTTTAAAGGTAACACCTGTATATGGCTTTGTTCAGCATGACAAACAATATACACTTTGAATAGTTCCACACAACTTTCCTTACATAATTTATGTATTAACATATCCATTTTTTTTCCTCTCATTTGACATACACGGGATTTTAACATCTATTTCCAATTACTTCATTGCTTCATTTTACTGGGAAATTAATATTAAGTAAATCCAAACAACATAATACTTCATGTTGCGTTCCCTGCTTCGGTCCCACCCTGGTACCGGCAGCAGAGTCCTAGCGCTACCCTAGGAAGTCGTTCGCGATCTGGAAGACTTCCTCGGAGTGCTGACTGCGGGCACAGCTGGCCTGCGTTCGGTCCGGGGAGATGTTGCCCCCGGAGCGTGGTGAAACAGCAAAGAACTACCAGAGAAGGAGGTCTCTTGGTATGTGATTTCAGTAGGTTTATTGCCTCCAAAGGGACCACATGGACCAAGAGCCAAGAGCAGCTTATTACATCAGTATTTAAGGGAGGAACAACACCCAATAGGATGAGGGCAGGGGACAATACAGGGGAGGGGCTGGGGTACATGATCAAATGGGGTTTAGGGAGGGGAGGGGAACAGAGAGAACAACGAATGAACTATGGAGTGACAGGGAATTTCCCAGAGTGGGAATAATAACAGACAAGTCCAGTAACCAATAGCAGGAGCTTGGGTCCGTGGATTGGTGGTCCAACTGCTGCCCCTGGGAGCTCCGGGGGGAAACCCTCTGTCCGTGGAACCTGTCCGGAAGTCCTCTGGTTCCGAACCACCGCAACAACTTCATCCAGAGAGTTTAAATTTGGTTTGTAATGTTGGATGTTTGTGGCGTCTCCTAACGCTCTTTGTATCCAAGTGAGAGCAATGAGTCACAGAATCACAGAATCATTTAGAGTGGAAAGGACCATAGGCCCAAGTGCCATGTCCAGTTGTTTCTTGAACACCTCCAGGGATGGTGACTGCACCACCTCCCTGGGCAATCCATTCAAATATTTAACAACTCTTTCAAGGAATAACTTCCTCCTGATGTCCAACCCGAACCTCTAATGGTGCAGCTTGAAACTATGTCCTCTTGTCCTGTTGCTGATTACCTGGGAGAAGAGACTGACTTCCACCTGGCTACAATCTCCTTTCAAGCAGTTGTGGAGAGCAATAAGCTACCCCTGAGCCTTCTTTTCTCCAGACTAAACAACCCAAGCTCCATCAGATGCTCCTCATATTGACTTACCCTTCATACCCTTCACCAGCTCCACTGCTCTTTTCTGGACATGCTCCTGCACCTCAATGTCCTTCTTGTAGTGAGAGGCCCAAAACTGCGCACAGGATTTGAGGTGCAGCTTCACCAGTGCAGACTACAGGGGCACTATCCCTGTCCTAGTCCTGCTGGCCACACTATTTCTGATGCAAGCCACATGCTCTTGACCTTCTTGGCCACCGGACATACACTGGCTCAGCCTGCTGCCAACCAGCACCCCCAAGTCCTTTTCCACTGGGCAGCTTTCCAATCACTCTTCATCCACCCTGTGGAGCTGCATGGGGCTGTTGTGACCCAGCACTTGATCTTGTTGAACCTCATAAAATTGGCCTCAGTCCATCAATCCAGCCCATCCAAATCCCTTTGCAGAGCCTTCCTACCCTCCAGTGGATCAACACTCCTACCCAACTTGGTGTAATTTGTGAACTTACTGAGAGTGCACTTGATCCCCTCACCCAGATCATCAATAAATATATTAAACAGGGCTGGGCCCAATACTGAGCCTCAAGGAACCCCATTAGTGACCAGCCACCAACTGGATGTAGCACCACTCACCACATCTGTCTTGGTCCAGCCATCTAGCCAGTTCTTAACCCAGCGAAGAGTGCACCTGTCCAAGTCGTGGGTTGCCAGCTTCTCCAGGAAAATTCTGTAGGAGACAGTATCAAAGGCTTTGCTGAAGTCCAGGTACATATATCCACAGCCTTTCCCCCATCCACTAGGTGGGCTATCTGATCATAAAAGAAGATGAGTTTGGTCAAGCAAGACCTGCCTTTCCAAAACCCATGCTGGCTGGGCCTGAACTCTTGGTTGTTCTGTATGTGCTATGTGATTGCACTGAAGATGGCCTGTTGCATAACCTTCCTGGACACCAAGATCAGGCTGAGAGGCCTATAGTTCCCTGGGTCTTCCTTCTGACACTTCTTGTGGATGAGCCATTGGCCAGTCTCCAGTCATCTGGGACCTCTCCGGTTAATCAGATCTGATTATAAATGATGGGAAGCAGCTTGGCAAGTTTATCTGCCAGTACCCTCTCATGAATTCCATCCGAACTCACAGACTTATGAGTGTGTAAGTGGCTCAGCAGATCACTAACTGCTTCCTCCTGGATTACAGGGAGGCTATTCTGCTCCCCGTTCCTGTCTACCAGCTCAGGGGGCTGGTTGCCTTGAAGATTACTGGTCTTACTGTTAAAGAGTGAAGCAAAGAAGGCCTTGAGTACCTCAGCCTTTGCTTCACTCTTGGTTCCAATGTTCGCCCGTGTTCAATAAAGGATGGAGATCTTCCGTGTCCCTCCTTTTGTTTTGACGTATTTAAAAAAAACACCTTTTATTATCTTTCACTGCAGTGGTCAGATTGAATTCTAGCTGAGCTTTCACCTTTCTAATTTTCTCTCTACATGATCTAATTACATCCTTGTACTCTTCCTGAGTTGCCTGCCCTTTCTTCCTGTCCTGGGTTAATCAGGAGCGGTCAAAATCTAGGAACTGACCTATGCTGCAGGAAGTGATACTACTTCCTTCCTGAGAGAGAGAGAGAGAGAATAACCAGGTAGTTTTAAGGATTGATATGTCGGTAAACCAATTAAAAAATTGATCCACCTTCAAGGAAAAATCATATGTAAGCAAAGACCCTCTGAGCCTCTTCCTCTTTTGGCCTGCTGCTGTGTTGAGAGGAGCATCTCCCTGCTTCTCTCCCTGGTAAGGCCCCCCCCCTCCTTCCAAAAGTGGGGGGGAGGGGGGGAAGGGAGGTTTAGAGTGGCTGTGCAGCTGCAGCTGGGCATGGGGGAGGAACCAGCTGGAATTTTCAGCAGATCCAGCTCAGCCGGTGTGTCAGCTACACGAGACAGGGCCAGGCCCCTGCTCCGGGCCAGGCAAGGACTGGGCCAGACTCCATCCAGCTCGGGCCAGGCCCTGCCCTGTCACCCTGGGCCCAGATGGCCCTACCAGGCTGAGCCAGCTTTGCAGAGCCAGGCCACAGAGACTCTGAGAGCTTCTGCCATCCAGCTTGGACCTTTTCAAACAGCCCAGCAGGGAGCACATGATTGTCACACTGCCGGAGAGAGAGAGAGAGAGATTAACTCTATCCATGCCTGGACTAAACTTGCAGACACCCATCCTTCCTTGCACAGAGGGAGGAACAAGTGAGGACATCTACCTAAATGCAGCATAGAGACTTCACAGTCAGTGAGGAACCGATGCCCAGAGGGAGGTGTATGAGAAGTGCTTCGAGAGTGAAGCTGAAAATTCTTTTGGAGAACCATGGTTGGGGACTGAGCTAATAAATTCCCTGTAATATATGAAGAAATAGTCCAAAGGGGGGATGTGATGTTCTTATTGCAGCCAGTGAACTGAAACACCTGGGTAAAGACAAGTAGGTGTTGAAATAAGTACAGCCTGATGAGGAACTTGAACCAAGAGAGAGGAGATGCTGTGACCCAGAGCCCTGGTCCTAGGGGAATGCCAGAGAACTTGTGTTGTCAGGAGAACCTGTGTTGCTCAACACAGAAGGGATTTTCTTTGTTGCTACAATTGAATTGTTCATCCTTATAACTGTTCATAACCCACCACATGTGGCTGTGGGAAGGCTACTGGTGTGGGAGGGATCCACCATTAAGCTGTTCATAACCCACCACAGTGGCTGTGGGAAGGCTACTGATGTGGGAGGGATCCACCATTAAGCTGATCTTTCTTCTGGGCAGCGGCTGGTGGTGAGGCAGAAGACCCATAAAAAACTATATTTTTCTTACAGACAATCCATGGTATAAACAAATGAGACTTCTCTCCCTAAATGAACTGGAACAAGAACTATTTCAGAGATGGTAAACTGACTGGAGGTCGAAGTGTTGTCTTTTGTGTGTTGTCAGGGAGAAAGAAGTGGAGAGATGGGGGAAGGAGGGGTGGTCTGAGGAGTTTGTTCTGGTTTTTCTTGCTTTTTTTCCTTTGTCTTAGGTGTATTAATAAACTTTCTTTATACTCTATGAAGTTTCAGCCTGTTTTGCCTACTCCTAATCCTCATCTCACAGCAAACATCAGGTAAATTTTGGTAAGTGTGCTGGCATTTGGCCAGAACCTTGATTAGGCGAACAGGAACTGTTGGAGAATAACTACCTCCGGCTGCACAGACATAAAGTATCAGTGAGCAATCCAGGCCCCTTAGATGAGAGCTAGGCCTCTGCTCAAGGTGACTCGTAAGACAGCTGTGGGAAAGGGAGACATGAAAGCCAGAAACAAGCTGCAGGTGTCTAAAGATTAACTTGGCAGAAGAAACTGTTATTGTAGCCTTCTGATACTAACATAGTGCTCTAATTAGAGAAAAGTCCTGTGTGAAACTTCTGTATGAGAACAAACACTGTGTGTATAGTAGAAGGAAAACTTATCACGTAGTTTTATTTTGGGCACGTGAAGAAGTATAAGTATACTCACTGTCTGACAATAAACGAGCTTGATTTATTACTCACATTGAATCGGTGTCTTGCTCCTCTCGCCCCCCAAGAAGGAACCACTACACTTCCAAAGGTTATAAATTCTTTTTCCCTGAGTTCCTGCAAAAACACTGTTCAACCAGGCCTTTTTTTCCCCACCAGCTCATCTTTTGGCAGATAGGGACAGCCTGCTCCTGCTCCTTTAAGATTTCCTCCTTAAAATATGTCCAGCCTTCCTGGACCCCTTTGTTGTTAATGCTTGTTTCCCAGGTGTCTCTCTGAACCAGTGTCCTGAAGAGGCCAAAGTCTGCTCTGCGGAATTCCAAGGTAGAGATTTTGCATACCTCTTTCACTGCTTCACCAAGAATTGAAAATTGATACCATTTTGTGGTCACTGTGCCCAAGACAGCCTACAATCACCCCATTTCCCACCAGCCCTTCTCTGTTTGTAAACAGCAGGTCTAGAGGTGCACTGGTCGTGACAGGCTTGCTTACCAGCTGTGTCAGGAAGTTCTCTTCCACATATTCCAGGAAACCCCTAGAAAGCCTTCTCTCAGCTGAGTTTCCAACAGATATTTGACAAGTTAAAGTCTCTTACGAGAACAAGGTCAAGGCATCATGAAACATCAGCAAGCCTTTTATAGAATACTTCATCTGCCTCTTCATCCTGGTTGACTAGTCTATAACAGACTTCCATCAGGATGTCTGCCTTTTTGGCCTTCCCCCTGATTCTTGTCCATATGCATTCAACCTTGTCATCGCCAGCCTTGAGCTCTACACAGTTCAAACACTCTCTAATGTACACTTATTATAAAAAAGGTCTTAAGTTTTAATGCTCCAGACTCTGAATACAAGGCAGAATTAAGCCTTGTATTTTACTTTTCATAAAGTAAATTTATGAAAAGGTTGTATTTCCTTTTCTTTTTGTTACATTCCCATTACCTGATAAGAAAATGTTTTACAACTGTTTTAACACACTGTCCAAAAACTAGTTCCTAAAAGCATTTCCTTCAAAAATTTAAATTTTAAAATTTTAAACAAAGAGCATGAAAAACAATGTAAATTATATGTTTTTGTAAGAAATTGTACTTAATTTGATTAGGCCAAGAAGGAGATTGTAGGGTATGGAATTCCAGATTCTGCTTCATTATATCTCAAGTGATGAGCATCTCAGAGTTCAGAGAAGATACATGGGGATGCATGGGAAAGGGCAAACATGACCTAAAAGAGGAGGGTTATAAATCTGGAATTTAAAAAGTCTTGTGAGTTCAACTTATTTGGGGCTAAGTTGTGTGTGTTGTGAAGTCCAAGTCACAGAGACTTTGGTCTCTTTCGTTGGTGATAAACCAGAAAATTAGCCATTTCTTTAGCTGTGAATCTCCTCTTTTTAATGTTCATTAACATTAATGTTCATCTCCTCTGTTTAAAGTTCATTAAAAAGGAATGAACTTATGCCTGCAGGGTTATTGTGTTTATTTAGCAGAACTGAAATAGCCAGCAGCACATAAACATGATTTCTTTATTGTTCCTTATAGAGGCAACATAAAATGTCTTTCCTGGTTTTTATGAACAGTGAACAGGAAGGTGTTGATGTTCCCAAAGAATTTCTGCATAAAAAAAGCCTCAGGTGGTCATTCATAGCATTCAAAAGTGTCGTCACTTCACCACCAGTAACTGAAGGCAATACAGGTGATAGGTGAAATTAGAGAGACTGAAGAGGAAATAAAGGTGCCTAAGCATCTTCACAGCTTGTCAACATGACAGCATCATGGTCTCTGGCACTCAGCTTTATAGCAGAAAAGTTTATTAACTATAGTAAGTATGAAAGAAATCTAGCATGGTTAGATTAGGTATTAGTTCACAAAAAAAGGGTCGTCAAGCATTGGAACAGAATGCCCAGGGAAGAGCTTGAGTCACCATCCCTGGAGATATTTAAAGGCCTGCCACTTAGGGATATGATTTAGTGGTGAAACTCAGAAGTGCTAAGTTAACAGCTGAACATGATTATCCTGAGAGGGAAGATGTGTACTAATGTCTTTACAAATAATTTGATGGGTTAAGGTATGGATTTGAATGTCTTTGAAACGGATCTTAATGTTTCTACTGACTTTGGGCAGCAGGTTCCTTATAGAACCCAGACAACTTGGCTCCTGAAACAGACAGGTGGGTCTGCACAAGCTTGAGTTTCTGAACAGGTTCAAGGGGGGAGTATGTGGTAGGCAGTTTGGGAAGGCTGTACCTTCCTAGTACCTTGGCCAATGTGGAAAGGAGGAGGGCAACATGAAGCTGGGAGTTTAGGATAAAAGGAGGCTGCAACCTTGGAAACCTCAAGAGAGAAAACCCCACAGGCGTGTGCCCCAGTGGACTCTCTCCCTTTATTCAAATAAAGCTGGAGGACTCTTCTGTCTCCTTTATGGACACTGACTTTTTATAGACTTGTCAGGAAAATTAATCCACAAACACCAGAGGTTCATGCCCAAAAAAGAGACAGAGGAGTCCTGCAACTTTATTCAAATAAAGGGAGAGGTCATGGGGCATTTCCCCTGAGGTCTCAGATTTTTGGAGAATGCAGCCTCCTTTTTATCCTAATTTCCAAACCACATGTCCCTCTCTCTTTTCCTATTCACTGAGACACTTCAGAGGTACAGACTTACCAAAATGTTTAATACCTAAGACCCCTTTCTAATGTATAACCCCCTCTTTTTCCTTTCCTTGTGTCACTCAGTGGAATTCCTTACGGAATTTGTGGTTCTTCCAACTGTTCATTTCATCTCTCAGTATTCAATTTTATTTATCTGCAGACCTGAAGTTTGTTTGTAAAGACAAATCTCCCTCATTCCATTCATCAATCAGTGGAATCCTCCCCATTGTTTCTTTAATCTCTCAGTGCTAGTTTTATCTACCAGCAGACCCACAGTTTGTTTGTAAAGACAAGTCTCTCATTCCTATCAGAGCAGTTTTCCATACAATCCTGTCTTTTTTAACCTAAATGATTTTATGATTCTATTATTTTAATATTACTTCATGAAGATGTGCTACTTCACCTATCTCAGCTGTAATATACAGAGTGACTTCCTATGCAAAACTTCTGTACAGTCTTCCAGTGGAATTTATTGTTTTACCAGCTCTTGACGATTTCTGATTCTTGTCAATTCTCTAATTGTCTAATGTACAAGATCTCTGAAATACTTTACATCGCTTGCATGGAAACATAGACATATAGAATTTTGCTAAAAAGACATCAGGATGGAATTACAAGTGTAACTTTTTCTTGCTTCCTATCCGTAATACTCTGGGATGCAATAATGGCAAGGAAGCAACTCATTTAAGACAGATTTGAAGCAGCCATTTTATTTAGACATTAGCGGACAAGCATATTATAATTTTTGTATGTAATAAATGAGTAAATGATAAATGTTGGCGTTCACATTTCCTAGTAATAATATACTGTGTAGAAATAGTGTTGTGATAAAATATAGTTAAGTAGAAACAAGATTACAGTAAAATTATAACTTCGAGATAGTTGCGAGATATAGAGATATGTAGTCAAAAATATATAGCTATAAATGTCTTTTGAGTTGATGAACTATAGAGCCAAGAATCAAGGCATCTTAAAGGCAACAAAGAAGATAACACTCCTCGCCTCAATTCACATCTCTCAAAGAAGCCCTCTACCTGACACAATCCAGATACCAAAAAAGGCGCCATGCTGGTGGGAGGGGGGGCAGGGACCAAGGAGAGAGGGGTGTGTAAAGTGTAAATTCTCCTCTGAGCTTAATGTATACTTTTCTTTAAAAAGCACTTAAACACATTGTAAAATGAATGAAAATTGCACCTCTAGCAGATATGCTACGCACCCAGCACTGTTTTTGCCTTTGTTCTACTGATAAATGTTCGATATTATTCTACTAAAATTTTTGCTCGTGAAACTGTTGTTAACATGGTATTTTAAATATTACATCACCATAGGAAAAAATAGCTTTCAAGGGACCTCTGAAGTCCATAGTCCAACCTGCTCAAAGTGAATTTAACTATAAGCTAGAAAAGGTTGCACAAGGTCCTGTCCAGATGATTTTTTTACATCTTCAAGGGCATAGATCCTACCATCTCTCTGGCCATCTTGTTTAATGCTGTTTTAAAGGGCAGACACTCCAAAATGAGGTACCTCCCATTTTAGTTTTAACTACTCCCCTTTTCACCAACAGGAGAGACAAATGCAAGAAGATGTAAGAGTAAGTTCACTAAAAAATGAAACAGCAACAGGGAAAAATAACAGTGATAATCACTAGATACAAAGTTCCTGAATCTCATTGACACCCCAGAAACAAAAAGAAACAAAATGGCGGACAAACCCTCCCCCCACATGCTGCCCTCTGCAGACAACCATGCAGTCTAAGAGACAAAGATGCTGGATGTTAAAAACGGCTCAATGAATAAAAATTTAAGTAAAATAATTCGGAACATTTATTAGTAGAACAAAGCAAAAACAGTGCTGGGGCACATAGCATATACACTAGAGGCACCATTTTTGTTCATTTCACAAATGGATTAAATACTTTCTTTAACTGTTACATATTCATTAAGTTCAGAAGTAAATTTACACTTCAGACTCCTCTTTCCTTGGCCTCTGCCCTCCCTCCTGCCACCTTGGCGCCTTCCCAAGACTGACAAATTTCAGGCAGATAGCTGTGAATTGGGGCAAGTGTCTTCTTGTGTCTCTTCTGAAATCCTTGCTCTGAAATTTCTCAACTCGACTGACGTTTATAGCTATATATTTATGACTACAATTTTCAATATATCACAATTATCTTGAGGTTATAATTTCACTACCATCTAGTTTCTACTTAACTGTATTTTATCATAACACTACAAAATACGAAAAGCCAACATTTATCATTTATTCTTTCATTACGGTGGACAAACCCTGCTCAGGTCAACCTTCCCCCAGGAAAAAAAAGGGAAGGTAGGAGCTTATGAAGCAGCTCTGGTGGCAGATGGGATGTGCTGGCATTGCCTGAGAGTTCCGGCCTCATGATGTCAGCTCCGCTGCTTCCTTTAGGTGACTGTGGCATTGTCTGTGTGTGTGAGGTCAGTGCAGCTGCTCACTGCTTCCACCTGCCACCTGCTGCACTCAGCCAGTGTCAGTGCTGCTGTCACAAGTTGCTGTCCCAAAGTGGAGGAGTAGGGAGAAGCGGACCCATCGAGCACCGAAGAACAGATGTTCTCTACTACTCACAAATGTGCCTGAAGCAACCTCTTCCGGAGTCCAGAGAGAGACAAAAAAGGCTTCTGCCTTGCGCCATTTCAGCTTGCCTCCAAGAATGAAAAAGAAAGGCAACAGAGCTTCTGCTTGAGTGCCCCTGACCTAAGAAGACCCTGGCACCTGCTGACCTCCTGTCTTGGGGTGATTTATGATGATAGTCTATTCCCTATCCTCTGCTTTATGCCCAAAAATGTTTGCTGTATCTTCAAGGTGGGTCCAAGGGAGAGGAGAGCCTTGGGCTTGTTGGCAGGGTTTTTCAAAGCATCACTTCCCAGGCGTCTGGGGGTGTGGTGCGGTCTGAGCTGGTTTTGTTTTTTTGCTTGGCTAGCTTGGTGTTTGTTAACCTAGGCAAGGAGGTTTTTTTCCTTCCTTGGCCTCAGAGAAGCTGCAGCAGCAATCCTTCCGCAACTTTTCGAGGTGAACTGGACATCTTGTTTAGTCCGAAACCAAACAGAACAGGACGTGTGGGAGAGGGGTTGGTCAGGATCGGTGGGAAAGAGGGGCCGCTCCGTTTTCAGCCTCAGACCTCGGGAAAGCCAAGCCAGGGAGAGAATGCATACCAAGAGGCTCTAGCCCACCTGCTTCATCTGCTGTGGAGAGGAGACCCATCCCAGAGAGTCACCAAATTTCCATCTGTTTGCCTGAACTACAGCATGAAGCTCCTGTTTGGTTTCTTTTCCTGAGAGAGAAACCGGCGCCATCTTCTACCATGCGGCATGAGTCAGTACTTTTTCCCTGCCGTTTTGGGTTTTTGTTCCGTTTTGGGTGGGCGGGGGAGTAAGATCTGACAGTTTAATATTTAGCATTTACTTACATTTTTTCCTGTGCCTTGTGGGCATTCTGTTTGTTAATAGACTGTTTGTTCTTTTGTTTTTTTGACTTTCATCCACTAGTATTCATTTCCTATTTGGTGGGAAAATTAATCCACAATTAGCGGTTTATGTGCAAAAAAGAGACAGAGGAGTCCTGTAACTTTATTCAAATAAAGGGTGTTAAAATCGGGTCCACGGACAAAAATCTTAGTAAAATAATATTGAACATTTATTAGTAGAACAAAGGCAAAAGCAGCGCTGGGTGCATAGCATATCTGCTAGAGGCACGGTTTTCATTCCTTTTACAATGGGTTAAATACTTTTAACTGTTACATATTCATGAAGCTCAGAAGAAAATTTACACTTCACACATCCCTTTCCCCCTGGTCTCTGCACCCCGTTCTCACCTCTTCAGGTGTCTGGACAGTGTCAGGCAGAGGCTTCTAGCTGTGAATTGGTATTATCTTCTCTTGTTTCTCTTGAAAATCCTTTCACTGCAAGTCATCAGCTCAAAAGACGTTTATAGTGATATATTTATGACTACGTTTTTCAATATAACACAATTATCTCGAGGTTATAATTTTACTACAATCTTGTTTCTACTTAATTATATTTTATCATAACACAGTTTCTATGAAGAGCCAACATTTATCATTTACTCATTCATTACAAGGGAGAGGCCATGGGGCATTCCCTATGGGATCTCTCAAATTGCTAGAGGACGCAGACTCCTTTTTATCCTAATTTCCCAGCTGCATTTCCCTCTCTCCCCATTAGCTGAGGTACTTGAGAGGTACAGGCTTCCTGAATTGCCTAATACAGACACCCTTCTAATATGCACCTCCCTCACATCCACCCCCTCCCCCCTTCTTTTGTGTCTCAGTTCTTCTTCTCTAAGTTCAGGAATTTATAATGCCCTGGGTGAGAAACAGTCTGTGTCAATCAGCAGAATTTCTATGGAAGTTATGGTTCCTACCATTGCTTCTTACACCCATCTGTATCTGTCTTTATCTACCAGCAGGTCCACAGTTTATTTGTAAAGACACCTCCCTCTCATTGCTTTCATATTGGTGGAAAGGGATTCTTGGAACCCTTTTAGAGGAGACAACTCATTCCAGAGTATCTTCTTGTAAATTTGTCTCTAAACTGAGACACTGCTGCATTTCCGTTTCTGGACACCAGCTCTTAAAGAGACAGCAACAATTTTGGGCAGGTGACATGGCTCAGCTAGATATAGAATACAATAACATTCTGGGTTACCCAGGACACTGGCCAACCTAGTTAACTCTTCTAAGAATGATGAATCTTTTATCCTCTCCAGTCAGAATTTCTGTTGTTTCAGTTTGAATTTGTTGCTTATTGTTGTGCATCTCAGAGAATGGCTTGGCTCATTCTTCTGTGTAAAACAAATTAGATAGGTGAAGACAGCAATCAGATTTAGTCTTCTCTTCTCTTGGCTGGATAAACCCAGTTTAGATCAGCCTCTCCCAGTACATTTTATAAGGCCCCTAATGGACCATTCCTCCTGCTTGTCAAGGTCAGTGTGAATGAAAGGTCTGCCTTAGCATATCATGTGCTCCCTGCAGTTTTGTGTCAAATGCCAACTTGCTCAGGGTTCTTCTGTCCCCTTTTCCAGGTCATTGGGGATGATGTTAAACAGCGTCAGACTCAGTGTTGACCCTTAAGAAATCCTGTTTAACTGGGCTGCCAGCTGTATTTAGTCATAGTAGAGTAATTTACCTTTGGCTATCTGGTATAACCAAACGTTTTCCTGTTTTACTTGCCTCTCTCTTTCTCTCTCTCTCCCTCCCTCCCTCTTTCTGCAGATATGTACACACACACACACACACACACACACACATTCTGCAGAAATATTAATTTCTGTTACATAAATTGACAGTAAAGGAATTTGATACAGAATATGCTAATTGTTGCTTTTCTGTTCAATTTTCACCCGCTCTTTTGGATTTTTCCTCTAGTATAAGACAAATCCAGACACACCACTTGAACTCTTCTACTGTGTTATCACTGCATAGTATTCGGAGTGCTGAAAATAAATATTTAGGAGTTTTTTCAGGTGAATGTATTACAGGGACACAGAAAGTCTCTTGTTTCCTATAGTCTCATGGACGTTGTGTAGGAATCAGGATGAGTCAACATCTAGTTCAGGGTGCAAATGTTATGTCATATTTTTATCTCCCTTCTCAAACTTTCTCCTTCTTTACCATATTTTCTGAGTGTTCTGTGCATATTTCTTCAATTCTGCAATACCTCTGTTTTAGATATTTTCTTTTTCTCTCTGATGTGTCAGATACTGGAAAGCAGTTCTGTTGCTAATTTAGAGGTTCACTTTCTTTTGATTATGATAAAACTCTGAGAGGGGCTTCAGTTCTTCATTCTGTTACCATGACAGATGTTACCATGACATCAAAGATTTTTTTATGTGTAATTTCTGAAGTATCATTCTTAGTGCGTCTTCTTAGTATTGGGAGAACATCCAAGTGGTAAATTATCTGGCACAGTTCTCCTGTATAATTTTACTGTTTGCAGTGAATTCTTTTACTTGGTTTACATGATAAAGGAAGGAGAGAGTACTGGTTACAATGATCTATTTTAAATCCCTCATTACAAAAATTCAAGATCTTTCTTGAGAAAAAATCTCAACCTTATTGTTGTTAATTCTGTGACACAACATTGGTAGAATCCTCTTGTATTCTTTTCCTTGCAATTACATAGAGTAAGAAAAGTTGACTAGAAATCACAGGGATGTGACTACTCTTTGCTAGATCCACTGCTTGTCAGCTGTACATGTGACAGATGCAATGGAGCAAGTGCCTAGAAGTGTAGTTCTGAAAAATATATACATGGTAAGCCCAGTATGTTGGGTTTTGCATGGATATTGGAGATGCTTTGTGTTCATACTGAGGATCTTAGGAGCACATACTACTATTCATCCAGATTTTCCAGGCAGAACTATGGATGTTCAGAAACTTTGAGGCAAGATATCATTTATAGCTAAATTCTCCACCCAAAATAGGTTGCCTGCTGCAAGCAAATCAGAAGTTGCGACAGACTGAAATATTATAGTTAATAGCTTACACATTGTTATGAAGGATTTTTTGCCCATTATGACAAAATTGTATAAAGGAGCTGCCACCATCTAAGTCCACCCCTCCCTGAATATTCTTCTTGACTGGAACTTTGGACTGTGAGTTAAGGCACCTAAAGGGCACTTGAGATAAGATAAAGGTGAGACTATTATCCAATTATCTCAGGTCTAAGAAGTAGTAACAAGGCTGAGGGAGAAGAATGTATCTACAAAGAAAGCCAAACCCAGCAGCTGTCCTGGAAATCACCTCTGGCTGGGTTTGGGGTGGGGAGGCCATAGTCCAAACTCATTTCCTGAGGCCAAGTTTGCACACACTTCATCCCAGTCAAGGGGGGAGGAGGAGAGTTTTGGGTGTGTCATAACCTCTAGTCAGACAGAGTTAACACCCATCATCCCTTACACAAACTGGCTCAGTTGTAAACTCCCCAACACCCTGGGAAGGACACATCCACACAGGACATTCATATGAGAGGCAGCTGAGGAGGTGTCATAAACTATTAGACCCCAAAAGAGCCCCTCAGACTCATTCATGAGGCCTTGCACCAGAGGACTGCACGTCATGCAAACTAATGCAACAGATCCAGTCTGTTGCAAGACAGTGCCAAACTTGCCCTCTGCTCCCAGGGGAGGTAGCTGGGCATTCCCACCTGGTTATTAATCCATTGAACTCTGTTTTGCAGGACCCTTACCACCAAGAACACCAGAAGAAGAGGATCAACAGGACACCACTGGGATCCATGGAGTGGTGATATTTTCTATGTAATCTCTCTTCTCTGTCACCCTCTCTCCCCCAGCCTTCTCCTACTTCTTTCTCTCTCTCTCTTCCTCTCTCCTCCCCTCACATTCACTGTTAAATAAAATTCATACTATTGACTTTGGCATATGGTTTCATTTGAACCTTAATTCATACAGAGGCAACTCTCTAATAATTTTAATACCTAGATCATAACGGAAGTCAGTTGCCAGGAGTCCTTTAGCATAAAGTCCTTTGGTCCTATGTGGCAGCATGCCCTCATAGTATGCCATGCACATCTCTCTTTCTTTACTTCCCTATGGATGCCACACTAAAATTATATTTACCTGCAGACTGATAATCTATGCTTAGTTCCTGGTAACACAACGTGCTGTCTCTGGGTGATGCACATTTGTACCTCATTTGCTGCTTTCCAGACTGTTGAGGAATACATCTGGTCCAGGCAGCCCAGTTTGCAAGCTGCAAATTGAGATGCAGATTGAGCTCAGGGTAGCAGCCTGAGACAAGAGGTTGTAAAATGCTGACCTTTTGGATAACACATTTCTGTGCTACTGTGCCGTGAAGAAATTGTTTTTTGGAACTTGACATCTGAGACTCTGTTATGGAAAACTTGGGGTTGAACTGGGAAGCAAACCTGGTCTGACTGCATGAGAGTGGGGCCTGTCAAGTGGGGCCACCTTCAGCTCACTGGAGCCACTCACTGTAAAGGGGCTTCAGTCCTAAAGAGTTAAGACCTCTGGCACTGGGAGTGTGACTACCAGAAAGTCTCATAAATGGGAAGACTGGGAAGTTTTCTTAACACAAACCAGACAGTTTTCATCACCTGCTTAGGCCTATGGGGTAACCTGCTTATTTCTTCCTCCTCAGACAGCAGAGCTGCTGCTTGCTGAAGCCTTCAAACCAAGGTGCAAGCTCTAGAGCCATGTGGGACTGGTCTGGTATCTCAACAATGTTTAGAAAAGAACAGTTGCTGTAGGCCACCTACTTTTGTCTGGACTATGTGGGGACTTCAGAACTTGTCTTCCATAAGCAGGAAAAACACAGTTAACACCTAGGACACCAGGACCAAAGGCAGGATCAGTTTGTGCTATGCACCTCAGGAATCAGAAGTGGGTACAGAATTTCAACATCTGAAAACTCACGTCTGAGACTCCCTTCTGGGCCACTGTCTTTTTACTGACACTCAGATTTCTCAAACCAGACTGGCCATTCTGTTACTAGTACCATGTTATTAGTACCTTACCATTATGGTTTTCAGCTTCAAACTTGTTTGGCAGTTTAAGTGCAGTTTAACTTCTTTTATTTATACATTTTACTCTGTGTCACTGCTTCCTGGCCAGGACTCTAAATGATCTTTAATTCTATGTCACTTCTCAAAGTCCTTTCCCCATTCCTTTGTCCTCTGAGAAGGAGGACCCAGATTTGTGTATAATATTTATAAACTTATACACTGTCTTGGTGTTATCTCTACTTATTCTTTACTCCTTTCTTAGCAAAGTTTAATAATTTGTTTTATTTTTTTTTCATACTACTGAGCATAGATAAGACATTTTCAAACAACTACCTGTCTTATAACAGCTCCGGGCTCTTCCTTTTAAATGTGAAGGTGGGATGGTTTCTTCCCACATGCCCGGCTTTACACTGAGCTTCCCTAAATTCCATCTTTCTGCTCATATATCCAGTATTCAAAGACTCTTCTGCTTGCAGTTCTGCTCAGCCAGCCATTGCCTGTATCTCCCTAAATAACATCTTTTTGTTCATATATCCAGTATTCAAAGACTCTTCTGCTTGCAGTTCTTCTCAGCCTGCCATTGCCTGTGTTTCTCTAAATAACACTGTACTGTCAGCAGACTCTGACAGTGCCATTTCCAGAGCCTTGAGAAATGTGTTGCACAGATCAGGTTCCCAAACACTTCCTTCTGGGACTCTATTAATGACCTCCTTTTCCTGTGAAAAAGGACTATTGACTATCTTATTTCCTATCTTTCATTCAGTTATTTACCCCTGCAATTATTTATTTCTTGGCAGTGTAACTTTTAAGAGCTTTTGATGATTGACTTCTCCAAATTCCTTCCAGAAATTCATGGTCAGTATACCAGGATGCAAGCTGTTCCTCAAATTCTTTTAGACTGTCTCAGGGTGTCATTTACTTTTTATCTGTCACAAGTTCAGATTCTATTTTCAATTTTATGCCCAAATTTAGCTTTTGGAAGGTTGCTTCTAAAAAGCTGTCCCCAGCAACAGGCATTTTTTAAAAGCACATACTGGTGGTTGTGTGTGTGTTTTTTTGTTTGTTGTTGTGGGGGGTTTTTTTGGTTTTTTGTTGTTGTTGTTGTTGTTTTGTTTTGTTTTGTTTTGGTTTTTTTTGCTTGTTCATAAGGGCTTTACATAAGGTAGGAAAGAGGAAAGAACAAAAGAGAGCATCATGTGTGCTGCAATTGACTGTGGCTACAGCACCTTACAACTCCTCCCTTGCCTTCTGGAGGAGTACACAGTACTGTATTAAACTACTGCTCCTGGCAGCAGTGATTGTAACTCCAATGGCATTTGGAAATACCTAGGAACAGCTTCTTTAAAAATCAGGAACTTCAGGAAATACTTTGCACAAAAGGGTATTGTGTGTATGCAGGAGACTCATGCTGAACATCTACACTTGTAGTTTATTTGCTGTAGTCTATTTCATCTTCCTCACCAGAATCTCCACATCATGACAACCTTGCTGCCTTCATGTCAAGGCATGTCCCGAGCAGTCACTGACCCCACCATGGGCTGAGTGGTTTTTAGAAATTACTATACCATGATGCCAGTTCAGGAGTGAATGTGTTTTTATTAGAGATTTGTCCTCCTTGGCATGCACGCTAACACAGACCTAGGCTAGGGTTTCCCTTCCTTCTGCTTCCCTGCCTCATCTCCCCTTCTCCCTTGAAAGGCAAGCCTGTTTACTATCATTCCTGCTGCATACAGGAGAGATGACTGTAAGAGCCCTGAGTACATCTCTCCCATGTCCCTTCCCCTCACACCCTGGGTATCTGTCTGGATGTGCTCACACCAACTTCAAAGGATGCCTTGTCCCTTGTTCTTTCCCCCACTGGTTTTAAACACCTGCTCTTTGTCTTTCTGCCTGAACTATGTTGCAGGTATGCTTGTGCCTAACCCACTGACTTGACTTCTATCTTGAGCTGCCTTGTCACTACAGGCTTGCATGGCAACCTGGCCTGTTGCCTGAACTGTTGGTGAACCTACTTTGCTCTTCTTGCTCAGGTACTATAGAATTTGCTGACTCTTAGCTCCCAGCTCTACCTTCCACATGAAGCAGTCTGTCCCTGCTACATCCTGATGGTCATACTGTTCAGATGAAAAGAAGCAGCCACTGAGCAAAGAAATGAGTGATAAATGGCAAAAGGATGGGAAAATAAATATTCAAGCATGACACAGTCGAAACAAAATATATGTTTTAAGAGAGGGTGTAGTATACAATGGGGACATCCTTTCCACTATCCCTGAAGTGAAAAGAAGAAACTGTGAGGAAAAAATTTTGGCCAAACTAATGAAGAAAATAAAAGCAGATGCCTGTAGAGAAAAGCTGGGAAATTAAGTTAGGCTATCAGGAGTGGTTGGAACTGAGCCTATGCAATTTTAAGACAGGAAAGGGGAAAAAAAAAAAGCAGAACTGTTTAGATAAAAAGAGAAAAGAGGGAACAAAGAAAAACCTGTACATACCTAACCATTAGCAATGGTTGTGCAGCAGAACATACAGGAAAATCTCCTTAGTGCTTTCCAGGCAGTGACTGGTTTCTTGGTGATAACAAAAAAGAGTGTGGACACTGAAGTGGTAGTGCTGTGGTATTCATGAAAAGCAGTGTTGAAATTCTGTAGTAGTTCTATGTGCATATTATGGTCACATCTTTACAGTAGTGACAGAGAAGATTATGGGAACTAGAGGACTAATACAAATTTCTTGACAGCAGCAGGAAAACCATATACCATCTCTGAAAGGATGCCACTGACACATACCTTTCTTTAAAACCTTAGACGATCACCATGGTTACATACAGCAAAGCACTTTTTTACGTACAGTAAATCATGTAGCATCTTCATAAGAGTGTTCCCAAGCTTCCTTTGCAGCAATGGCAGGAGTCTGGGGGGCATTTCAGTATCTAGTGTTTCTGCAATAAACCTATTAGTTCTTTAAGGACTTTAAAGCCATGAACTTTGCCCACTATGAACAGTAGCACTATGCAGTCAGTGGAACTTTGAACCGAGAATTTCACTAGGTGAGTGGGGTGTGGAGGTCAAAATGCAGACAGGCTGTGTGCAGCAGTGCTGCTGAGGTGCTGTTCATCAGACTCGCTGATGTTATGGAACTATGAACTTTCTCTGCAGTCTCTGTAAAGATCAGCAGCTCTGTAAGGCCTCTGAGCTGTTCAGTAGATGCACTGTAACCATGGCACTGCAAACCTCTGCAGAAGGTGTGATTCATAAAATGGTTAAACACTGATGCTGAAACCCGCAGTATGACGAATCATGCAGTTCTATTGAGTATTTGTAGCTAGAGCGTAAGATTTATCTGCAGCACCAGCTGTAATATGGGAATCCTTGTGTGGGCTTTTTATATGTCTCTGCCACCTCCTTCAAACAGTGCTTGCAGGATGCAATATATAGGGTGATGACACATCCCTGTTTTCTATCCTAGCCTAGAGAAAGCACCTCTTTTATACATTGAGACAGAGGGCCAAGCTGTCCCGTACCCACCCTCCTGCTCTTGGCACGCTCAGCCGGGTTCTGAAATGCTGGAGGCAAGCCGATTGCCAAACAAAAGGTCAATTTATTGCCAGAGCTAGCACTTCTTTCTCGCTGTTAGTCTTCCTTTCTTCCTTCTTTGCAGTACCAAACAAGGCTGCCGATTTCCAGCTCTTTCCGGCGACTGGAGAAGCAGCGCTACCGCACACGCAGTACAACACCACAGCTGTCCTTAGGCACCCCGGCCTTTGCTGTCACCCGCCCCCGACTCCGCCCCTCCCACCTCCCTCTCGGTCGTGCTCTTCCGCTAGCGGCTGCGGTGCGGCTGCGCATGGAGACAGGTTCAATTGGTGGCGTGTGTGCGAGTTGTGCGCGTGCGCAGCAGCTCGGACGCCGGACTGCAGAGTGCGGCTGGTGCTGGCATGGCGGAGGCGCGGCCTGGCGCAGGTGAGCGTGGCTGCCGCGCTGAGGGAGGGGGACTGAGGAGGGGGACTGCAGGATGGGGTGGGCGCAGTGAAGGGGAGGAGCAGTCATCACTCCCAGCAATAGTAGCGGGTAGAAAATCGCGCCCTGGCGGTCGCCGCCGAACGCTGATTCGTCGACGGGTGCGGGCTGCGGCACCACTTGTTGCGGCTGCCCCGCTCCCTCCCGCCGCGATTTGGCGGCGCCTGTGGCGCTCAAAATGGCCGGGCTCGTCTGTGCCGCGGGGGCCCGGTAGGAAGAACTTTCCCCGAGGAGGAGCGTGTCACGGTATGTGACAAACGAATGGTAACGCCAGGGAAAATACATAAAGAAGAGCTTGGTTACTGGAAAGCCTGTCTGCTCTCTACCCACCTGTGCCCTTGAAACCTAGGCTTCAGGCTGCCCGCACAGAGTAGTGACAATGACAACGTCTCAGGCCCACTACCTGAGACCGAGGCTTTTTGAGGGGTCTCAGGTCTCTAAGTAGTAGTCTTGGACATGTAGGAAGTTACTGCTTAGAGCAGGTGCTACCTGCTCAGAGGGATCTAGGTAGCGGCTCACGGATGGAGAGAGTCTTAGGGATGCGACCTGGACAGGGATTGAGGACAACATGCAAGAAAACACTTTTTCTTTTGTTTGTTTTGCCCTGCTTACTTGTATGATGCAGGTTCAGATTAACTTTAGTTTTATTGGTTGAGGTTGCTGAGGAGTGGGGAGGAAACCTTTTGAGATCAATATTTCAGCTTTGCATTTAATTATTTGTCCTGTGTTCCAGGTACTTAACAATAGACGAACCCTTACGTAATTGTGTCACAAGTATGTGTCTAGAAATAACACTGTTGCTGAGAGTAATTAATGATACTTAATTTTTTCATCATGTCTCTGAATTTTGTTGTAGTCCAGGTAGACCTTCTCCAGTAATCAATGTCACATTGAGGTCAACTGATGAGCAGACTAATTTCATTGTTCGCAGAGTTGTTGGATTTCTGTTAGGGAGAATCCTGAGCTTTTGTGGTTTGGGTGAAGAACAAACTATAATTCTCTACTTTTGCAGGATCCTGATGTTAATTCAGATTAAAATTATCAACAGCCAATGTCCTTAATAGCATCCGTTGTTCTTGGAAGCCTGGCTGTCATGATGGAAAAGTTACTTGAGTTATTTTTTGGTGATATGACAATGAGTCCACAAACTGCCTTGTCAGAAGTGAAATGACCAGGAACATGGTGCAGAGAGCAGAGACATAGCTTCAGTAAAGCTGGTGCAGTCAAATTTTGTCTTGTCTGTTTATCTTTCATGCTGTCAGGCTGCAGGTCTGATTGTGAAATCTTTTGGATGGTATGTATGTATTGGAATTAAGAGTCTTAGGTATACTGGACTAAAAATTGCTTTACTTTAAAGCAGTAGATTAGTCTGGATGGGGCACCATTTCTACATTGGCCTTATAATACTTAAAATAACACAGAGATTGTTACTTTGCATTAAGTTCTTGAGTTGATTCATTTTTTCTGGTAATTCTTACTGTGCTCTCAAGAAAAATCTCACAGGTAAGTTTGGAGTTACACCTGTGCAGCATTAGAATGGAAGCTGTGTTTTGCACTGCAACTTCATGGACACAGTAAGTGTCTGATTTTGAAAGCTTAAAACTGAAAGATGTTTCTGCTCTCAGAGTAGAACAGGGGGTCAAAGACTGACAGTTTTGGGTCATTGCAGATGTGGTGCCCATCCAGGATATTTGGTTGACAGTGAAGAATTATTGAGACCCAGGAATTGATTATAAAAGACAAAGAGGAAAAATACAAGCAGCAAGGCAATTATATAATGATTGTTCACATTGATACATCTTTCTAGTTTCTGCCCCTGTGCACCTAAAAGGGACAAATGTAGTGTTTAGTAGATGTTAATGGATTTTTTCCATCAGTTGCTGTAATTGCTGTTGAATGTAGTTTTGTTTTTTTGCCATCACGACGACTGCTGGGTGTTACACACAGCGCAATGCATCATTAAACTGAAGATAATCAGGGAATTGCTTTAAAGCATTGAGTAGCCCACTGCAAAGGGGAAGAGGAAGGTGAAAACTTAAAATATATTTGTTTTCCGTATGCAAAATCCATTCTATAGTAGGTCCTTTTGTTAGGATGATGAAACTACTTATGACAAAGTCTTACTTTCAAATTCTCTCCCATGTAATCTTGAAATGGGCTGGCTAAAACTTCATGTTCCATTTAAAGTGTGGATACACAGAATTCGACATTAAACTGGACAATAGCATAAAAAGGCAATAACACCACACTGTGCACCAATATACACAGGGGACTAACTAGCTGGAAAGTAGCTTTGCAGAAAAGGTGAGATGAGGCCAGCCATGGATCACTGTGTCCAGTTCTGGGCTCCATGCGTACAAGGAAGACATGTACGTACTGGACTGAGTCCAGTAAAAGACCATGAAGACAATTAAGGAACTGGAGCATCCCTCATGTGAGGAGGGGTAGAGAGAACTGGAACTGTTTAGGCTTAAGAAGAATCAGAGTGATCTTAGTGCTGTATATGAATATTGAAGGGGTAGAAATAAAGGATATGGAACCAGATTCTTCTTAGTGGTATTAAATTAAAGGGCAAGAAGCCACAGGTACGAAACATACAAAATTCCAGGGGAACAGAAAGAAAAGCCTTCTGAATTACAAAAATACTAGTATTGATCTAGCATCGATGCCCAACTCGAGACAGACAAAGACTCTCTAACAGGGCTGTTAGAAAGTGTTTATTTCACCGCAGGGCAACTGCGTGGGATAGCTGCCTAATACGCAGCGCAAAGCACAAAGCAATACAGGATCTTTATATTTACAAAAGTCTTGAATATTTATAATATAGGGATACATTCATCATATTGGTACCTCCCATTTCCCTGCTTTGTATGGTAATTAGTTGAATACTAATTAAGCATGAGTAGTTTGTCTTTTAATTTGGGTCAGTGGTCAGGTAATTTGAGGAGAGAGCTAGAATGATGAAGTAGAACTTCTCTACCTCTTGTTTGAGCTTTTCGCCTCTTGGTTTTTGACAATACAAATTGCTTCCAAGGGAATTTTGCATTCCTTCTTACATTTCTCTTCAATAGCAAAATTAGTAACTGAGTACATTACTTCAGATCTGTGAAGCAATGTTTTCTATTTCCCTATTGCAAGTACAGCTGAATAAGCATCAAATGACAAGTAATTGTTCACCTGCATTCCAAACCTGCTTCAAACCTAATTCTTTAGTTAATCATTGATTCCAGCTGCGTCTACTTACTAACTCTGTTTTCTTTAAATTAATTCTAGCTGGGTCTATTTCAACTAATTTTAACTGACTTTTTGTTTATGATTCTAATTTTTAAAACTATGTTTCACTTCTTACTGTGAGAATGATAGTAACAGTGCAAAACCTGGTTTTATTAAACTTTAGCTATCCATCAGACTAAATTTTAAAGTATACAAAAGAAAAATTAAAACAGCTAATAAAATGAGTTGTTTCAAATAAAGTTTGCATGTAATTATAAGATTGCATTCTGTTTTCAAAACAAATGTGTGAAACTCAAGTAGTTTATATTGAATGACTGCTGTTTACATTATAGTGTAAAAGAACCATAGTTTACAACTGTACTGTTCTTTATTAGTGATTAAAAAAGAAACTGGGAAAATTGAAAGTAAGTGTGGCTGTAGAAAGTAATGTGGACAATTTTACATTTGCAGTTCTTCGTACAAGATACAAATACTGAGAAAAATAGAATGTTTCTAGGGAAGATGCTTGCAGTCCAGATTCTTTCATATGTATAAGCCTGATGTTGGTACCTACTAGTCTGCAGTCCTACTGATAGAACAGTTCAACTCCAAGGAACCTACAATGGTCATTGAATCCAGACCTGACCACTTCAGGGCTGACCAAAAGTTGAAGCATATTAAAAGTGTTGTCAAATTGCCTCTTGGACACTGGCAGACATGGGATATTTGACCGCCCTTCTGAAAAGCCTGTGCTAGGTTTTGACCACACTCTTGGCGAAGAAATGTCTCCTCATGTTGAGTCTGAATACCTCCCTGCCCCTCCCCTCCCCGCTCCTCTCACCTCTCCGGGGGTTACGGCTGTGAACCGTTCCCACATGTGATGGCACTGGGTGCTGGGAAGAAGAGATCAGCATCTGCCTCTCTACTTCTTTTCTGCCTGAGTTAAGACTGATTCTTGATTTCTATCTGGTCTTCTCATTCTGTTGTCTCCAAATCAGATTAGTATTTCAGCTTAAAAAAACCCTAACTATTTGTATTTGCCATTTGTATCTAGTTTATTTATAACATATAATACTGTGTAGAGTAGCATATAATAATATATAATATACTATACTAATAACAAATATTATCTTGTAATGTAACATTGTAATGTTAATATTTATGGCTATAGTAAAACCAGATAATATTAAATTATATATAGTATAAATAATATAGGTTTTACAAAGACTAAAACCCCAACGTAATTTCAACTGCTCTTCAAAAACTAAAGTATGAATTAGGTTATGTGGTTAAAACATCCTTAAATGTAATTTTAAATTCTTAATTTTTATTAAGGTTAAGTCTTCACTTCCACAAAGTCGTATGTTGTATTTTTTCCTTTGGCCGCCAATTTTCACACAGCAGCTAGAGGTTTAAAAAAAAAATCTTCTTTCATTTGAAAGCAAATTAAATTCACTGAAAAAGAAGTACATTAATGACTTTGAAATGTTCTGTTTTACTCTTCCCTTCAACATGTTAATTTCTGCAGTCTTTATTGAAAAAATAGTAAGTAGTTCAGGAACCTAGATAGCATTAGCCTTTTGGAGAGTCTCGGCCTAAGTCATGGCCTAAGTGCTTGATTGTTTTTTGAATTGTGAATCAGGAATAAAGTACACTCTGCCTTATCATGTGAGGTAACCTACTCAACCAGTAAAATGGACACTGCTTCCATGAGATTTTATAGACTACTTTCTTTTACATTACTGTGTAAGATCTAAGCAATTTGCCACAGCCAATTAAACTATTCCTGATATTCACTTAATAATTTCTGTTGCAGGCAGGCACTACTGGCACAATGTTTCAGGAAATTGAGCAACATAGGATTTCTCTTTTAATCTAGAGAGATGAAAATTACAGAAAACCTCTGAAGTATAAGCATAGTTCATGTTGATGGCCTCAGAAAAATAATTTTGCACAGCTGCTCTGCCCTGTACTGTAATATGTCTGTATGTAGAACCGTGTAATCAGAGTTGATGCAAGTGTTTACTACTGCTAGTTTTTGTTTATATTCAGAGATTTGTATAACATTCAAATCTCAGATGTAGACATTGTATTTAAAGGACCCCTTTTTTTCAGGTTCTTGTATGTATGTAAACATGCTGGGAAAAACTTCATGTATTAAACCTCAGATATTATCACACTTGTGTATCTTGTACTGCTTCAAAAGTTTTTCTTCACTTTTTATTTTTATATTCTTAACTCTGGGTCATCACAGTCCTGCAAAGACGACAAGAGAAGAAGGCTTCTACAAAGCACTGTATGATTCGGTTCGAGCTTCTGGACACTTGTTTGTAGTTATTCTGTTAAGTGTGGGATTGATTGAAGTTCTGGACTTTTGCATGCATGGTAATTTGATTGAAAAGAAGTATTTACGGTTTAAGTTTTATGAATTTGTATTTATTTTTTTATTTTTAGGTACATTGAATTTCAGTCCTGATGCTGCTGATTCTGTTCCTGGAGAAAGACAACCTACCAATACAAACTGGGTAAATAAAGATAGGAAAGACTCTAACAGTAATCAGAAAAGAAGTAATATACCAATTCATGGTCTGTCTTCTGAAAAATGTACAGATTATGAAAGCTCTTCCACAAAGCATCAAGGCTTTTGTAAACCAGAAAGTTATGGAAATTCTGAAGACTTCCACCATTATTTTGGAGCCAGTAGAAGTTTGAAGAATCGCAGCTTGCAAAGCCAGAGATTGCACAGATTAAGAAATGATAACACATGTGCTAGAAATAAGATAAGGCAAGGTACTACTGATGCTGCTGCAGGTCCAGGAATTTCAGATGCTGCAGTAGTACCTGGTAGAAGAGCACCTCCTAGAGGATACAGTGATTTTCTCTCCTCAGAGAGCGACAGGGAGGTACCTAGTGCAGATAGCAGAGGGGCAAAGCCAAAGAAAACACATCTGATGCATACATCTGGGAGAGGTTTCAGAGAGAAGGGAAAGCAAATACATGACCGTGAAAAGCGAGTGAGCTCTAAACAGAAAGTAGAGCTGTTTGAAAATATTCTGTCTTTGGATTTGACACAGTCTGACTCTTCAGAATCATCTGTTGGAAAGGTATTCTGTGATGCACCTTTTGGAAGTGGGGATGAGCAAAAAGGCTACGATAATGTAAACAAAAGATATCCCCGGAAGCCTGTGTGGAATAAGCCCCCAGCAGAAAAGGAGTGTCAAAAAAGACATGATTCTCACCATAGTAAAAATACAAAAGTAGGTAAGAAGTCTTCTGTTGCATATACTCCAAAAGATAAAAATGAAAGGAAGAAAGAACTCACTGCTCACAAAAATGATGAAAACTTGACCAGTGAAATCAGACATCAGTTGTCTGAGTGTCTCAGGTTCAATGGAAGAAAGTTCCTGCTAAAGGAGGATCAAGTACCTTCACTTCATTTCAGCTGGACTCAGTACTGGAAAAAGCAAAGTGATGTACCAAAAAACAAAGAAACTCATACAGGTAAGTTTTCTAGACTGTCCTGGACTCCTATATTAAAGATATGATCTTGAATAATTTAAGCAGTCTTCGCTTCACCTACTGCCTTGAGTAGCTGAAGAGGCTTATTATTTCACATTAGATTGGCATTGATTTCAGAGGGTAGACTTAAATGTAAATTCTTGATTTCTCAGTGGGAACATATTCTGTAAGTTTACTAGACAAGGACAGAGTTTGTTTAAAGTTTTTTCTGTTTATCTACCAAACTGCAAAGGGTGACCTAGTCAGGTACCATGTTAAAACTTGTATGTTGTGGGAGTAAAATTCTGAGCATTCTGAACAATGGGACTTGAGAAGAACAGTGCTAAACCTGACTTTTGCAGAATAAGTCTTCTCATGTTCTGTGTAGAAGTAGGAAAATGCCAGACAGAGAAACAGTATTGTAATCATAACTGAATTTTATGTGCTTTTTTCTGCACCTTTGATGCCTTAAAGAACATATAAAAGAAACACCACATACTTTTGAGGTAATATTAGTATAGGAGGTAATATAGAAGCTCATCTTTGTTGAAGGCCTCCAGGGGCAAATATGGAAAATGTCCACAAAAGCCACCCCCCCCTCCCCCCCGGGAAGTGCATACAGTTTTATAAGTTTATAAGTTTGGTAAACTTATAATTGACAAAAATCACCGGTTAAGAGCACAACTGGTGATGCAGTTCCTCCCCCCCCAGTTCAAGCCCGTTCTAAATCCTTCCCTTCAGATGGGACTGAACCTTGTTGATGAAAATGTGTCTCAAAGAGCTGTTTTTCAACCTTGATTTCTAAAGAGAACCAAGATAGCATAGGAGTCTTGGAATGTATTTTGTCTTTCTGCCTATCAGGGCAGGGAAAAGTACTGGGAAAATTAGCTAGGAATGCAATAATAGGCTATAGAGCTCCAAATATATGTGTAAAGAATACAGAGGAAATGTAAAAGAAACAAGACATTAGGCATCACTTTCTCAAAAGGTAATTAGAAGTAGAGGCAATATCTGGATACTGTTTTTGGAAGTTTGAGAATAGAAATGTGCTCTTGTCAGTGTAAACCAGACCCACAGTTTTAGGGTGAGTGAATTTTTTTGCTGACTCGTACCATTAGTGACTGAAAACGTTTAATGGAAATCAGCTGAATCTCTTCAGTACTATGATACTGGTTTCTGTTTCAACAACAACTTAGGTAGCTTATTCTTACTATTTTGCATAAACTTAAGTACTAGGTGTTAAGAGGCTTAAATGTTCAGAAGCAGTAAGGAGAAACACCAAAAATTATATTTATTTGGTTTTTTACAAAGCATCTTAACCTTATCTTCTATGGTGCATAATTGTAGAGATGGGTAGAGTAGTTCCAATTATCTTAACTGTGATATCAAGTTTACTGACGGCTTTGCTTCTCAGCATCTCCTATTTCATAATCAAGAAGCATAAGATACGTCTAGTTGGAAACTTTCTTCCCTTAGGAGGATTAGGATCTTCCTTGATCCTCTCTAACCTAAAGAAATTAATTGTCATGCTCCTGGGTTCTATTTGAATCATAAAATTGACGATACCTCAGTCTTTTTCCCAGCATTATTATTAAATGAAAAAATCACATACAATAAGGAGGAAGACAAGTAATAGTCTTTCCTAGGGAACTTAAGGAACTTCCCCCTCTAAAATGGTAGTCTTTGTATGCTTTATTTGGGAGCTCTTTTGGAAGCACTGTCTGCCACTGTTTTCAGGGAACTGGGATTGTGGGTTTTTAACTATTACTGGGACAGCTACAGTTTCTGAGTATGGTATAGCTTTAGTCTTCTGGAGAAAAGATGTATGTTTTACATGAGAATCTTCCTTTATGGCAGATAATAATTATGGGATAACAAGTAGAAATGACTATTAATTCTAAATGTTGTGGGGCTTGATGCAGGAGAGCTAGAAAGCAAACTTGAAAATCGTCTTGAGGAGAGCAAACAATGTTAACACTTGCAAGTTTCCAGGCAGTCTTAGGCTTGCTTGCAGTCTCATGTGCTACCAGCACTTTTGGATTGGCAGTAATTTTTTTCTATTATTTTCATTTTGTACTTCCTTCATTATGAGTTTGTACTTTCCTTGTTGCAGTCCGGTCTAATCACAGAGGAGCAAAGAGAATAAATGATATTTGTATTTTCTGTGAATAAAGCCAAATGTACTTGGGTTTGAATGTTCCCAAAAATGAGATTAAAATACAAATGAGGTTAGATGCTGGTATTAAAAAAAATGATGTATTTTGTTTAGTAGTAAAAGAGACAAAGAGAAAAGAAAGAAAGGAAAAGGGGGGGAGGGGGGACGGGACAGGGAGAGTGACAGAGACAGATTAAGCAGAAGCATGTCACCCCTCCATGGGTTCCACTGATGTCTTGTTATTCCCCTCCCTCTGGTCTTCTTGGTGGTGAGGGTCCCCTGCCAAAAAGTATAGAATCTAATGGATTAATCACGGGCCTGGTGGGAATGTCCAGGTGCCTCCCCTGAGGGAAGCAGGTTTGACATTGTCTCCTGCAAGACTGTGGATCTGTTGCATCATATGCAGTGCTCTCTCGTGCAGGGTCTGGGGATGCCTTGGGATGGGCGTTTGATGGGCCATGACATCCCCGCTGCTGTCCCTCACATGGATGTCCCATAGATGTGGCTTTCCTGGGGTGGGGGGCCCTGCATCTCATCAAGTCTGCCCAACAGAGGATGAGCATTCACTGCCTCTGACTAGAGGCTATGCCACACATCCAGAACCTCTTGTCCTCCCCTGTTTGGTGTCAGGGTCTGTGCAAGCCTCGCAGCAGATAAACCTGGGGCTATAGCCTCCATCCTGCTGAAGCTTCTGAACATCCCTGCCATGGATGCATGCTCTTCCAGTCTTATCCATCATTTTCCAAGTGCTTTGAACAACAGTGTCCCTTTTCTTTTCTGTGTCCCTTAGGCAGTTTAACTGACAGTTGAGGGCCTCAGCCCAGGAGCCCCATTCAGCATGCAGTGGTCCTCCATGCAGTTTTTTTACACAATTTTGCTGTAATAAGCAAAAGTCCATAAAAATGTTTAAGCCATAAACCATAACATTTCAGTCTCCAACACTTGCATTGGCAAAATCTTAAAATGGTACATTTTTACACTGTGCATTTCTAGTTAATATATTTTAAAATCCTGTGGACTTTCCAAGGTGTTTTTGGCAGGCTTACCTTGATGGGTGAGAATTAATGTGACAGAAATTAAGCTATATGGTGCCTTTCTTATGGTTTCACATCTGTTTTCAGGTTGTTTTGACTTTCATGTAGGATTTGTGCTTTATTTTGAAAGGACTTTTTCGTGTTCTTTCATATGGCTCAAAAGACCCTGTACTTTCACTGTCATTCCTAGTAATTCTGCTTCTAAACCACTCATTTTTTTAAAGGGCATATTCCCATAATTCGGTTCCTTCACGATTCATATTTGTTGTGTCATCTCCTGGGAATACTTAAGGATAGGAATTAAATGGAATTTTGGCAGAGATTTCTGTATTTAAGGGCTTTCATCTTTTTGGTTTAAAGTATATGCAACGATAAATGTCCCATATAAAGTGATTAGTAAAATCTCAAACTTCTGCCAATCTTAAAACTATTAATTAATTCATAAGATCAGAATAATTGCTGTTTGTCAAAGTGGAATTTGCATTGCCATTTTAATACGAATCTCATACTCCTTCTTCCTGCTCTGAAACTAAAAACATGCATAGCAAGTATCAAACTGGAATCTTCCAGGAGTAAACTAATGCCGTATTTATAGCCACAGAAGTAAAATAAGTTTCTTTATAATTTAAATGTAATATTGGAATTTGAGTTTTGTTTCTAGCAAACTGTTCTTTTATGCACAAGTAATATATTTTATTTGCAGGGTCGCTGATTGAACAGCTGACCACAGAGAAGTATGAATGCATGGTATGCTGTGAGGTGGTCCGAATAGTAGCCCCAGTGTGGAGCTGTCAGAATTGTTACCATGTATTCCACCTGAATTGCATTAAGAAATGGGCACGATCACCAGCTTCACAAGCTGAAGGTTGGTATTTTCTCAAATATATGTTTTATATATATTCAATATTATGTATATATAATGTATGTTAAATATTCTCAGATATATATAATAGCCACATTCATGTGTTGCTTATGTAGTGAAAACTATTTGGAAATATTAAGATAACAAACAATGTGACCCACCTCTGAGGCAAGGCAACCGACTTAGTTGTTAAAGGGATCCTTCGGGGTAGATTAAAGCAAAACAACACTAAATAACTGATATAACAAATTTATTAGAGCTACTTTGAAACCTTAAGTGGAAAAAAACAAAATGGATTTGAGAAAGGAGTATTGTAGTCATTCAGAAGTGTATGATCACCATAAGAGAGGAAAACAGGAAAGAAAAAAACAAGAAAAGAGAGCTCTATCACCACCCATGGCTCCAGTGACGGGGGAGGGGTGTCGTGGTCCATGGTTGTGATATGCAGTCTGAGTCCATCAGAGATGGGAGCATGCATGCATGTCAAAAATTGGGGGGTTTTATTACCCTGATTCTTCTAGTAAACACTCCAGTACCTCCTCCAGGAGGAGTTCTGCGTATGAAAAGTCTTCCTTCTGGAAGCTTCTGGAAGTCTGACAGTGTCGAACAGGGGGCTTGAGTGTGGGTGCCTGGAAAAATTTTCAGAACAAAGGTTCCGAGTTCAGAGTTTTGTGGATGTATGGTGGTGGCTTGTGGTGCAGGAGAGAAGTTGGCATAAAAAACACCTCTATCCTGCCTCTGTAGTATCCATCGCTTAACAGCAATTTCTCCTTTAGTTCAAAGTTTCTCCTTTAGTTAAACAAGCTTAAACAGCCTGTTAAAGGGAAAATTTAGCCATAAAGTGCAAATGGTTCACTACAAGCAGTAACCTGTAAACAAGTTTTAAATCAATTCTTTTTTCACGGTTCTGTGTATGCCTTATATAATCCTCATAACTCGATTCTTTCCAGTGTTCTTGCTAAAACTAATTTCCAGATTTGGATACATAAAATCATTCAATGAAATCAGTGCATCAGGATGCAAAGCTCTATGGCTGTATTTTTATACACCAAGAAATGTCTGATCTCTCATCTGTGCTTTGCTGAGCAGTCAAGCAGATGTACTTCATGCATTAGTGGTCTGCTTTTACTCAACCACTTTTTAGTTTGCTTCTCAGATAAAGTTCTCCTGATATCCATCCCTGTTGCCATGCAATGAAAGGAAATTCAGAGAAGAGAGAAAACTTCAGCCTTTGTTATCAGCTTAAACTGTTTCAGATTCTTTGTGTTGCACCACTTCTTGAAGCTCTTAATCCCAGTACATTATGCACTTTGAATGCTTTGATGTAAGCTAAGGCTGGACTGCTCAGTTCAGTTGTATGGTGTACACATACTCTGAAGACAATAATCCTGAAGTAGTCTTTATTTTTTTCTGTACCCTGCTTGTTCAGCATATGCCATTCTTTGTGTGTCTTTCTGTATCTCTCTGGACAGACTGAGGAAATGCAATGTCACCTAGTTCCAAATGTTTGACAGAAGTTCTTATAGACTGTAGATCTCCTGCAGAAAGGATTGGTTGCAAAGTTCTTTTTGCAGAAGATGCATAGTCAGACTTCTGGGTAGAGCTGGTGGTGAGCCCCAGTTCTCAGTTGGCAAGGTACTACTTTACCCTGAGGTGGGCACATGGGAGAAATGCAACAAAGTTCTCAGGAGGTTAAAAACCAGACTTTATTGGCAAACTTTATAAGCCAAACTAAAGTGACTGTTGAGTGACTCACCCTCTTTGGAGTTGATTTATCTCCCTGGAACAGCTTACTCCTTGACAGAAGAGTAGCTGATAGCTTAAGAGTCTTTCAAGACCATAACCTTAGGTGCTTGAATCCTGAAAGCTTTCAAAACGGCAAAATTTTGGGCCATTTGCTTTTCGTGTAAGAATTTGTAGACTAAATAAGTTATTGTATTCTGCATATGAGAGAACTAGAGCTAATCATTATCTGAAGTTAAAGGTTGTAGCCTTAGTAGAACTGATACCATAGCCCTAATAAAGACATTGGTACATATTTCTTGACCTGCAAGGCTCTGCTTACCCCATCTTGTTTAGATCTTGTACTTTAGAATGTATTTGATCTACCATAAGTTGTTTCAGTATATGTTCTACATTTCAGGCTTTGGATAATGAGGAATTCACTAGAATCCTGGCAGATATTATTGTCTGCTGTAGGAGAAATGGGACACTATAATCTACCTAACTCCTAATTTGCAGGGTTTTGGAAGGGGGGGAAACTTGTTTTTTAATTTTTGGATGCTATTTCCTTCTGCAAATGTTATAATGAATTCCAGAAAATCTTATCTAATTCAGCAACCAAACTTTTCACTAGTATATTTCACTTCCAGCCTACTTCGCTAATAAGATGAGTTTTGAATGTTCATTTTATGTTTTTGCAGCAGCTGAGTGTGTCTTGCTTTGAAAGACAGGTGTCTGCCAGGGATGGTAGGAACCTCCCTTGGAGTGGAAAATATGACCCTCTTCCCTCCAGATTATTGTAACTTTGAAGTTAAGGGGCTTTCAGGCAAAGATACTGGAAAGGGAATGACAGTTCTTTATACTAGTGTGTATAACAAGGCAAACAGCAGCAATGGCAGCACAACACACGAAACCAGAAACCCATTGACAGCTTTCTCTCAGCTTTCCCCTTTAGCACTTTTCCCTTTGGTGTGGTTACTGTCACAGCCGGCAGGGGTGCTTTTGGCTCCCATCTGGGCAGGGCAGGTGCGATGATTCCCTCGCAGCTGCAGGGGCACTGTGGCAGGAGTTCAGCCACATTTCCTTCATGCAATAATGACGGGCAGGCTGGATGGCAAAATGGGCTGCAGCAGGAGCCTCAGAGTGGCAGCTAGGATGGCAGAGGCAAGTACTTCCTCTGGGGTGACAAACAAACAGTAACAGAAAACTTCACAGCCTTCAGAGGGGCAGGGGCTGCAGGGGTTGCGTGGACAGGGAATGCTGGGTTAGAGTATACCAGAAAAGCTCAAGGCAGCAGCTGAAAGCAGTGGGGGTGGACAGCAACAGCTGGGCTTGTCCATAGCAGCTGCTGCACATAGCCAGGGAGACACACCCTCCAGGAAGGGGCATGGTGAGTCAGGGGCCTGGATTTCCCCTGAGGCACCAAAATGAATGGTGAGGGTCCTTTCCAATCAGATCAAGTGTTAATAAGGTCCCAGTTCAATGGCCGCTCTTACGAGCACAGGCTCACCCACAGTAAGGATGCAGTACAGGGCTGGGCATTGCAGTGGCAGTGAATTCTCCCCACAGTAAGCAACAGGTCAACCATCCTCGTCCGATGCGGAGAGTGAGAGAGGACGAGGGGCTAAACCAAGTCCCTCACCACCCAGCCAAAATCTTGAAGTATCTCTGACCTTCCCAAGAGAAAACCCCTCAGGTAAGAGAGTAGCCAGCTGCACCTTTCCCCCACCTTGGCCATTTCTTTCGTCTCAATTAAGTACCAGTGATTATTATCTTGAAGCAACAGATGGGACAAAATTCCATGTCAGAAAGAAAAGTGAAAAAAAAAAAAAGGAAAAATCTTAACCTCCAACAGAGTGTTTCAGTGAGAATGGCCCTCCATATAGGGCCTTGCAGCAGCTCTTGTCTGTGTGATACGTAGTAGAAGGCTGAAAGTGTGTGTGCATAATTTCTCAGCATTTTTTGTGATCACAGAATTGTATCAGAGAAATCCTGAATACTTGGATGAAGTAGATAACATCCCTCACGGGGATCTCATATAGTTCCATCTTCCAGAACAACAGTGACATGTCCGTTATGAGAGAAACGTAGGTATGGATTCTTTGGGGTCAAGGCACAAACAATGCTCAGCAAGGGAAAGCTTTGGCATTACCAGTATAGGAGCCCTGGAATGCCAACACCAATTTAATCTTGGGACACTATGCAACAGAACACTTCTTGGAAGTGAAAAACAAGAAGGAGTGTGCAGCTCTCCTTTGTAATTTGTGCTTATTAACGCATTCCACGTCGATTTTGCTCATACCAAACTCACTGATGTAATGCAGGTGTTATTGTCTGAATTCTGAGAAACACAACAGGTCATAAGATTGGCATCAATGCAAAGATGGGTGCAGTTGAAAAGGGAAGTGAAATATTCTGGATTACCACATCAGTGTGATAAAATGTGCTTGGGGCTCAACATACTTGGATGGGAATAAGCAATGAACTGTCTTATGTCTAGATTTCTAGGTTCCAGAAGCTGGTTCTAGAACTAGGTTACTGTAATGAGGTCTTCTCACGCTCTACAGTATCGCTCTTCTCAGGCTATATTGAAGGTTTCTTCCCTCAGAGACTTCTTTGCCTTTTATAGTCTTGACAGTCATCTGAAAGCTGACAGCTGGTTTGGCCAAGGCGAGTGAAAGAGTCTCCTGATAGTCTCTGGGGAGTCGTAAGACATTGCTGTCTTCTTGGTCTGCTTGCTCTGTCCTCCCATTCCCGAGACCCTCTAGCAGTCATACTCTCAACATCAGAGATTTTTTTTCTGCTGGGACCAAAGCCCCTTCACAGTGGACAGCTACAGTGAGCCAGTGGATGCTCCGCTTGACTCCCTACTGTGTGTAAAGTCACACTTTGAAAAGCCATTGTCCATAAAGGAGGCAGATGAGTCCTGCAACTTTATTCAAATGAAAGGAGAGAGTCCACTAGGCCATACTCCCATGGAGTCTCTTGAGTTTTTGGAGGATGCAGCCTCCTTTTATCCTAAACTCCTAGCTGCATGTTGCCCTCCTCCTTTCCCCATTGAGTTGAGGTACTAGACTTCCCATACGAGATATTCCCCCTTGAATGAGTATTCCCCCCCGCCCCCATCACACATTATATGACCACTAAAACTAGCTGTCATCCCATCATGGGTAGACAAGCTAATATTCAAAAGTCTATTAAGCCTGTGCCTTTTCCCCTAAAGTTCAGAAGTTCAGGGTGTGCTTGGCTCTGCAGCAAAGTTGGACAGCTTGTTGTTTGTAATGACCTCCACACCCATTCCTCCAGAACCTGATCGGTCCTATCAGATTTCATCATTTGTGAAGTCGTTAATACCTGTTTCTCATATCATTAAGTTTGTAATGACCCCCACACCCATTCTTCCAGATTGAGTCATTTGTCAAGACATTAACCCACATTTTTCGGATCTTTATTTCTACAATGTAGACTGTCAGCAGCACTCAGAACTAGAGAATGGATCTTTATTGTATCTTAGAGATGTCCTGGTCAGGAGAAGGAGCTCTGCTGGGCATCACTTTGCCATCATGTGGAAAGATTTTTTTCGTGTAAGGAAGCAAGAAAGCAAGCACTTTACTAATGTTTTGAATTATGTCTTGAAGGAATGTGACCTAAGGTATCACATAGCTAATGTCCTGCTGGCAAAAATATGTGCACTGCACACAAAATCTTTGTTTATCAAGGGGAAATTGTTGTCGTTTGCCCCCTTCCTTCTTTTACTTCTTTTAAAAACTGATGTTTAAGTGGCGTTTAACTTGTGCCCTTAAATTGATAGAACAATCATTTAAGTAATTTTGTCCCTTTTTTGTGGAGAAGATAGTTTTACTGGTATTTTCATTTTGACTGGAAGGAGATATTTGAGGTGTTACAATTGTCTCTTTCTATTCTGCCCTTGGGCTCCACTTCCAAGTGTACCAGATCTGTACCAGTCCATTGCTGGCCTCTAATACGGCACTTCTAAACTTCTGAGTTTCTGTGGTCAGAATAGAAGTTACCAGAAATTTTAGTGAGTAGTTTCAAGTAAGGAATCTTTTTATTCCAGAAAGAAGGAGAGAATAGGAATTATTAAAATAATCTCTAGTAAAAAGGGAATGAGGTGTCTCGATTCTGCTTAGATGACTGTCTTTTTGTTATCTTTGGTTGGAGCTCTGCCTACTTCACTCTGGTTCATGAGAAGATTCGTGAAAATGGAATGTTCTTTCTGTAGGATCATCTTCATTCTCACTTCCTTTAGTAATCAGGATTTGTAAGAAGTGCTTACAGGACCACTTCTTACAAATGTGTATGTCAGGAGTCATCCTACTATCATTCTATACTACTGTAATTGCACCTGAATCCTGGAACAAAACTTACTACTTCTAATTTTGGAGGAAGGCAACCATGCATGTCCCTTGTGGGTGAACATACATTAATGTACTTCAAGCAAAGATAATCAATGATGACAAAGAAGAACATATATCTCGCAAGGCTGTTTTCAATAGGTTCCTATTTCTAAAGAAACTGTTGCTTGTAGAGGACTAGGTATCCACCACCAGGGGAGAGTAGTTGATAGGAGAGGTCTTCTGCTGGCCTCCTGAAGCTTTCAGGGTAGACTTACCTTCACAGCTTTTGAAAATATAACGTAGAATAAGAATGAAATTGTTAATGCAGTTATTAAGTATAATATACTGTACTATACTGAAATCCTATAAGGAATCCCGCAGTATTTAGTATGCTGGCTTTAGGAGGAGACGTCTTTTAGTTGTCTACTGCCAATTTTTAACTGTTGCTTTCAGCACTTCCGAGTTGCTTCTTCTAATGATTTGCTCCAACGCTGAGCTAAAAGTCACCTCAGAGACTGACTCAGTGAGGTGAATATTTGCTTTGTTCAGCACCCGGTACATGGAGGATCGCTCCTCCTAGCAAGCATACCCAGCACTTTTGCACAGCACAATATATGGTTAAATTTCACGCATATTCATTACGTTCCTTGGGATAGGTGTGGTTATACAAATTACTTCTCAGAAGTCATTGATATCATTAGCACACGTGACATGCAGGCACAGTTTACTCAGGTGGTCAAACTGAGAAAGGCTGTGAGTCTTCATCAGGGGTCATTCCGATGAAGGCCAGCAATCTTCCTCACTGCACTTTTCACCTTTCTTTCTGAAGCATGTGCAGTCCTTCGCTGGCTGCTTCAGCATTTTCTGCTTCTGGTTTTAACAGGTTTTGTTCCTCTCATCTTGGCAAGGTGTATTCTGTTTCTCTTATCTTAACAAGGCTAAGGCACATCCTGCTGACTCTTAATAGTTAACTCATGCTTACATGAGTTAACTATTGATCAACTTCTTTCACTGAGATCCTTCAATTTCTAGCAGTCAAAAAAGTCTCAGTCAGGAAATGCAGGTTGGTCTTGACCATGAATATGAGAGTATATGCCTTGTGCCACTGTCCTAGAGCTGCTCAGCCCATAATCATACAGATCTCTGCAGCAATCTTGGTGACACAGTAATATGACCCGGGATAAAGAAGTGCCTGAATAGGCATGAAGTATTGAAAAGAATAGACATGCATTAGGTTTGCATTTCTAGACTGTCAAGGTAGTCCGTAATTTGGATCGTTTCAGTTTGTGAAGATAATTTCCGTTGTGCATTACGATGGGTAACACAAGTTGTTCAACCCAATTGAAGGTGAACAGAGGTGTGCCTGCACTGCAATTGTCTTGTCACAGGTAGAGTTTCCTGTTTGCAATCCCTTCTGCTTTCATAACATGAAATTATCATGAATCTTGATCAGATTTCTTAATAGTGAAGAACAGTTCTAAAATCCCAGTTTTATTAATTTACCAGCACTGAATTGATAGAGACAGAAAGTGTTAATCAGTTTTTTCATTTTAATACCTATATATAGATAAAAAAACATATCTCCCTTGTCTATGACCCCTTTCGTGTTCAATAGTGCTCTCAGACTCAGATTCTTAATAGCAAGATATGTACTGAATCAGGGAGAAGTTCATTTTTGTCACTTTCCTTCCACTTTACAGTTCTTCCTTTACTGTTAACCAGCATCCTTCTGAAACAAAGAAACAAGAAGACTACTATATAATAAAATAACCACTTGAAGAATAATGTCCTTGTCAATATCTAGGTACTATCAACTTTAAATGAATAAATTAGATGATGCTGGTTTATATAACACTAATTTATTCTGGACATGAGGCAACACTACATTGGTCCTCTGCAAATCACATAAACTCATGAGAGAATAGTGAAAAGGAAAGTACAGATGGTGCTTTGTGTGAGGTAATTATGTTTTCGTCACTAGTTTCCCTCTCTTAACACTTTTTTTTTTTCCTCACAGCTGTAGATATGGTGAAGACTATCTATAGTCTAGCTATATCTCTTATAATAGGGCATATGATAATAGAAAAAACAGAAGTTTAAAATTTGGCTTTGCTTCAATAGAAAGTTGGAACCTTTTGAAATTAAATACTACAGCTGTGTAATGTCAATACTTTATAACATGTATTTTTATTAATGTGTTTTCTCACCACTTCTGAATAAGTGGAAAAATTAATTTATTTGCAGCTGTGGTAAGAAACAAAGTAGAACTCATTCTAGGCTTGCAGATTAGGTATTTTATTTACTTCAAGTCCTTTTAATCTTTTTCTTAATCTACAGATGGCAATAGTGGTTGGAGATGTCCAGCTTGTCAGAATGCTTCTGTGCAAGTTCCTAAAACTTACACTTGTTTCTGTGGTGAGTTTCTCGCTTGCTTTTGCAAAGGAAAAACAGTTTTGTCATTTTGATTCTTTTTTGTCAATATAAACTTCCGTATTGGTTCTTGTTTGCTTACATGCCTGAAACTCAATTTTTTAAAAATTTTACTGACACTGGAAGGTGGCTGCACAGAGAATCATACATCCGCTGCTTGAAAAATAAAAAGAAAGAAATACTAAGTCCCAAGTGGTAAATATTTTCATATCGTTATGTAAAAATAGTGATTTTTATGGAAGAATGATAGATTTTGGCTGGTATCTTGGAAGCTTTCCTTCTGTAGAAGGAGTGGAATAACCTGCATGTGTTATGTATTCCTTTGTGGCAAGATACACCTAAATAATACACAACTTAATAATACAGCTACTTAAATTGATATAGCAGTTTTGTGATTTAGGTTTTTCAGGGACACATAGAGCTTAAATAGGAAAAAATATTCAGGCTTTTCAGACCTCTGTGTAGATATGTGTTTAATAAAAAAGGTTAATGGTATGTTTACAGCACTCACCAAGCCATAAATATAAAACAATAAGGAGAAATAAATTATGTTACTTAATTGCATAGATGTGAATAAGTTTTGTTTGGAATCTACACTTCTGTAATCTGTGTTGTTTTCACATAGCTTTCTTTTCCTTAAATCAGAGTCACTGGAAACTTTCACCTCACTTTTTAGAAAACTTGAATGTTCTGAAGTTGAGACAGAAACTGTGTCAGTAAACTAGCCCTAAAGAAGTTAAATTTGCTAAAATAGGAGAGTTTTATCTTTTTATCTAAATGTGTCAGTGAATCAGTTAGAAGCAGTGCAGTTAAGACAGAGTTTTTGTGTGACAGTGTGTGAAATCTTATGAGTATAGGGATAATAATTCAGTTAGAATGAACTGACGATGAATGAAAATTAGATCAAATTAAAATTAGACTTTTTATGGCAGGCCATCTGTCTGTTAAATAGGGAAGAAATTCTCCTGAGCCTGAAGACCGTTTCATGGTTTAGGAGATCTACAGTAAGAACATTAAATTGTCTGCAGAATTATTACTCGCAGAGCACCATTTAGTAATATAAGAGTTTAATCTTCTGTAGATAATTTTACATTAATTTTACATTATACATAATTTGGGTATCATTAGTCCCTTATGCAAAGCTATCTTCTATTTGATGCAAAGTGCTAACTATGTGCTGAGTGTGGTTAAGTGTGATTTTTTTTTTTTTCCTACACTTTCATGAGGAAATTTCTAGCTTAGATTTTCTTCTGTTTCAGATTTTTGGGACTTTCCTGGGTATTCAATTAGTTTAATTGAAACTCAGGTGAATGAATGCAATCTGTAGTGTTTATTCATATTTTCCTAACATAATACTTGTAGAATATACAAAGGAACATTAAAATATTAAAATGCATTTCTTGCTGCTTTTGATTGTCTTAACTCAAATTTGTAACACTTGCTCAGTTGCTTCACTGTTAATTTAATTCCTCTCTTGCAGAAAGCCAGAAGAGTGTTAATTATGGCAATTAACCTTAACCCTGATGACCATCTCATGCACTTAGAGCTATGAGATTTGATGATAGTATCTAAGATTAATTAAAATACAGTTAGTGCTTATCTGAAATGCAGAATCTTTGAAGCTAACATACTTCTTGTTTAAGACTTCTGCTTCATTCATCAAAATTCATCAGCCTTTAATATTTAGATTAATGTAAAGTCTGCTTCTTTTTATGGAAGTGATTTTCATAATTTGCCTACTCATTTAATTCCCTATTCCCCATCGCCATACCAGGTCGATCTTACTCTCTGAGAATGGTTTCTTTTTACTTTGGTCCTTTTTTTTTTTCCCTCCCTGCAGTATTGAGACACCAAGGGAGTTTCACCCTTCAGTTTTCTTAGCAGCTGTGCAGCCTGACCAATTACAAGGGGCTTTTAGTTTTCATGTATTTTATCAGTTTAATTTAATGTAAAGTATTAGCTACCTGCATGTCTGCTGACAGTACAGAAGGAAATAATATTCTGGAGCTTGCTATTACAGTAGTATTTTGTTTTAAAGAAGTTGAGTATGTGTCAGTATAGATAAGCATAAACATTTGTGTAATTTTTTTGCCAAAGAAGACTACTTGCCAGTATTTTAAATACTGCTTTTTCTGTTTGATATTATATTTTTCACAAATGCAGTCTGGTATTCAAAGCAATAAATACAGTTTTGTCTTTGACATGGTTTAGGTAAGGTGCACAATCCTGAATGGAATAGAAATGAAATCCCACATAGCTGTGGGGAACTTTGTGGAAAGAAGAGGCAGTGTTTGGACTGTCCACATCTTTGTAACATGTAAGTAAATGTTTATCATAAAAACGCTGAAATGATTTAGAGAAAACTTCTGAAGACTGTATTTGCTTATCTTTTGACTTTAGGATATGTTTAGAGATTTAGAACCTATAGAGGTTTATAGTTCAGCTGAAGCCTGAAAGAAATGGAGGACATTTGTGTTGGTATGTCTAAAGTGAGTTCATATGAGAGCATGAACAGGAAGTCTGCAATAGTTGTAGCAACATTTCTATCATGAACCAGCTATCTGACTTGGTTTCAAGAATTTTCATTGAAGCAGAGAAATAGTAGTGTCTGAAAGTAACTCTAAACATGTTCAGTGATCCACCAGTTTTTTTAGGCACTGTTATTCATGTAATAGTCTTTGGATATTGTAATTTGAGATCAGTCCTACTTGGTTAAACTGAAAGACCACTTCTGTCCTTTGTTTCTTTTTTTTTGCTTGTAAACTATGGAGGATAAAAGGACATTTGTATTTCTTTATTTGTTGAGACCATCATAGTTTAACCAGAATCCTTCATGGAGATTTTAATCAGTATATGTAACTCAGATTGGTTTTGCTAACATTTTATTCAGTATAATTCAGTGAAGAGAGGCAAAAGAGAGCACCTTTGTTTTCAATTTTGGATGTTTTACATTAGATTTTTTTTTTAGTAGTGTAGTAGCATTGCTAAGATTAACACCATTATATGATCTTTTTCAATGTATAAATATGCTTGCTAGTATGAAACATAAATTATATGTTGTTCCTATTGTGTCTAGCTTCAATTTCCATGTATGGAAGTTGGTCCTTAGCATCTACTCATATTTCTGCTTTTGGAAATTTTTAATAGAAGCAGTTGTTCCTGCTCTTGTTACACAGTCAAAAACTTCAGACGTTCCAACAAATAGATTGTCGTCTGACACTTTTCCCAAGATTTGCTGAAGCTCAGAACTTACTAGGACTTTACTCTTATGTTCATATTTAAAGTGTTCAGTTTCAAATATTTTTCAACATTTTATTGAATGTCAGAATAATTCTTTAGTACTTCTTTTCCATATGTGAAAAAGTTGTCATAGATTTCTTTTTGGTGTTAGATTTAATTTATATTTATGCGTTACGTATTCATGCACACAGATTTGCATTTTATTTCATTTAAGAGTCATAGCTGTTTTCTTAATTTATATAACCATGCTAAATCGGATCAACTTTCAGACTACACTTGATGTAGCTGATACCCAGAACAGATCACTGATTCTCTTGGAGACCAGCTGCAGGCCTCCATCTCAGGAGAGGCATATGTTCATGGACATATTTTTTGCCCAGTCAGTATTAAGCAGACTTCTTTACCACTTTGAGAACCCTCTGAGTGGAATTTGTTGCCTGACAAACTTTCCTGTAGGGCTTGGAAGCAGATGTTCTTCTCTTTTTTCCTGTCCTAGTCTACAGCAGAGGCTCAGTCTTTGGCATTCTCTTCTGGGAAGTCTTCTGAAGAGTGGTGACAATATTGTGATAATGGGATGATACAAATTCTTAGTCTCTAAATGTCTGATCTGCATAAAAGCTGTCAAAATTGAGTCCCAATTTGTGACCAGTTGTAGCATATTTTAAAACGTTATCATTCATCTTTATGTTTCACATGAAAAAAATCATGATGAAATCATCCAGTCCTGGACGTAAGGCAACAGTAGGCATGCAGATCAAGATAATGGATGTTCTTGACACTCTCTAACTTATGATGGTGAACTGGAGAGGAATGCATTTTCAGCATCGG